>JANBPU010000005.1:0-331772 GCA_027575805.1 Mycoemilia scoparia | reverse complement strand
ATGGCCGCTAATCAGTGGTGATTATCACCCTATGATCAGCGGCCACCAAAAGTCACCCTTCATAAATTATGACCCATTTGGCCAAACGATAAATGCAGGTGAGGTGGCCGAGTGGTCTAAGGCGCTAGGTTCAGGTCCTAGTCAACATCTGTTGGCGTGGGTTCGAATCCCACCCTCATCATTTTTTCTTTTTCCATGTTTTGCTATGTAGGAAGTTCATCAAAAGGGAATTGACAGGTATCTCCATACATTTTACCTATAGTCTCTCAGATTATTAGCTATTATCAAAGGTATTATTCTGGTACACCTTTGAAGGAGATACCTCAATATCGTTTACTCATATCTTTACTTCAAATGTCATACTGGTATTCTGTTTTCAAGTATGGTTTGCTCATTATATAAACCACCCTTTATAAAGTACTATTAGAAATATGTGAGATAACTTTTGAAGAGTTAATTTTTACTAGTAAAACCGAACACCCATTTGACTATAATTGCCCCTATAATCATCGGCTACCAAAAGGCACCATTCAAAAATTATCACTAATATTTTACCAAAAATAGCAGAGATTGTGTTTATTTAAATATATTGAATTGTAACATAATATGGCCTCCTTTTGTTAAATTAAAAGGGTTAAAATTGGTGTAGCATTTAATCTATTTGTCTTTCTTGCTTTCCGAATCAGCATTCTTGTCATTTGGTATTTGCTTTTCCTTTTGTCTCTTTGGATACGTCCACCATTGCCAGCACAGCACAACAAATACAATATCGTCTCTAAAAGTCCCTAAACGGGTTAGCAGAGGCATTGGGATTACCATTGCAAATAGATCGTCGATAAATGTGGTAAGGAAGCGATAGCAAAAGGCAGAAAGTGGAAGTGTGTCTACAGTTTTTAGCTTGTGGTTGATGATAAGCTGTGGCCACATTTGGACAAACTCAAGGGAATAGATTGTAACGACCAGGACATGGATAAGCCAAGAAAACATGCTTTTGTATTGCATGTATACCAGAGAAAATGCAGAGTAGGCAATCATTCCTGGAATACAATAGTGTGTTATATACCAGGTTGTCTGCTTGTCGACTTCCTGCTGGACTTGAGCAATTCTGCGTGATTCACTATTAGAACTCTGCTCACTATGTTCGTGATCATTGATTGATGTTTCAGCAGATTGTTCCTTTTCTTTTGTGATATCTTTACTCTTATGTGTCAAAAGTTTCTTTATCTTCCAAGTTTCAACAAATGCACGAACAACTGCTCCAAATAGCACAATGACACTGGTTTCCTGCTTTTGCTCCCAGACATAGAACACACTGCACCAGGCGCTAGCCAAGCCCATCCACACCATGCTTCTAGATATGCCCTCGAATCCAGGTTGCTTATTTTCAAGGGAGGGATCTCGGGATTTCTCATCCTGTTGATTTTTATCTCCTTTGCCCCCTGATGCCCAGAATGAGATGTCCTCTTTGTATGCCAGAAATTCAAATAGCACGTGGAATAATGAGGCAAGCATAGTAATGGTGACCAGTGTAGGATTGACCTCAAAGAATGTATGGCGGAGACGATCCAATTCTTTGTCAGAAAATTTCAACACCGACCTTGGCGAAGAGAATTGCTTCAAGGTGTTATCTAGCTGGCTGGAGAGACGGAACCATCCAAGCATTATCGAATTGAATTGCAGGCGAAGAGTGAATTGCTCGGCCAAAGGATGGTTGTTGTCGACAATTGTGTTGTTTGTCAAAGTAACATAGTCGTCGCGCTTAATACTCAGGGGATTTTCCCAGAATAGGGGAAGATAGTCATGGACAGCAGAATCCTTCGCCTTTTGTTTTGGTGGTTTAATGACACGGATGTGCTTGATAATATCGTTTGGCCATTGCCATGCAGGGAAGTGATGGTCCTCAAGCATGATTTCAAGCGCTATTCTTGATTTTATGTGTGGCACCCATATATCGTCGGCTTTGTCATCATCGTGGTTTTGCTGTTCTTGTTTTGTATCTGTATTTGATTTTTCACCATCCCGTTCGGCAGAGGCTGCTTTCTTTCCAGACAACAAGTGATGTTCAGTATTAATAATGCGTGGCATATGGCGTATTAGTGGCGTAACAGTGTACAGAGTGTCTGGATCATTGAGATTCAAAAGAGCAATCTTTTGTCCTTGACTCTCCGGGATTGGCTTCCAGTACATCCTCTTGGGGTCGTGGACAAATGCGTGAATGTAGAAAATAGATCCATTTGTTGTTCTGAAAATATCATCAAATGGGACATTGATGGACTCATCGACTTTGGGGTAGTTTTCTCTCTTTGTGTTTATAAGATACGAATCACTTTGCCACAACAACTTTGATTTGTAAAAGAACCGCTCTCTCTTCTTTAACTCTGTGATCTCGGGAATGGTCGAAAGGTATAAGGATAGTTGGAATTCGTGTTTCGGCTTCCATGCCAACTTATGTGATGATTCAGGACTCTGCGACTTTGCATGGCTATTTGGCATGATCACGGGTATGTGCATTGTCGGGTAGAACAGCTGAAGCATTGTTGTTGTTAGTTGCAACATATAGAGGGCAAACGCCCCGATTGATATTATACTTATACCCTTGCTGATATAACCCATTATGATAGAATAGCATGTCTTCTACCAACCATGAGCATATGCCTCTGGGTTGTATTGGTCTTTATTGATTCAGACATTATGGGCAGTTGTGAAACGTGTTTCCTTTGGCACCATCTGAAACCACAAATAAAACAAAACAAGCTTCTCTGTCTCCAGAACAGTAGTCAAAGGGCAACAGGATTTAGGCCCTGATTAAATTATTAATTGGCTGGATGATCAGATATTTTCCAAGAAAAGGTCATCAACGAACATAGCTAGTAAACTTAGCTTTCTACTTTATTCTAATAATTACGCAAACTTTTTAGGACTTTCTCTTAATATTACACATAATGCCTGACGGTAAGCTCTCGAATGCAAAAGCGCAAAATTGGTTAACTGAACATGATTCTAATGTCCTTGGTGAATTGTATATAGACATAGAGGCAGAAATAAAAGCTGAGCGTAGCCGTCGTCAGCAATTGGAAGGAACGACAAATGGTAATAAGGAAGAGTCAGCGGAGCAGACTCAATTTTCTAAACAGGGTATGGTGGCCTTAGGCCTAGGAAATAATGAGGCTGTAGACGACTCTGTTGGTGGTGGAACCTATCCAACTGAATATGTATCATCAATATCTGTTGGTAGCACCAGAGAGTCGAGTTATAATGTTCCAGAAAAAAATAGGTTCTCGTATACTGCTCCTAAGCAGTTTTTGGACGAACTGGCTGAAGCAGGTGATGACGAAGACCCATTCAAAGAAAGGCAAGCAGGTGCCTCATCAATCGCTGAGCGTGAAAACGAGTACCAGTCGCGCTGGCGTAAGCGACAGCTGTCCCCCGGAAGAAAAGATGTATTTGGTGGTCAGGAAGGTCAGAAAGACGGCGGTGATGACAGCATTTCTTATGCAGAGATAATGAAACGCAACCAGCTCGAGAGAGAAGAACAACGCGTTAAACAAAAGATTGCAGAGATAAAGGAAAATTCTACAAATGCTGACCCACCTAAGCGCAAGCGCCGGTGGGATGTTGCCACCCCAGTCCACCCAAGCATTGAGCCTGATGTTGATAGCCCAAGTGCTGCTGCACAGAAACAAAAGCGTCGAAATCGCTGGGATGAAACACCGCAAGTAGTGTCCCAATTTGAGGCCACACCATTCGTAAAGGCAACAGGATATTCTGAACAGCCAACTAAAACGCGATCGCGCTGGGACGAAACGCCAGATGTATCAGCAATGAGTGGTGGTGTAGGAATAGGATTTTATGGAGCAACTCCAGCTGGAGATATGGGAATGGTTACTCCGGCCCCTGATCAGTTACAAGCTGCAGGAATGATGACACCAATTGCTGCATCGTCACAGCGTTGGGCTCAAGAGTTAGACTCACGAAATAAGCCACTGACTGATGAAGAGCTCAATGAATTGATACCATCTAAAGGTTATACCATCGTTCAACCACCACCATCATATGCCCCAATTCGTACTCCTGCAAGGAAATTGGCTGCAACTCCAGCTCCAATGATGGGCAGTGACGGGTTCATGATGCAAGAGGAAGAGCAGCATCACCAGGAGTTCGCTGTTCCTTCCGAAATCCCAGGCGTTGGAACATTACCATTTTTCAAGCAGGCCGATATGGAGCACTTTAGCAAGCTTCTTGATGGAAAGGATGAGTCTGAATTGGACAATGCCGAATTAAAAGAACGCAAGATTATGCGGTTGCTGCTTAAAATAAAAAATGGCACGCCAGCAATGCGAAAATCAGCCATGCGTCAGATCACAGACAAGGCAAGGGACTTTGGTGCTGAAGCACTATTTAAACAAATTCTCCCTTTGCTCATGTCTGCAACACTCGAAGATCAGGAGAGGCATTTGCTTGTAAAAGTCATTGACAGAGTTCTTTATAAGCTCGATGATCTAGTCCGACCATATGTTCACAAAATACTTGTTGTTATTCAACCATTGCTTATCGATGAGGATTACTATGCTCGTGTTGAAGGTCGTGAGATTGTTAGCAACCTTAGTAAAGCAGCCGGTCTTGCGACTATGATCGCAACCATGCGCCCAGATATTGACCATATTGATGAATATGTGCGTAACACAACAGCAAGAGCATTTTCTGTTGTGGCTTCTGCACTTGGTATACCTGCCCTTTTGCCATTCTTGAAAGCAGTTTGTAAAAGTAAGAAATCTTGGCAAGCTCGGCATACTGGTATAAAGATCATTCAACAGATCGCCATTCTTCTAGGATGCGCCATATTACCCCATCTAAAGAGTTTGGTTGGGGCGATAGCTCATGGACTTGAGGATGAGCAGCAAAAAGTCAGAACCATCACTGCGCTTTCTTTGTCTGCGCTAGCAGAGGCAGCTGCACCCTATGGTATAGAATCATTCGACATCGTGCTCAAACCACTCTGGGAAGGTATCCGTAAATATCGTGGAAAGGGATTGGCCGCCTTCCTCAAGGCTATCGGCTTCATCATCCCGCTTATGGATGTTGAATATGCAAACTACTATACCCGTGAAGTCATGGTGATTCTTATACGCGAATTCCAATCGCCTGATGAAGAAATGAAAAAGATTGTCCTCAAAGTGATTAAGCAGTGTGCCTCGACTGAGGGAATAGATGCTCAGTACATCAAGACAGAGATCCTTCCCGAATACTTTGCAAACTTCTGGGTTCGACGAATGGCTCTAGATCGCAGAAACTATCGCCAAGTCGTTGAGACTACTGTTGAGTTGGCTAACCGCGTTGGTGTGGCAGAAATAGTTTCCCGCATTGTAAACGATCTGAAGGATGAATCTGAGCAATATCGAAAAATGGTCATGGAAGTTATCGACAAGTCTGTCTCTAACCTTGGTGCAGCCGACATTGACTCTCGTCTTGAAGAACTTTTAATGGACGGTATATTGTATGCCTTCCAAGAGCAGCAGAGTGACGACTATGTTATACTCAATGGCTTCGGTACCGTTGTCAATGCATTAGGAAAGCGCGCGCAGCCCTATTTGCAACAGATCACATCGTCTCTGCTATGGAGACTTAATAACCAGTCGGCTAAAGTAAGACAACAAGCCGCAGATCTTGTCACGCGTATTGCCATAGTGATGAAGACCTGTGGCGAGGTCGAGCTCATGGGTCGCCTTGGCACACTTTTGTATGAATATCTTGGCGAAGAGTATCCCGATGTCCTTGCCTCCATCTTGGGTGGTATCAAAGCTATCGTCAATGTGATAGGCATGACTGAGATGCAACCACCCATCAAGGACCTTCTCCCCCGCTTGACACCGATTCTCAAAAACAAGCATGAAAAGGTCCAGGAAAATCTCATTGATTTGATTGGTCGCATAGCAGACCGAGGTGCTGAATATGTTAGTGCTCGTGAGTGGATGCGTATTTGCTTTGAGCTGATTGAACTTCTCAAGGCGCATCGTATGGGAATTCGCCGTGCAGCAGTCAACACCTTCGGATACATAGCAAAGGCCATCGGCCCCCAGGACGTCTTGGCAACTCTTCTTAACAACCTAAAGGTCCAAGAACGCCAGATGCGTGTATGTACCACCGTCGCTATTGCGATTGTTGCTGAAACGTGCGCCCCATTCACTGTGGTCCCAGCTCTAATGAATGAGTACCGTGTGCCAGAACTGAACGTCCAGAATGGTGTTTTGAAGTCCATGTCTTTCCTTTTTGAGTACATTGGCGAGATGGGCAAAGATTACGTGAATGCTGTAACGCCTCTGTTGGAGGATGCCCTGATTGATCGTGATCTGGTACATCGCCAGCAGGCTGCTTCTGCTATTAAACATATTGCCCTTGGAGTCGCCAATCTTGGGTGTGAAGATGCAGTATTGCACTTGATGAACTATATGTGGCCAAATATCTTTGAGACAAGTCCACATGTGATATGTGCAGTCCTCGAGGCTATAGAATCCTGCAGACTGTGCTTAGGGCCTGGGAGGGTTTTGCAGTACATCATACAGGGACTGTTCCACCCAGCGCGTAGAGTTCGCGAGGTATACTGGCGAATCTACAACACAATGTATATAGCGACCCAGCCGGCTTTAGTTGCTTATTATCCCACGATAGAAAACGACGAGCATAATACGTACCAACGCTATGAGCTTGAATATATACTTTAGCTTGAACTTTCCTATGTAGTTTTTGTGTGTGTACTCAAGTGGGTTTTAATTCAAAATATTTTTTACATTGCTTGTATCAAAATAAAGTGATCATAACACTCTGATTTATTTTCATGCTGCTCAATTAATTTTGTGCCTTGGTGATGTTTCTGTCGTCGTCATCATCATCATCACCCCCTTAGCAACTTTTCTTTGTTGTAAATTTTGAATACACTTTAAACTCCAAGTCTTTATTGTTGATTATATTGAAACCCTATACTGTAAAATGTCTAAAACCTGTCCCCATGCCTTGGAATTCAACTTTATTCCTCCTTCGATTCAGGATGCACTTGTGCACAAGGAAGAATGTACACGCTGCTTTGACAATCAGGCAAGTAATGTTATCAGCTTGTTTTCATTTAAACCTCTTGAGGCCTATGGACACAAAGCAGGGTTTGCATTACGTGCGTATGTGCAAAATAAACGACATCAGAGTAACCATTTCCACTGAAATTCATTTTAAACAGAGCTTGCCCAGTGGAATCGATGTCTGCTTAACATGCTTTAATGGTGGTTGTACCCGCCCTGATAAGCGTCACGCTGAGTTGCATTCTCTGAATACATCGCATACACTGACTCTCAACATCAAGAAATTCCCCAAGCCCAAAGAAGACACAAGACCAGCAAAGCAGTCCAGACTAGAAGTTGTGATTGAAAGCGAAGAGGTGGAATATGACTATGCAACTTCAGTTCGATGCTGGAAATGTCAAATTGACAGCGTTGATACTAGCATTGACCAGGTAATGTGTTGCCGCAGTTTCTTGGCTACATGCTGCAGATCCTGTTTGCAGTGGTACTTATCTAACTCAATGGCTATAATTCTTGCTACAATAGATCAGTAAGGCTGTCGACTTTGTAATGCAAAGTATGACTGCCAATTTGGCCAAGGCCGCCAAAGCCTGGGCCTGGGATCAATTCCTTGCCGAATGCCAGCACTCTATTGAGCTTCAGCAGTCTCCACATCCCGAATTTTCTTTGGACAGTAAGTTTGTTTGTGCTATTATGAGCCAAAGCTTCATTCAGGATCTCTTCATTAGATCATTTGCTCAATGGCTAAAAGTAATTTACTTTTACTGTAGAAATTGGAACTTGCTCAAAATGCGAAAAATCCGAAAACCTGTGGATGTGTTTGGTTTGTGGTCATGTCGGATGCGGTCGAAAGCAATATGATGGCAGTGGTGGAAACAACCATGCGGTTGAACACTATGAACAAACTGGTCACCATATAACTGTGAAGCTTGGAACAATAACACCTAATGGCACTGGTGGTAGGTCTTGTTACTTGCATTTGTTCCCGAATGCTGGACTGTTTTCAATCACAATTCAAGCTGAATTTCTGTTATGACATTATCTTATCTAGACGTTATGTGCTATCTCTGCGATGATATGTGCAAACTTCCCCAACTGAAGGACTATGTAAAGATATTCGGAATTGATGTAAATAAGCTAGAGAAAACCGACAAATCCATGGCTGAGATGCAAATTGAATACAATGAAAAATACCAGTTCAGCATGACTACTGAAGACGGAAAGCAATTGGAGCCCCTCTATGGTCCTGGAGTTACAGGACTGAAAAATATTGGCAATTCCTGCTATATGGCATCTGTAATCCAATGTCTTTTCCACCTTAAAGCATTCAGGGAAAGGTAGGCTTCAACAATACCTAATAACAGTTATATGTGTATACTCACGATTGTATCATCACACATCTCAATGTATTTGCGACTTTGTCCATAAAATTGAAAATAGATATTTTGATAAATCTGGAGATCTTGATGGTGTTGCTGGTGAAGGCGACCCAACTTCCAACGTATTCTGTCAGCTTTTGAAATTAGCGGATGGAATCTGGAGCGGAAGATACTCTGAAAGACCTGAAAGCAATGCCGACAGTGATGCAAACAAGGGCATTCCTCCAAATATGTTCAAGGATGTAATTGCCAAAGACCACCCAGATTTTTCAACTATGCAGCAGCAGGTACGATATTTGTGATAGTGATAATATACTCACAAATATAAATGGCATTTGATGTATGCTTATCGATATGCTTTACTTATATATAGGACGCCTATGAGTTTTACCAGTACTTCACAAAGCAAATAAATCAAAACGAATTTTCTGTTGATGGCGGTGCATCAAATCCAACAAAGATATTTGATTTCGAGCTTGAAGAAAGGCTCGAATGCGTGAGGTGCCAGAAGGTTCGTTATTCTACACAGGTCGCTTCGTCTATATCACTTGATGTTCCCAAACGATCTACCGGTCAAGATGAGGATGGAAACAAAATATACGAGGAAATCGATGTTAAAGAGTGCTTTGACTTGGCATTTGCACCAACAGCTGTTGAGGGATACCATTGTCCATCTTGTAATTCATCAACAACTGCATCCAAGTATGTATTTTATCATATATGTGTGCTGCTGCTACGTATTATCTTTGAATGCCGATACATTACCAACAAATCTGATACCCCCATCATTGTAGGACAGCAAAATTCAAAACATATCCTCCAGTATTGGTAGTACAGACACAAAAGTATGAATTGATTAATTGGGAACCCCTGAAGATTTGTAAGTATCTGTGTGGACTGTCTTTGGTATTTCGTTAACACCAGGAAACATAAATTCAACATTATCCACAACTATCGATATAGCAATTCCACTAGTGGTTCCTGAAAAGGATTTGAATCTTGAACCATACCGTGGACATGGCCAAAGGCCCGGAGAAGAGCTTCTACCTGAGGACTCGCAGCCACAGCAAGCGCCAGAACCTCCAAAAGCTGAAATAGACGAAGCAGCTCTTGCGGAAATCATGTCTATGGGATTCCCTGAAGTACGATGCCGCAAAGCATTGATCAAAACCAATAATACCGGCTCTGAGGCTGCTTTGAACTGGCTGTTTGAGCATATGGATGACCCAGGTGTGTATAGTATATAAAATTAAGATTTCGCATCAAATTATAATAATGATAAGCTCCATTTCTAGTATTTAACCCGAATATCACCAATTACCTTTTGGATAGATATCGATGTTCCTGAACCTGCCGGAAGCTCTGCTATGCAAGTTAGTGTTGACCCAGCAAATATCTCTTCTCTATGTGACATGGGATTCACAGAAAAGCAAGCAAAGAAGGCCCTCAGAGAAACAGTAAGCTTTGATTCAATGTTGTGATAAAGTGGTACCCAAGCATGCATACATCTAATAACTCTGTGCTGTGATCTTTGTGTAGGATAACAATATGGAAAGAGCAATTGAGTGGCTCTTTAGCCATCCCGACGATCCATGTGATGATGATGACACATCAGGTATACAGGAACACCCAAGTAATGCCACTCCTAAGCTGATAGATGATGGAATTCCTGGAGTTTATGAGTTGAGTAGCTTTATTTCGCATAAAGGGAAAACAGTTCACTTTGGTCATTATGTTGCCCATGTTCGTAACCCAGGACCTGTAAAAGATAGCGACTATTGGGCACTGTTCAATGATGAAAAGGTCGTAGTTCAACCCAATCCACCAATTTCAGATGCTTACATCTACGTGTTCACAAAGAAAGGCGCCAATGCCGTATAGATACGTGACATGAGGATGTCCGATTCATATGTTTAGTAATTACATTTTCATTTATTACTATGGAATAGACGTTTACTAAAACAACACTAATAAAATGTGCTATCACTAAAATGTTGGCAATTGTCTACCAGCAGCAGGTACATATTTACAGATTAATACTTGTATTTTGTGGAATAATCCTTTGGTGATACCACTAAACCGCGGCCCTTGCTTGCCCCTCGATATACAGTTTCTACCAAGTCGATCATCTCTTGGTTGTCTTCAATGGCCCATGTTATTTTGTTATTATTTCCTGTCCCCAGATCTACCATTATGTGTTTATTTCGATAGAAGAACATAACAGTACATTGATCATATAGCTCGTACATTTTGTTGAAGTCCGGAACCTCAGAAATGTCAACCACATATATGACTGCAAAGTTCTTTATTTTTTCGCTAATTCTATGCAGCGTTTCATCCATAACCATACATGTAGAATCCTATAAATAAGAATAGTTCGTAATAACAGTGCTGTCAGCAGTATACTTTGGATTTGATATTGAATTATTTTCCTTTGCAGATTATAATCCTTTTTGATGAAAAGAGCAATTGCTTACCCAGTCGTGGCCAAATCTCATTATTACGACCTTCTCTTCTTCGGTGATGATGGCTTGATCAACCTGCCATCCTAAAATAAAATAAGAAATGTAGTTAGACATTATAGCTTGTATTCTGCAATTATCAACTATCTTTAAATATTATTTAATGTAAAGCAAGCTTACCATTAGTCAAGTGCATAAGAAAATAGGCCTAAAATCAAACGCCAATATGACATTAGTTAGAATCAGTATAGCAGCTGGTATTCTGGATATTCAATAATTTTATAATACTTGCCATTTTTGTGAATATGTGTTAAGGGTGAATCGCTGATACTTCTTCTAATACAAACTACTAATGTGTGAGAATAAACACTATACTGAACAAATAAAAGGTATTCCTGACCTAGAAATTTCTGGATGAAAAAAACTCTAAAAATCTATAAATAGCTTAACTCCAAACTTTGATACATTTATGGGAATTAAACAATGGCTAAACAACCTGAGCCTCTTTTGAATAACCTTTTGGCTGCTTTTACCTTCATTTACTTTTTATTATTAAACAAAATGACAGTGTCTCACAGGAAACGTAATATTGCAGAGAGTTCAAACAATGACGGCAAGTATCTTACCTATTCTTTTGGAGAGAAGTCGTTGTGTTTACATTCTTCCTTGGACAAAATGCAGGAATTGATGGTCATTAAGTATACATTCGTGTCATTCTTTGGAAAGGCTTGGTGAATAGCAGGCAAGGACGCTCGCCTAACAAAAGGGCACACAGAACATGTATTTAGATAATAACCCAAAAAAGTACTCTTACAATTTACAAGAACTTGAAAGAATAATTCAACCACAGGTCCTTAATTCCTATATATATATATATATGTATAAATACATGGCTTCTCATAAAACCTAAAGACATCGTTATCAGGACACGTGGATTGGCTTAAACTAATGGGCTGATTTTTGCTTCCATTATAATAGTCACACAAAAGTTTTTTTGCGACAAATGTCAGGCCAACGTGACTGACACGGTGCGAGTTACATGCGTAGTATGTTCAGAGTTTGATCTGTGCATCAAATGCTTTTCTAAAGGAGCAGAGTGTGGGAGTCATAAAAACAGCCATCCTTACAGAATTGAAGTAAGTCTACGTGCAAACATTCCACTTCTCATGCTTTCGTTTTAGTATAGATAAATCGAACATCTCATATAATCTAAATGCCTTTTTTTTTGGAACGATTTGTTCATTAGTCAAGACACAGGTTCCCTATATTTACCGAGGACTGGTCGGCTGATGAAGAGTTGCTACTCATCGAGGGATTAATGCAATTTGGGATGGGAAACTGGGCTCAAGCTGCTGAGCATGTCGGTACAAAGACAAAAGAGGAATGCGAGGAGCATTACTTGGAAACATATGTTAACTCTGAGGATTGGCCATTGCCTGTAAGCATCTTGCATTTCTTTTTATAGAAATATCTATTACATATGACATTGGACTGAGTGTTTAACGTGTAAATAATTTATAGGACATTAACAAGGACTTTTCCCACATCGCCATTGCCCAATCCTCGAACAAAAAAATGAAGCCCTCAACGCCATCTCGTTCCAAACCACTCTCATCTCAACCTACCAACCATGAAATTGCTGGATATATGCCTGGTAGAGTGGAATTCGAGACCGAATACGAGAACGATGCGGAACAGCACATTAAGGATATGACATTTAATGAAGATGATACGCCCGAGGACACCGAACTAAAACAAATAATGCTTGAAATATACAATAACAAGCTTGAGCGCAGGATAGAGAGAAAGCTGTTTATATTTGAGCGAGGATTGTTAGAATACCGGAAAACTCAAAGTGCGGAGAAAAAGCTCACCCGCGAAGAACGAGATCTTCTTAACCAACTTAAAGTATTTGCCTGGTACCAGACTCATGAAGATTACAAAGCTTTTTCTGAGGGACATATAAGTAAGATTAATGTGAAATATGGAGCAGCATTACTCTATATATATATATTTCACATTTGTTGCCTTATTCTTGGGGCTAAACATCCTTTTCTATTCTTTTTAGATGAGTTGCGTTTACGGAATCGGTTATCACAGCTCCAGGATTGGAGGAGAAATGGTATAACTACATTTGCTGATGGAGAAAAATATGAGATCGAACGGGCACAAAGGGTAAGACTCTCTCGCCGTCACTGTCAGGAAATGTCCTGACGGATTTTATCATTTTTATTATGATCATTCGGTAATTTGACGGTATTTTCTTTTCCCTTATAGATTTCTCGCATAAGGACTGGAACTATAAAAGAAAGTGCCGGTATCCTCGACAAGCTACATAAAATGGCAATCAAGAAAACTACACATGAGGTATGTCTTCCTGTTTATTTGTTTATTGATAAAATAGAAACCGAAGTATTGCGAATTGCTCACTGATATAACACTTTAAATCTTATACAGCCTGTGCTTGAGCCTCCCGCCTCATCAAAGGCTCAAGGACGCAAACCAGGTAAGTTTTGGAGTGAATTTGATCACAAATCTCCTTAGATGTCATTCACCATGAATACTAATTGAAAGAAGCTGACCTTTTTTATACGTTTACCATCACATTCATCAATAGCTGCACCTCTTGATATCCAAAATGCTGATGGTGTCCATCTTCTCAACCCTGGAGAGCAGCAGCTTTGCTCAACTCTAAGGATCCTTCCTCGCCCATACCTTGTCATAAAAGAGACTATACTCAAGGAGTATGCCAAACGCGGATCTCTTCGAAGAAGGCAAGCTCGAGACCTGGTCAACATTGATGTCAACAAAACGGGGCGCATTTATGACTTCTTTGTAGAATCAGGTTGGATCCAAACCACTGGAAGAGTAGCAGTTGCGGCTGCTGCTGCTGCCGCCGCCGCTACTACAGCGGCTTCTTCCTCAAATGCTACCCCTGTACAAGGAAATACATGAAATCTAGAACCTTTATTTTCAACATTTGTATAAACTACAACATATTGCTTAATACAATCATCATGCAATTATCCATAGTTTTTGTTGTTGCTTATTCTAGTGACCAGAAAGGGCACAGATCTCTTTCCTTACAATAAATGAAAATGTTAATAGTAGCCAATAAAAAGGGCGATTTATTTATTTTGCCTCAAGTAGACCAATATCCAAAACTTGAAAATAAAGGGGCGATATACTTTTGGTAGTCGCAACTTAGAACTTCTGGAACTGCTTGGAACCCTTAACAGTCTTCTGGATGTGTTTCAAGACGTTGAAGCGGACAGTCTTGGAGAGAGGGCTATAATTAGCAGAAAAGCAAACAAATAAATATTAGCAAAGTTGAACTAACTGACAATTGTGTATATACATATATATATATAATGTTTAATACTTACCGGCACTGGCCAACAATAACAGTATCGCCAACCTTGACGTCAAGGAAAGCAGGGCTCAAGTGAGCGGCCAACTTCTTGTGTCTTCTCTCGTAACGCTTGTACTTGGGAATGAAGTGAAGGTAGTCACGACGAATAATGATTGTGCGGTTCATCTTGGTAGAAACAACGGTACCAGTCAAGATACGACCACGAATGCTGACATTACCAGTGAAGGGGCACTTCTTGTCAATGTAGGTACCCTCGATGGCCTCACGGGGGGTCTTGAAACCAAGACCAACATCCTTGTACCAGCGCTTGTTCTTCTTGGAGGCGTTCTTGGCGTTAAGGAAAACAGCTTCCTGCTTGTGGAAGGCGCGTTCGGTCTAAATTAAAGAAACAGGTTAAAAATCAGTGAGGAATGAAATCGAAAATGGTAAATCAATTTCCAACCAGAAAAAATATAATAAAACTCGGCAATGAATCTCCATTTTGAAATTAAAGGTCAATTGGAGTTCCGATTGGGATGAAGATTGGGAAACTGATTTCAATTGACCTGTTGGTCATTGTAGTTAATGGACAAAGATCGGCATTGAAAAACTTTGCAGCACACAATAAAACAGGACTTTACGGACAAAGCTATTAGTAGGAATACAGTTCATACCTTCTCAGACATGTTGTATATTGGCTGGTCTAATTAGAGCTACAAATGCAGTCGTTGAAAAAGAGAAAGAACTAAAAGCCTTTTGGCGCAAGGTTTTCACTTTTGCAGGTTGTTGTTGGATATTCACGGATTAGTATGAATCAACCACCTAGGTAGACTTGATCGTTCATACACACATCTGGCAAGCATAGCCTTCTCACTACTTGCCTGTATTTGCCTGCCAGGCTTCTACTCAAACCCTTAAAAAGTACTCTCTGCTAACAAAAAACAAATTTGCCTTGATCATGGATGCGGGGATTAGATTGAAAATGTCATGTGATATCACGTGAGTTAGATTGTGTGATCAGATTGATGATGATCCATCGCATCCATGATCTAAATACGCCAACTTGTGTCAATATTTAGTTTATT
Organism: Mycoemilia scoparia; assembly: GCA_027575805.1. Taxonomy (NCBI): domain Eukaryota; kingdom Fungi; phylum Kickxellomycota; class Kickxellomycetes; order Kickxellales; family Kickxellaceae; genus Mycoemilia; species Mycoemilia scoparia. The sequence continues at coordinate 316,427 of JANBPU010000005.1, read as the reverse complement.
GGCTTTGGTGAGCAAACATCATCAATGAAGCTAATGATAATTATGATGATGTAAAATCAGAAAATGGAGGGATAGCACAAACAAAGTTGTGGAGACACCATGCTTGATTCAGCACATGTTTGCCTTTCATACTTCAGCGTATTTTCCAAGTTACCTAGAAGCACATGAAATTGCGAAAAAGACGACAGCAGGCTACCAATACTGAAGCCACTGCAGAAAATGGTAGTAACAAGGCATCAAGTAGCAGTCCTGCCACAAGAAGGAAAGCCAAGACTATAAAACCAGAGCCAGAGCCAGAGCCGCCAGCAACACCAGTTTCGGTAAAATCACCGAAAGTTACATACGGTGGGAAAGGGCGGAAGAGGAAAAGGAGTCCCAAGAACAAGAAAGAGAAAGCAACTGCTGTGCAAACAAAGATCGAAGATGCCGACAAAAAAGGTTAGAAAGAGTTATTACAACAATTGCATATTGTTGTATACCATTTGCTACTTTGAAACTAACATGTATACATAATGAATGCTTAACTACTAGTCGAAGTGAAAAGGCAAGAAGACAACACCCCGAATACAAAAGGTAGCAAGAGCAAAAAGAGCAAGGTTAAAGCAAAGCCCAAGATAAATAAAAATGAAGAAACTAAAACACCAGAAAAAGCACTAGAAAAGACAGCGGCGAACATAAGCTCAAAGATGGTATCCAAACCGAAAAAGTCACCCGCAACAGGGGAGAACAAAAAAGAGAAAAGGGTAAATGCGACTTCAAGCTTTATTCATTCAGAGTCGACTAGAAATGATGGTGATACTGAAGAAGAAGATGCGGACCAAAACCATATAAAATATGACATCTATGATGATGATGACGACGAGGATGATGATGACCCAGATCTTGACAAGTACGAGACTGACGAAAGTGAGGAAGAGATTATTCCTCCAAAGAGGAAGTTAAACAAAAAACAAAACAAGAGAAAGATCGAGTCAGACGTTTCAAACGATGAGTCGGGAAATGAAGCAACCGCCAGGGCTGTGAAAAGATCATCAATAAGAAATAAGCGCAATCTACCGCCATTGCCAAAATCACTGCATCCAGCCAACGTAGCCAACAGGACTCTTGACAACGGTGATAATGATAATGATGATGAGGTCCTGACTCAAATGTCGAAAAGACGGCAGCCATTAAGGAGTCGATCCAACATACTCGACGATTCTGATGATGATGCCGGACAATTTGGAAGAGAAAACAATGGCAATGAGAGCGATGATTTGTCTGGTGCCTGTCTTACCGAGACGAGAATGCGGAGCAGACCAAAAATGTCAAAGTATCGCGAAATTTTTGAAAATGCACGCAATAGAATACGCAACCAGGACATTCCAGCATCTCAGAGCAACAGCATAGAAAACGATACGCCCATTCTAGACGATGACATTGATGACAGCGCCAGTATGTCAAGTATATCAGGAACAGCTAAAAAGCTCGCCACGCTGAATGGGCAAAACTATAATGATCCAATCGAATTAGACAGCGACACTGGCAGCAATAATGATGATCCAGAAGATGATACTGCTAAGGAAGATGATATAGAATATAGCGGCAGTGAAGAATCAATTGGCGACTTCATTGCTAGTGATGATGAGCCAGTGCAAGGTGAACCAACATCTCATGCAGGAAATATAAATGGGCCAGGGAGTTCCCACTTTAATGAAATGGATGACGCTGTTCCAGAAGAATTCAGTCTTTCATTTGCCCGCGACTTATATACTAGCTTCCAGATATACGCTCAGTTCCTGATACACTGCCATGCAAACTGTGGACATGCCCCTAAAATGGACAAAAATACCGAAAGATACTTTGAGGTTGCCGGTAACTATGTAGAGCAAAAACTGCAATCCATCAAGGATTCTGTTGTAGGCAGCTCAGCCTGGTACAGACACTATATAAACGACCTAAACAAATACCCAGCACTGTCGAGTACATATATTAAAGCCATCCCCGGTTGCGACGCGTGCCACTTTGCTGACAAACGTATGGCACACTGGAGGATCGAATTGTGTGGCATACCATATGACAGAAAAACCTTGCAACCACTTAATGACGATGATGATGATGGTACCAGCAACAATAGTAGCGATGAGAGCTCTTCCGATGAAAACACCAGCGATTCTGATAGCGATGCACCTATCCGAAAGAGAAGATCAAGGAAGCCAAAGAAGAAATCGAAAAAGAGCAAAGAGTCACATTCGATTTGCTATAATGTAGGAAGGTTTTGCTATCAGAGGTCCGTGATCTATCATGAGCTTCAGCACTTTCGACACGAATTATACAACTTGGTAGGTATGGAGCTTGTTCAGCTTGGATGGACAGAGGATCGATTCAAAAAACTCAAGACGAGTCGATCAAAAGCCGCTGAAACCCTTTTGCAAAAATTAGATGACAGTGGCCGCACCAGAGTGGTAAGTAACTTCTCAACCAATTCTAAAAACCAATCCCGCTTTATACTGGCATCATCTCATGATTTTTAATATGATTCCCAAAATACAAACTTGTAGCTGTATGAACAAATGACCAGCCTGCTAAATCGCGCTGAGAAGATATATATCCAAAACGCTGGGAAGGGGTGGTAACTTCCCCTTCTGCATCTTTATAGCAATGTAGTACTACTGATTTTTCATATACATTTTTCAAAAATAAATCATGCATTCAAGTGTATAATGTTGCAATTGTGGATGTAAAAACCGAAAGGGTATTCAAAAACAACGGTATTGATATTAAGACGACCCTTATCGCCATCACAATATGGATCATGGTTTTTGAAGGGTACCTTTTGGTGGCCAGCGATGATGGAGGCAACCACAGCCAAATGTGTAATCACTGTTTGTTAGCAAATGGCCACCCTTCAAAAGCAACCACCCATATGATTCTTTATCAAAGCGATTAGTTGCTGGCGGGCACCCTGATTGACTTTTGTAGATGCTGCCCAGTCAGTAGTGGTCAGCAGGGCATCTATAGAGTTACCACCGTCCTCAACATTGCTAACATCAAGTAACTCGCTCATAGATAGTGCCATGAATATTTGATCAGCAGCAGATTGTCTAACCCTGGACATTGAGTGCGACAGATACCCCACCATGGGCTTTAAAACCATTGGTAGTAAATCCGGTACTACGAGGGAGAGATTGGTATACAATTTTATGCACAGTGACAGCTTCTTCACATCAGTTGACTTGAAGGCTACACGCTGGATCCTTTGGCAAAGCCTTTTCCACAAATTAATAGGAATCTCGCTATCCTCAAACAGCCCCCACTCTAAAAGTAGATCGGTAGTGGATAAGAGGGGAAGTATTATCCTGTCATTCCCTAGATAAAATGCAAAGGTATCGACAATATCGCTCAGAGCATCAAATCGGCAAACCCAGTCATCGACAGAAAAAAGCAGCCCAGGAGGTGATAGCGCCCTTCCTGAAGACATTTCTGGCTGCAGAGCTGATATAAAGTCAGCTAGTTGGCCTCCTGCTGCCTTGGACAAGGATTCTGTCATTCCACCTGCAGTCACAATCCAATTTGAAAGCATATACTTCCGGTAGACACGAAATTCAAGAATAGGGGCAAGGAACTCAAATGCCAGATCGTGGTCCTGCCACGTTCCTGGATTCGAACTCTTTTCTTTGACAAGAATTCTAGCCGCCAGCTTAATATTGGTATAGGTAATCCCCTCAAACTCATGCAGAATATAATGAACAACTTCTCCAGCAGCTTTACGCAGCTTTTCTATTCTCTCGGCTGCTTGTGATAAAGCGACTCCAAGCACATCGTCAGCTTGATCTCCACTGATCTTAGGAAGCAACAAAGGGGCTATTGATAAGAGCGATCTCAATGATCCCATTCTAACTAATGAGCCTACATCCCCTCTGTGGTCAAGAGTATAATCATTTGTTGCGATCTTTAGCAATTCAATTGTTTTAGCGGTCCAGCTCGGGGGCAAGAGATCTGATTTTTGGCTATTTAGGTATTTAAAAAATACTCCCAGTGTCTCCGCAGCATTTTGACGCATTTCTACGGTTGTGGTGCTCGCTACTTCGTCATCAATAAATACGTTCAGAATGGTGTCTTGTAACATCATTATCAACTCGCTCGAAATCTGATCTTCCTTTGTAGCAGCTAAATATCCCAGCGCAAGAAGTGATCCTCTGCGGGTGGATTCGGGTTTTTGAGGATTACAGCCATCAATAACTCTTTTGATAACATCTGCAGCATTGATAGGATATAATGAAACAATAGTTGCAATAACATTACAGGCTGCCTGGTGAACCTCTTCCTCCTTTCGATCAAGCATCATAAAGATATAGCTCCAGTATTCTCCAATATAGTGCGATTCCACAACTATTGCTGACAAGATGGTCTTTTCAATATACTGAGACAGAGCTATCAATGTAAACTTTGAATTAAAATCTGCAAAATATTGCTTTGGTATTTGTTCTGGGACCTGCAAAATTTTCGTTACTAGATCCTTGTGTGCTTCAAAGTCCTCGCTACCAACAAATTTGGCATTAAAGAGAGCAGGAACAACATAGCTGAGGCCACATAGTGCACCATGACGCATGGGAAGCAGTGGTGAGCGTGTGTTTCGTATCATTTCTGGAATCAGTGTGGTCAAAAAGATTTCAGGAACTGCCAAAGAGAGTTCTTTCAAAGATTCTGCAGCAAGTTCTCTCGTCTTGATGTGCCAGTGGTACAGAGTATTTGTGGCCACATGTATTACAAGAGGACGCTTATATTCATCAAACTTTGCAACCTTTGAGCTGACGCTAATGTATGCTTTACCCATTATCCCAACAGAATAGAAATCAGTGAGTTTGAGCACGGATATTCCATGGGGGAAAGCACCATGACGGCCTACATGCTCCTGGAAAGCCGCGGATGCTGCTCTTCGGACATGTATTTCGCGATCAAAAACTGCCACAGAAACTAGTGTAGTAGCTAGCGGAAGCACCCAGGATTGAAACAGCTCTTTTGAAAAATCGTAGGCACGAGCAAATGACCAAGCAACGTAGCAAGCAGCATCTCTTACGTTAGAACCTACAGAATGACTTCCCCGCTGCACTTCATACGTGAGGGCACGAAGTATCCATGGCATAATCGAGTCCAAGATTTCTACCAAAAGCAGCCCTCGGCGAGCTAGCTCAGCAAGTGCAAGACAAACACCATGCCAAGTGTATTCTGAGGTCATTGCAAGATCAAGTGGCTCGACCTGAGGAAATAGGTTTGGCGTGGTATCTGCAGAATGCCTAGGAATAGTATTTTCAGCTAACTGGTCCACTACCATTTGAATCACCTCAAGGCCAAACTGCCTTGGTAACCTGAAGGTTATGCGGCCAATGCCTTTGGCTGCTGACCAGCGAACTATAGTATCTGTATCTTTCAGCCCTTCGAATATTATATTCAACAGGTGCTCGACCTCCTCAGGAACAAAATCGTCATCAGACTCCTCAGCATTGAATTTTGAGCTATCATTTTTAATAGATCCTTGGGATTCCTTATCCTGGCCAAGGCCAATAGCAAGAGATCTAACTCCAACATGGTATCGCCAAGATGCAACAGTGGGTCTGAGATAGCACAAGGCAATTCTTTGCGAGACCTTTACCATGAGTTTTCGTGCCAGAACATTTTCCTCGAGAATTTTTTGGAAAACGGCATTTTCATTCAGAGCCATGAGTCTGCTAAATGTGCTTTCGAGGGTAGGATTTAAAAGAATTCGATCCCCTACACGATATACGTTGCATATAGTACGCAGAATCCCATTAATAACAAATATGTCTTGGATACTGTATGATTCATCGGATGATACAACCGAGTCAAGGGTTTCAAAGCACCAGTCTAAGAACTTTGGCAACTCGGTAGGCAATGTATCTTTTCTTGTAAGCAAGCGAGACAACATCAGTGCAGCACCCTCCATTTCCTTTCCTGATGCTTTGAGGCTGATTTGGCCTGCTGTTTTCCATTTTCCTATTAGAGAGGTATTAGCACTCGCCCTTGAATCGATGGATCTTAGATCGAAAGGAGTCATTACTAGCAGCGTTAGCCAAAGATAAACAATGAATCGAGTCTCCCATTGTTTATCAGCCTTTTCTTCTAAACATGCCTCAAGAAAGTGCAGTACTGGCTCGACGTCGCTTACTTGATTACTAAACAGCTTGATCAAATGCTTGTATCCTTTAACCTTGCTGAGGACATACAGCAATCTGAAGAGATGGTCCATTCGATTGGTTGAAATAGTGGACTTGTGGCTATGGCCACTACTTTCTCCACGACTATCTCCTACCCTCAACCCCGCTTCAATACCATCCTCCCATGCAAGGATATAGGGCTTTATGGTTTCTTGTACAACTGTGGTCATTATAAACTCGATGCTTGACTCCAAACAATTGGGCATCTCTTGATACTGGTTCAGCACTTTTTCGAGTTCCTTCTCTCTACTCCACTCGGACTTTGAAGGGCTCCTTTCTGTTTTCCATTTGGATTGATCTTGGGCCAGAGACACCAGTTCGGTCAGAGCTTTTTCAAACCATTTCTTTTCCTTGAAAAACGATACCTGTCTGTTGGTGGTTACCAAATCTTGCTCCGCTTGCATCTTGCACCAAAACAAATACGTAACTATATTTGATTGACTGGCGGTTGTTTTTTCGTGCTTCTGATTTAAAAAACATTTGGATTCATTGCCATAGGTTATGGTTTGACGTATTAAAAAAGGTGTGATCAATGTGTATTATTCCGACCCTGCTGCAGCACATTATTGATCAAGAAGTCACAGAGTATTTGGTGTATATTTCTCTATCTCTTTCCCACACCCTTATTGTACTTTCATATTAATATATACGCATTTATAGCTTTTATCACATTTAAATAGACTCCATGAGCGAAGAAACAACTGTATGCTGGATTTGTTACGATGAGAAACCCTCAAAAAAGGACAATGGGCCTAAATGGATAAGACCCTGCAAATGCTCTCTAGAATGCCACGAAGAATGCTTGCTAAAATGGATAGAGTCGCAAGAGAAATATACTAGACAGGTACTCATTTATAAATTTGGCCATCACTTGCTGCTGTCATTATAACTCTAATGGTAACCGCTATCAAAAGGTCATGCTAACATGTGTCAAATGTACTTTTATGCGTATGCACATTTTCAAATAACTAGTACAAGTGTCCACAATGCCGCCAGGTGTACCGCATAATCGAAATACGACCATTACCATACACAATAATGAAGATATTGTCTAAAGTCATAGACTATGTTGTTCCCGGTATGATTGTATTATCAACGACTGCGTCGGTTATCGTTGTTCTTTCGTCATATGGGTAGGTTTATTCACCATATAAATAGCGACTGCGGCTATTGTTGTAACTTAAAAAATGGCTATATAAATGATTACTGAAAAACTGATCGGTACCACATTTCATTCGACGTTAGACTCCATACAATGTACGCAATCTGCGGTTCTATAGAAGCAAGAAGGATCCTTTCTATAATGCGCCAAATGAATCCATCGATTTGGGTAAGCATGAAAAGTGCTAGAGGATAGATGCATGCACACATTTTTACATCAGTGCCAAATTATTAACCATGATTGACTTTTTGTACATAATATCATATAGCTTGGAATACCAGCTATTCCAATTGCCATGCTGGTCAATAAACTCAGCTTTATGCCAGTGTATTTCCCATTAGTTCCTTTGGCAATTACAGGATACAACACATCGACACTAGCATGTCCTCCTAGCAAAGCACTTACGCTAGCATCAATACCATTGATAAGGTTGGTAGTCGTGCTTGTCTATACTATCCAAAAACATTTACATTATCCCATTGGTCATAAAACTAGTGTTTGTAATTCTAACCACAATGGCCAATATATATAGCTCCGTATATCGACTTCTGTGGGTCAAAACTCTGGGAAATTTGCAGCTGAAGTGGGATGGGCAATTCCAAAAGTCGAAAGCTGCTGGGATTGCTCTCAGAGACCCTAACAACCTAGACGACCATGACGACGATGATGAGGTAGCACAGATTGAGATTGGTGTTAACGAGGGTGATGCCCCTGAAGATAACCCAGATAGAGATAATGACGGGCAAGGTGCTGGGCTCCGGTGGAACATCGTTGTTAGCCTTGAAGGGGTTATTAGAGAATTTATATGGACCCTTTTGACTCCAACACTGGGCAGCGTCTGTGGAAGGTTAGTTTATACATATATATTGTCTCTAACTTACACCCGCTTTACTATTAATGACTTAATAATAACCCGCATTGAAATCCTATAAATTTGTACATATATATATATATATATATATATAGTATACTTGGAATGTCTCCAAGAATTGCTGGCCTCTTTCCTCAAAAGTTCCACAGAAGCATTATTGGTGCATTCACTGCCGTAGTACTTAGAGTAAGGCCATATACTTTTATATAATGGTTTGTTGCGGATCATCATAAATGTAAAACACTGACGCATAAATTTAATTGTTTGTCTTTAGGATTTGATGAAGTTTTGGTATTCGTATCTAACATACTATGTTCGTAAAAGCCGAAGAATTGCCTAATTTTCAAACAAATTTCTTTTATTAAAATTCCATGATTTATTAGGAAACTATATTGTAATATCTTGCCAATACAATAATCAACGTGTTGTTTTACTATCAACTCAGGAAAATGATGAGGCTGGAATTGATGTAATAGTTAATTGAAATCTCCCTTTTGTTTTTCAGATGTCCACCGGTACTGGCAATTAGTGTTGCAGCAGACATAGTAAAGGGTCATTCGAGTATCTGGATGTCTCGAGTGAGATTGGAAGTAAACTGCATTCTTTCCCCCACATTTTTCGCACTCGACATCATGGGTCTGTGGCTATACAGTAAAAATGTGGAGCAAGATCATGTAAATACTACTAGATATCACAAAAAAACATATACATGTTTATAAGTAGTTTTAAGATAGGGCGTATGCTTACCAGCGTTGGATCGGTACAAAGATCAGTTACAACCATAGTTTGTTCACTATTGTACAAATAAGTGGGCTATTTAGATACTAACATTCTGGAGACAGATTTTTTTGTGATTGTACACCACGTTTAACTTACCTTGGGATGTGTAATACTTCGTGACGATTGACTAGATAGCTAGTGGCCTCCTCTGAATATGGACAATTGCGACAGGCAAGCAGGAGCTTCTTTTCGCTTCTATTTTCTCTGGGATATAACATATTATTGCTACATCAAATTTGCAATCCATTAATATATTTACATTAGAACATTTTGTCTGAAATAATCAAACCAGGAATACCCTTCTAAATACTTTAGAATATATTATATAACTGGGCTAAATGCTAAACTCACCATTCTGGACAAAACTTGAAAGACGACATTTTAAAGTGTATATGGAATCAATATTTTTTAATATTGATTTTACGAAACTCTTTGAACCAACTTTAATCGCTATTAATAAACACGGCTCTTTCTTTCACTATCTTCTTTTAGTACAAACACAACCCAATATTATACATCAATTCAGTGATCAAAACATCGCTTCAAGCAAAGGATAATTCAACCTTTTAAAAGTATAAAAGTATGGGTCCATAATATAAATTATACTCAAGCACGCAAAGCTATTATTGTGCTTATGCTGTTTTAAAGTTGACTTTCTTCTTGACCTTGAATTTATCAAGTATCACATTCATTGAGCCACGTGCATAAATACACAGCTCGATTAACCTTGACATTCTATCACTTTCTTTTCATTTCTTATTATATAAATATATTGGAACTTGCGAATTTTAACAAACACAAATACTACACTTATAATGGATAAGCTACAAGGACTCATACCAGGCAAATTGTCGCCAAATAGCATTGAGGTATAGACTTTGAAAAACTTCATTATTTACAGTTAATGCCACTACTACTACTACTACTACTACTACTACTTTAACTATTATTATTTACATAACTTTGCCCTACAATAACTCGAATTTCCCACCACTGAATTCTTTTGCTGCTGCTGCTGCTGTGATACTCTGAAATAGGGAGTTGGTAATGTTGGTGGTAATGATAATGCTCCCAGTGGCGGTTCTGGAGGAAACGGAGCGTCTGCTGTAGAGGAAAAAAGAAGGTAAGTTGAGATATATATATATATTCTGCAATGTATAGCAGTGTTGATGTAATATCAAGACATGTCAAAAAAATATATCTACCATGAAATCATTTTCATGTATATAAATATAGACAAGAGGAAGAGATGAAGCAAAGTATTGTAAGTATTGGCTAATCCAGATAGCAGTATATATAGATATTATTACAGTTTAGGTTAAAACTAATGACAATACTTATAGCTTACTCGTATATTGGATAACAACGCAAGAGAAAGATGTGAGTATTTTTGGCTAATAAATATTAAAATCTTTGTGGTAAACTTTTGAATAGACGCAGTAGCTAAAGAAATATATATACTTATATATATGTGTGTGTGTGGTTAATAATGTTAGTGGGCAGAATTGCACTTGTTAAACCAGAGAAAGCACGAGGTGTAGAATCAATGCTCATCAGTATGGCAAGAACAGGAAAGATCCAGGCCAAAGTAGGAGAGGATGACTTATTACAGCTGCTTGAACGCATCAGCGACAGTGATAATAGCAATAAAACAAAGATTGTGGTAAGCTTTTGCCCATTTAAACTTTTTTGGTGATAAAACAAAGTAACATATGATATGCCTCAACTAGTTTATCGATATTCTGTATATTTATAACCCACTAGTTTAACCGCAGACAGTTAGATGACGAGTCCGAGGAGGAGGAATATGATTTTTAGCCTATATATTAATTTTAAATTTTTTTTGAATAAATCCAAAAACTAGTTGCATCGCAATTTTAATGCCTTGAGTCTATCTACTATCTAAAGATATTTATAAAGATTAGATATATGGGTAGTGATTTTTGAAGGGTGGATGATTATAGGCGCAATCACAGCCAAATGAGTGACTAACCCTTCAAAAATATACTCCCATATGCCATGACTACCATAATAATTCAGTATGGCTGGAAATACTAATGAGTGAAGTTGCATTAAGGATCACATCACTTTATAACGATAAATGTAATGAGCTACAATAAAGTTATAGAAGCATTGAGGACACATGTGGTATACTTTTGTAGTACCTTGACTGGTTCACAGGAGTATTGTGATAGACGAACACATATCCTAGAAAGCCTTATTCAGGTTAAAGAAGTAAGATCATCGAACCCCAAATGATTATAAAGCACATATAGCAGGGATGCTTTCTATCTCAATATAATGATATAATTGAGAGCATCAGGAAGATCTAACAACCGCAAATAGAATAGAAAACCAATTGATTCAATCTGTTATACTGTGTAGTTTGCTAGACGATGCCCAACAGCACAGGAGTGTTCACGCAAATATCCAGAGCTAGGCCAGATATGCAATACGCTATGTCGATTAGAGCCCATCATCAATGACTCTGGATTATCTGTTGCCTTAATAGAAGCAATGGCTGAGTACAGCAAAGCATTGAGACCCAAAGATGCCTATACATACCAGGGGTAAGCATTCAGGTAGAGCATAACCGTGGAAACTTTTGTTACTATACGTCACATAACTAAACCCTGCGATTATATATAAACTGTCAATGTATCAAAAAGAGCACTGGAGTGGTTTGCCAGGAATTTGCACAGCATCACCATCAACACTGTGGCAACAGATATTAAACAACGAGATTTACATACAGCAGATGATCCTAGTCTAATACTTGATACCCTTCTAGCCAAGTTTAAAAGCATCAAAATGAAAGGAGAGACGTTGGAGGCAAGTAGTTATCTCTAGATGCTTTGGTGACCATACTATACATTAGATGTATATGTTGAACGTCACTCATAACCCCCATTTGGCCATACATGTGCGTTGATAGAGAGATAGTGCAGAAACAATATTGAAAAACTGGACACACTTGTTTCTTTGTGACCCAGATACAGCATGTGCAGGTCTAGAGGCAATCACCGAGATATTAGATATGGATGGTAACAATACATTGAGTGACCTGTACAGCCATAGTCTTTGGCAAATTGTGGCGAAAAGAATGATAGTAGTGGAAACTGGCAGCAGCAGCAGCATACCAATTACATTGGAGACCAGAAAAAGGTATGATGAATGTGGTCTAATAATGATCCACCATTATATGTGGACATGGAAGAAATATCCAATGTCACCAACATGGGGATACGCTATAGAAGGCTATAACATGTTATAATCTACACCGCCATAACCAATAGGCTATTCAATAAATCCAAAGTGGTTCGCGCATCGATGGTAAGTCTGGATGAAGGGAAATGATGCAACACATCCCTCAATATAATATCCAACACCACCACTTTTACTATTATTGTCATTATCATTGTATATTACAATGACCCAAGGAAAGGAGCAAGCACAATATACCACATCTGCTCTATAACAATATATATAAACCTAACAATATAATTACTGCATTCTTTTTGCCTGTGTGTGTGTGTGTGAAGATCACTTGGCTAATAATAAACCATGGGAACAAAGAAAACTGCATCGGAAGCGTCGGCCCATTTGATGGTATAATAGACAGCTTTAGTTCAGCAGAAACAGCGCTTGAAGAATTTGCCTGGCTGATACTAAGGTACCAAGACAAACGGATACTTTCGGCCTGGAGAAACACTATCGGCCCAAAGGTCATTCGGATTATTTCTGAAGATAATGTAGGTAGCAGCAACGACATGATGGTAAGCCAATTTGGAAATACAGATAGATGGCGGATATCACAAACCAAATGTAAATCCGGCCCTATCCAATTGGTATATGATACAGAAACTACCACGAAAACAACCGTATGATAAGTTACATTTTGTGCTTCCTCCAACTCTGATAGAAAAACAAAAACAGCGACATCGGCGGCGATTTGGCATCTATTGTAAGGGCAGTAGTAGCAGCAGCAGCAGCAGCAAAAACAACCATATCATCAACAAGAGAAGACAACCAAAGGCCACAGGGGACAGAGGGTGTGGATGCTGAAGCCAAGCTGCTTGGTATTGGTCTTTTGTCAGAGGCGTTAGATAAATACGAACAATGCACAAAGACAGACAATACATCATCGCCATTGTCATCAGCATCAGCAGCACCAGGTTTAGATGTTGCAAAGTGTTGGCTGATATTGCAGGCAAAACATGGGTACTTGCAAGCACTTGTGGACTCGATAGTAGCCACTCTCAGCAGTGTATATGTCCAGGTCAGTAATATGGAAATGAATTAGCACAAAGCTTAGGAGTATCCAGACGCCACAGAGGCATTTGTTTGGAATCATGGCTGGGCGTCTATCAGCGTTATCAGATGTCCAGCCAACGCTCATGGCAATAACAATGATGATAATACCATATAGAAAGATCAATGTCAGAGCGGAAGAGGGCTTTTGGAAATGGAGCGTGCCTGTGATGTTTTAGGGTTTTTGATGCAGCCTTTTGGAAGCTCCATTGATAGAAAGCGAACCATACATGGCATTATTTGCAAATTGACAGAAAGCCAGGACAAGAAAGGTAGGAGCCTAGAATCTTTGGACCAGCAAATTAAACCACGGCTAACTGCAATGGCCACACTAGATACCGGTGCCAAGGCGGATTGGTATAAGAGGCATATCAAGCAGCCACCAGAACACTATAGCTCTGAAGTGCCCCATTGCTGCCAACCAAAGGGAAAAGGGTTGAAAACTAAAAAATTGCATCTGTTTGTATTCGTCATTCTCTTTGTAGAAGGCCAAGAACAAGTGGCCAAGACTATCAATGGCTTCTTTTTCAATTAGTATCGCAACTGCCAACTAAAAGAGAAAGGCGTATTGTGGCATTAAAGACAGAACACGCATTCTGCATTTTTAGCAAATAGATGTGAATATAAAGCATGGTTTGGGATCATTTTTACTTTTTGTCTAAATGGAAAGGGGGTTGTAATTCCTTTTCAAAGCATACTCCGCAACGAAAGACGCAATATGGGCCAAAAGAGACCCAACAAAGGTAGCACGGAGCATGTTCTGCCAGGAATAAGGGTTGATCTCAGGCAGTAGTTTAAGACTGTGCTGACGAATTGCACCCCAACACACAGACTTGATGGTTATGTCTGCCTACGATTATAGTTATGATTTATGAAACCTTGGCAGGCCTGCCCACAAACATAGCAACAAATGAAACACGTTTTCCGATTTATGGGAGAAACATCCCACTATGCTACGGATCATAGTTTTTGAAGGGTGCATGTTGGTAGGGGCAATTACAACCAAGTGGGTGATCACCATTTGTTAACAAATGGCCACCCTTCAAAAACAACTACCCTTATGCGCAACTGAAACATATGGCAAGTTCTCCATCAAAAGGAAACAGAGAGGCACCCTCATACATTCCCTGAAAACCGGCCCATAGCACATACGCTCTGGCTGGATCCTGGCAGATTATTGGCTATTATCCAGGGTATTCTTCTGGTACACCTTTAAAGGAGGTTCTGCCATATCGTGGGAATGGCGGACTATTGGGTGGCAATTAGCTGGCAGCATGTAGGCTCTGTTCCTAATACGATGGGCTACTTCATCCACCACTGGGCCAAAATATGGCGCAAACAGTTTGCTCTTTAGGAAACGTGAACTGGATTTCCTACTTTGTTTGGTAAAACAGGCATGATCAAATGGTTGGTTGATGTGTAATAATAGCCACTAATAAGGCAAACTTGGCATCCTGGGTTCTTTCAAATGGCCTACTTGAATTTTTCTAGTAGTGAGATTTGATGCCATTGCGCAACAGCATATGCTGCCAAATGGATGCTGCTATTGGATGTTCCAGCAATACTCTATGATGATGAGGTGCTTTAGTCATCTAGCAGAGCATGCGATATGCCACACCAGTCAAGCTAAGCTAAACCTCCATGTAGCGTTCATGCTCAGATAAATTTCCAGCAATTAAAATGGCACCAAAGAAAAAAGTTTAGGCTGTTCAAAAACAATTGGCTAGAGCACACTAGCTTTGTATGCTCTGTAGAATAGTATGCGCTGGGCTGATGGGCATCGCACATAGCGTCAATAAGAGGCTTATTTTAGAAGGATAGCAGGAGGAGTCCAAAATAGCATTTGCAGAGATGTCAAACTCCCCACCCCTTCTGGAGAGCGAAAAGGTGCTGGCAAATAGCTAAGGCCCAGGCTTGGATGGAAAGAAAAATCTGCAGCAGCAGCAACAACAACATTTCTTGGTATCGCACACAGGAGGAGCAGCGGGAGTGACACAACATTGGCCCACACAGGCCAAGGTGTCATGGAAGAGAATTGTTTTTCCAGTATAGTAGCAGCAGTGATGATGATGGTAGTAAAAAGCAATAGCAGCATTGGGCTTCAAAGTAAAAGAAAAACACGCGACGCGCGTGTGATGGGTGGGAGGCAGGCGGAGTCACTCAGAATGAAAAATGGGAGATAAAGTTGACAAGTCGATTTCATCACACAAGGACATAGGAAAAGAGGGGCACTAAGAGAGGCGCGAACAAAGGCCCAACAATGATGGTGGCAGCATATGCTTGCCCGCCCGCTTGTGTGATGCATATGCATTCAGATGGTGGTGTGCGTGGTGATAGTAATAGAAAAAGTATCAAAGGCAAGGCAGCACGCAATTAGTGGGCATGGAAAGCCAAAACTGGCACTTCAAATTGTGCAGCAAGGCATTTTTACTCACACATATATCACAACCTGGGTAAGAATAATTTGGAATAGTGAGCCCCTATATTATACAAGGGCGAATAGGATAAGGAATAGTAGTGACTTGTGACCTTACTTAGTCCACCATTGGATTCAGAGAACGCGCCTGGCTTTGCCGTCTCATTAATATACGGCCTTCCTATAGGCATATACCATAGAATCCGCTCTTTCGAATAGCCCCTACTATTGCAGGCCTGCTATGTTGCTATGCGGCTGCTGCCCTATTACTCCCATCTATAAATCCCTTGGGACTCTTCCTCCCATGGTTGACATTATAGTTCCTACCATCTAGTTTTCTCTACACATCTACCAGCCTTTTTGCAAATACTTTATACTCATCATAACCAAAATGCCCCGTGCTCCTGCCACCAAGAAGTCCTCTACCGCCGCCGCTGCTGCCGCCCCCAGCTCTCCAAAGGCCAAGACCACCAAGGCCAAGGTTACAAAATCTCCTGCAGCCAAGGCCGCCGGTGGTGCCAAGAAGCAGAGCCCATACAACATCTTCATGAAGAATGAGCTCCCCAAGTTCAAGGCCAAGAATCCCACCATGGAGCACAAGGAGGCCTTCCGCCAGGTCGCTTTCCTCTGGAAGACCGCCAAGGAGAACCCAAAGAATGCCACTGCCGCTTAAGCAAGCATCGTCGTGATCACATACAAATCCTTTTCATCTAGTCCACAAACTTTCTTGAAAATACTTTGCTCCTAATAGTCGTCTAACATTCGTCTCGCTCTCACAAACGATGTCCGCTTAATTGCTTCTATATTGACCTCACAACATCATCGCATCGTCGTTGTCGAGAAAAGGCTCTTGCTGGTTTTTTGTCTCATAGCCCAATACATTCTACTATCCTAGCCACCACCACCACCACCCCTCCCCTAAATGCGTCCTCATCAATGCGCAGTCTGTAATATAACACTTTCTATATCTTTTTACATTTTGGAAAGCTTTTAAATAAATTTGCACATCAAAATTACCCTTTTCTCGCCCAACTGTGTGCTGTGCACAATTACTACTAATCAAATGTGTAACGAGGTGTGATCGCCCACAGAAAAATGTTTCTGGATGTTTAAAATTCCGTTGCCCATAACGCTAATACATTACCAGCCCAGGATTCAAGTATCCTCCATTTTCTTCTTGTTTTTGTTATTGATATCTCTCACATCGTTGCCGCCGCCAACCGCGAGATCAAAATAAAATATTACCTTGCCACAACCTCCTTGCCCAGACAGACCGCGTTATTTTTCAAACTCGACAGTTCACAAAAGTTGACCGACCTGGTCTGATCTATATAATAATGTATGCACTACTAAATGCGACAAAAAAACCATTAGCTCGGTGTGCTTCAGTATCAGTTGGAAGGAGTATTTATCATCAATACCAACAGCACCTGATGATAACGATGATGATGCCGATCCTCACCCCCACTGTTTCGATATCAACCACAGCAGCTTTGAATGATACATCAGATGTCTCGGATTCGCCACCAGCTAATAAGACAGGCGGCAAGGATGATTCATCGTCAATGCCATCGAAACATATTCGCCAAAGCTATTTCAAAAGTCACAACATCGATTTGTATCCCCGCTATGTTCATCCAGATCCCAGTATCGCCCCTCTTTCAGAGATCGGCGACCTGGTGGATACTTGGGATACCAGGCTGCAGAATGGGGAGAAGAATGATGGGTCAGCGACAGTATTAACTACTATACATGGACGCGTTACACATAAGCGCGAAGCAAGCAAGAAGCTCATATTCTATGGGGTTACTCAAAATGGGCGATCGATCCAGGTTGTTTCTTCGAAAGCCAGATACACGGGCCCAATAGACGAATTTATTGTGCTCAATAAAGGCATACGCGCTGGCGATATAATAAGTGCAACAGGGTTTATTGGAAAAACAAATACAGGCGAACTAAGCGTATTTGTTAGTAGCGACCTCAAAATCCTTTCCCCATGTTATCATGATATTCCTTTCAAATCTGGGTTACGCGAGCCTGAGCGCAGATTTAGACACAGACACTTGGATCTGATCGTTAACAAGAAATCCGTTTCTAATATTCTTGTTCGCTCAAAGGTTTTGAAAGGTATAAGACAGTTTCTAGATACACGCGGGTTTGTGGAAGTAGAAACTCCCATTTTGTCTACTGAAGTTGGCGGTGCTAATGCTAAGCCATTTATTACAAGATCTAATGCTTTTGGGGCTGATCTAGATATGTATCTAAGAATTGCTCCTGAGCTGTTTCTAAAGGTATGTTAGTTAGTTAGTTAGCTAGCTAGCTATATAATTATATCTGGTGCGCTCTCTTTATTGGTTGAAGTATCAATGGTTTATCAACTGGAAGACCAACGCTTGGTGTGTGCAAATGTAGAAACTCGTAATCGGTGGCATTGAAAAGGTATACGAGATTGGCAAGCAGTTTAGAAATGAGGGTGTGGATACCGACCATAATCCGGAATTCACAACCTGCGAGTTTTACCAAGCATATACCAATTTAGACGGATTAATTTCCATGACCGAGAATCTTTTACATGAACTCACGACCACAATTCGTGGTACCGATGAAGTCCAGGTCATCCAAAAGAATGGAGACAGGGTTAAAGTTAGCTTTAAGCCTCCATTTAATCGTGTTTATGTAATACCAGCATTGGAAGAGCACATGGGGACAAAGCTGCCAGATCTTGATGAACCTGGTAAATGAAAATACAACAGTTTACACACAGAGGCCAGCACGCTCATATATGCATACAATGCCCTAACTGCTTTATATTTTGTTTATAGACTCGGTTGACCAATTGTTAAGTCTATGTAGAGAACTGAGCATTCCATTTCCCAGTGAGCCTCACAACATCCCTAGAATAATGGACCACTTGATATCCACGTTTATTGAACCCCGTTGCATACAGCCTACATTTATCCTTAACCACCCAACAGTGATGAGCCCATTAGCAAAAGCAATAAACAAGGAAAAGACCATATCTGGAAGGTTCGAGCTTTTCGTAAATGGAAAAGAAATCGTCAATGCGTATGAAGAACTGAACGACCCGGACGACCAACGAGAACGGTTCCAAAGGCAAAATATCGATAGGTTGGGTGGTGACCAAGAAGTTCCTCAACCTGACTTGGAATTTTGTGATGCACTTGAATACGGGTTACCACCAACCAGTGGCTGGGGAATGGGCATAGATCGTGTTGTCGCATTGTTATCTGAAGTATCACATTTAAGAGAAACCATAGCTTTTCCTGTAATGAGACCCCAAAATTTGAAAAAGCCTCAGGAAGATTCTTGACTTTTTTTTTAAAAGTATTATTTAGAAATCGAAAGCAATTATTTTTGAAGGGTGGTGATTTACTAATAAGTGGTGGTTATCCATTCGGCTGTGATTGCTCCTATTATCATTGACCACCAAAAGATACTGTCCAAGAATTATCTCTCATATATCTGGCTATTGCAGATAATGTTTATTTTTATTGAGATTTCACTAGTGATCAAATGTATGATAGGCAGAAATAGTGGGACCTCATCAGATTTTGATCTAATCACAAACCATTTCATATACATTTCCTAGAGACCCATCATTTTTGTTTAAGGACACCTGTGAAATTTGATCGAATGTAGGCTTATTTAAAATCTTGATGTTGTTGTTGTGAATACAAAATTAATTTTCTTTTCAGTGTTTAAATTTGTATTCAATATTACTTTGGAAATACAGTTACATCTAGACTGAACAAAACAACAGACCAGGAGGAAATTTCAAAGTCTCCTCTAATAGTGTCCAGGTTTTACCCCCGTATTTTTTTGGGTATATATATTATTCAAAAGATAGTTATGGGTCATTAAAAATTCAAGGTGTTAGGTTTAGTCTTTGTTTTTTTTATGGCCCAAACTGGATTATTTTATTTAATGTGGTAAATACAAATCTTAGTATATGTGGCATATATAGCTCTACCTCTCTAGAAGTAATAAAATGCTTAATCATAGGGCTCTAGTACACTTTTAGTAGAGACTCTGCCAAATGTTGGAATCCGTAATCTGATTAAGTGATCAAACTAATCATGAACCCATAACACGCTATTATTCAATATCCGAGGTGAAGATATCTGAAGTTTGGATTGTGAATGTATTTTGGCTTATTTAAAAAACATTACAATTAAACCATAGGCTGAATTATCAAATAAAGGGGATAAAGGTCGCTATTCTGTTGGTCTGATTTCAAAAATAGCTATAAAATACGCCGACATATTTGATTTGGCCTACGATATTTATAAACAATAGTATATTATATTAATAATGAGTAATAGCTGTGAGACTCAGTTGCCGCCAAATGTAAGCTTTGATCAATTCAATATTTATGATATGTGCACCTAGAAATACTAAAAGATCTTTTTGATTTAATGGTACCATTATTGTCTTTGATGTCATTGTAGAGTACACTCGATGAAGAGGAATTGGAAAACGAAAATGCGTGTTTAAAGTAAGCGAAGCTTTCGCAATGACCAGAGCTAATACTATCCACCTTTGCACATTGATGGTACTAATACCAATATAATTCTCGATGACTTTATTTTTATTAGAGAGCTATATAAAGAGAGAGAAGGTCTATTCAAGCAGCTATATAGGTGGTACTACGATAATTTGAACACAGAAAATGATGAAAAACAAATCATGGACGCCCACCTTGATCCAGAGAATAGCAAATCGCCTAATGACGGATCATATATAAAATTCAAGCAAATGACATTCAACGATGATATGTTTGAGTCAATTGCGGTAAGTGCCACTGCGTTGATTTATCTCTAAAGAATGTACACACTGCTGATGGACACATCCCAATGAGACCAGTGTCATATTGATCGATTTTACACAAAACTTTTATAGAGGGGTCATAAAGTTCGATTAGTAAAAGAAGACGATAGCCAAGGAGTTTCTTCCGAATCCATAAAGAAGCTTGTGAGTAGTAATTAAAATATGCATACCACTTTTATTTCTATTTTATTTATTACAAATTATATGATATATTTACAAGGTCATCATTCAAATTTAATGTATAGGACATAGACATAAACATGTATCCACCACCGATAGACCGCTTTTATGAGAACGCAGGAAGTCATGAGTCTTCATACTTATCCTGCTTCCGCTTTAGCTCAGATTTGCACCAGACCCAAAAAGCAGAAGAATCTGCCCAGAGCATCAACTGGTGGAGACTTAGAACAGATGAACAGCCATTGGTAAAAGTCTTACACGATTCCAAAAAACTACAAACAATAGATGCATGGAGGCTAGCCAGAGAAGAACTTATCCAGGCTCGACTTCTCCAAAGAATCGATGATCTAAAGAAAGAAGGTAAATGGTCGTTTTACCAAATAAAGCAGCATAAATCGATGCCCCGGTCGAAAACACACTGGGATTATTTGCTGGAGGAAATGGTAAGACAATATAACAATAAATTTTGGACCCTGCATATATGTTGTGTAAAAAGTATTTGGTGGTTAAAACTGTGTGTATATGGGCACTTTTGATAAACAGGGTTGGTACCAGCAGGATATACATGAATCAAAAAAGCTCAGGATAGCCATTGCGAAAACCGTTTCAAAATGGATAGAGGAATACCACAATGCATTAGACAAGTCCAAATTAACTGTTAGAAGGGTATGTGTTTACAAATAAAGATATTGCATGCCAACTGTTGATATATTAACAACATAATATCCTATTTATATAGAGGAGAAAGTTGTCTGGCAAAAAAAGAAAGGAGCCACCATCACCAGGCTTAACACTTGAAGAGAATGGTAAAGGCAACAGTATAGCAAAAGTACCAAAGTTAGAATGCTCACTGTTTTCCGGTGAGAATGGTGGAATTACAACTTCCAAAAACAATGGAGTCGAAAAATCGACTCAAAGGGCAGAGGATGGCAAAAATATTTTTGGACTATTCGATGATGATGATGATGATGATGAGCCTGGTGGAACGGGTGCAGTTGTCCCATCTCAGGAGGCAATATACGACGCACTTTTATCCTTTGATGAAGAAAGCCTTAATGTATTACTTGACTTATTCCAAGATCCCGAAATGCCTCTCTTGTCTGACATACCTATTTTCGGGTTGCCCGATCCAGCAACAGATGCACCATATCAAAGCCTGTTGGAAGAAAATATTCTGGTACCCATCTGTAAAACAATGTGGGACGTTGCGAATGGTATCGGTGAAGACACCAATGAAACTGATGCTGATGTGGTTCTTCCAAATAGACTAATAGATAGCCAGTTGATACAGAAACATAGCCATCCCAACCCATTGCAGACATCTCTGTTCAAGAACATAAAGCCTGCTCCTACCAGGATAGATTTATTCCTTCCAAGCAGTCAAGACAAGTCGATTAAGAGACAGCTATCCTCAATGCCTACAACAAGATTCCCTGCTCCAGAGATGACACAGAGCTCGTCAGAAAGCCAGACACACAGACCTCTTTCATGGACCAAAGAGATTGACAACGCCCTTATTGAGATCGTAATCAACTATAGCGGAAACTGGAAGCTAATAGCACAGTCATTTAATAATGCAATTGGGTTGTACAGGACAAGAAGCCTAACACCACAGGATTGCTATGAGAGGTGGTCAAGCTTGCTCAGAGAAAGGCCAATACTTGGCAATGCCGAGATAGCGCTATCCAGGTCTACATCTAAGTTAGCTGCTGAAAGGAAAGACAAATCTCGAATGTGGTATAAGACCATTCCACAACACCCATTACACCATACCATCAAGCCCAAACAGCTGGCTGCCAAACTCATTGACCACACGGCAGTATACAGCACTGCACAGGAGGCCAAGAAGCTTCAATCCGAAACCAAATCTCAGCTTGCACCAACCCGCAAGATTGAAAGACTCCCGTCAGACCAGGTGGTTTACACTCCAATTGAATTGAGTCGTATAAAGTATGAGAAAGAAAGACATATGCAACAGTATATGCTCGAGCAACGTCAAATGGCTGCTGCTGCCATTGCACTCCAACAGCAGCATCAACATCAAGCTGGATTGCCCCATGTACAGAGAGTAAGTTTAAACTGATACCATCAAAATATAAATACAACTTCCCAACTATTTCATATTTCTAAAATTTCTCTTATTTATTATTTAGCCTATGCAATTCCGACCCATGCCACAAGCTACGCCATCTCCAGTTGTGTCATCCCATGCTATGCCCTCAACACCATCTGCGACTACGCCTGCGGGCATAAGGCCCATCGGAGGAGCCCAGATGGGGGTGCGTCCCTTTGTTAGGCCTATGGGTAGCCCTGCGGCAGTTGCAAACAACATGCAAAATGCTGCTCAGATCACTTCGCCAGGCCAAAACCAGGGGGTGAACAACATCAGCCCAGCTCTTGCCCAAGCATGGTCCAAGCTTACTCATGAGCAGATTTCGATGATTCTCCAAGCACGGGCTGCAGGGCAGCAAATCCAGATTCCTCCTGCCCTTGCTCAAGCCATGGCCAGCCGCCTTCAAGCTGGGGTTGTAACAAGCCAGGCTGTCCAGGAAACTGCCACAGTAGCAAATACACAGCCTACAGCAATGTCTGGAATATCGGCTACGCCCAATACATCATACATGGCTCAAACATCAGGGGCACAGACACCAATGAGCCCAGCAGTGGCAGCTAGTTACTCCTCACCACAGATGACAAGCCGTCCAAAGACCAGCAACATGATGGCGCCGTCAGTTTCCTCATCGCCACAGGTGCAGAAAGCAATTGCTGCCAATCGAGGGGTTACGCCTCCAATGGGTGGAAAAAACAGTCCACAGGCCCAGCAGATACATGGCCAGCTTTCCCCACAGCAACAACAGCAATTGCAAGCAACAAGTCAGAGAACTCCAAAGCAAACGCCAGTGTCGAGTGCTCAGCAGCAAAATACTGGTGGGTCTCCCACCCCCATTCAGCACCTTACATCGATGGGGCTTACCAACTCCAATCCAGGTATTATCGCCCAAATGATGAGTGGAGCTCAACAAACACAAGCGGGCCAGCAGCCAGTTGGAAACATCAACCTTTCTCAAATGACTGCCGCAACGGCCGCTTCTCGCCAGACCCCAGTTTCAAATGCGATGGCCCAGAACCAGTTTGCCCAATACTTGTCTAATCTTTCGCCTCTGCAACTGGCACATTTAAGCTCTCAACAGAAGTTTGGTTTGATGGCTATATATCAACAGCAGCAACAACAACAGCAGCAGCAGCAGCAACAGCAGGCACAACAGCAACAAGCACAACAGCAACTCCTATTGCAGAGACTTAGGCAGCACCAGCTTCAACAAATACAATTCCAGCAGTTACAGCAGCAGCAACAGGCCCAACATCAGCAATCGCCTCAGCAACAAAACCAGCATGGCGTGCCGAATATGAGACCTGGATTGACTCCACAACAGCAACAAGAGTTACTGAGATTGCAACAGTTGCAGAACATGAACGCTGCCAGGGTAAACATGCTGAACAATAAGGGTGTGAATCCTACAGCACAACAGATCCTAGCAGCCCAGTTGTTGCAAAAGCAGCAGCAGGCACAACAACAGACACAACAACAACAGCAGCAATTAGCTGGAGCAGCTGCAAGTGGACTTCCTCAGCAAGGTGCACATCCAAACCATGCCCAAATGAACCCTAATGCTGCTCAAATGAATCTTCTAAGGCTTCGCCAGCAGCTATTCCTTCAGCAACAGGCACAGCAGCAAGCACAACAGCAGGCACAACAAGCCCAAGCACAAAATCAACAGCAAAGGCCCACTGCTGTACCTGGAACGCCAGGTACTTCACAAAACCAAGCCAGAGCATCCAGTACTGCACCAGCGAATGCTGATTCTGGCTCACCAAAGCCGGCAGTTACCCAGGGTGCTAATGTCGCCCAAATGGGAGGAAACCAACAGATGTCATCAGCAATTGCTGCCTCAAATGCTCTGCTTCAATCGATGCTAGCCGAAACTGGTAACCAACGACCAACCCCCCAGAACCTTTCGTTAAGGCAGAAGCAGGCCATGCTGATGGCCATGGCTGCAAATCAGTCGTCGCCACTCACGCCAATGCAAACCCAGGCCCTCATGGCCCAGATGGGGCTCGCTTTCAACAGAAGCACCGCAGCACCTGCAAATAACTTTGGAACCACTGGTGCATCACAGCAACAACCCCAGCAGGCACTGAACACCATGGCTCCACACAACTCACAGCCTTCTATAGTCAGCCCACGCCCAACCTCCAGCTTGCAACCACAAAGGCCACAAATTCCAGCTCAACAACAACATCATCAGTCCAACCCTGGCCATCCTTCCGCCACAGCATCGCTTGCCTCTTCCAACTCTCTGCCAACGACTGTGGCCGCAACAACAAACATTACTCAGCCCAAACCAATACAGCGGAGAATTGCTAGCCCATCTGTCTCTTCCCCAAGTACGCCAATAAAGTCAGGAACGTCCGGCCCTACCAAAAGTCTGCAAGGACAGGTAGTGAGGCCCGCGACACCAGTAGCCAAGAAACAAATGGCTCTCAAACCTCAGCCACAGCAGCAACAAATTAAAAATAGGAGTCCTCAAAAGACTGGATCAGCTACAAAAGCACCAACCCCCTCATCATCTCCTCAAGAAAAGAAATCGGGCCCTAAAAAGCAATAAATTGAACTATTCACTACTATACTAAACTACAGAAACTGTCATATTATTACAACCATTATTTAATTTTATTCTTGTTTAAAGTTCTGTGTATGTTCATTTTTAGTAATAAATATTTGGCATCCACAAATATTGTCTTGCTTACTCCTTATAATTAAACAGGTCTAGTGCATTTTCAATGATACTGCTTTTGCAATTCCCCTTTCCAAGTGTGGCACATTAACGGCCTGTGGTGATTGATCAAGGTCCAATTACTGATTAGGATCATCACAGCAATTGCTCAATGCCACTTTTTGTTGGGCTTCACCAAAAGTTTTTTATTTTGTTAAAGATTGTGAGAGTGCTTTTTGATTTGGACTTGATATGTTTTTTTCTTGTCAATTTTTCTTTATCTATATTCACCTATCTATCCCACTTTGCACTCTCTTTTAATGTACATCGTATCACTAAAATGAATCAACTTTCAGCTCGGAGAGTTGTTCAAAAGTTCCCAGAATTCTATACCAAAACCCCTATTTCATTTCACCAACTTCGATCCTTATCTTACAATAGAAGGGCAAAAATTACCACCTTATCACAAAAACAACCTCAATTAGAAACCAAGAAATGCACGACATTAGAGCTCCGGCTATCTAGAGCCAGATTTTATTCATCAAATATTGCCACTCAGCTCGATAGACCAGAGGTTCAGTCCAAGCAACACCCGATCCAGGGTTCGCTTTCATCCCCAACAGATCAAACGCAGCCAACTCAATCTCTATTTGTTGACACAAAAGCTACGCCTGCCTTGATTATCCCGCCTTCTATATACACAGGTGAAGGGCTCAATATTTTTATACAGCCTGGACGAACTCTCACAGACCAATTAGCCATTGTACATGCATGCCTTACCAATGGAGACGCAGAGAGGGCTAGGAGGATGCTTGTAGGCCTTTATAAGCTATACCAAAAGGAGATGAAGGAGATCATGGACATAGAAACTCACAACTCTATTTTGGATGGACTCCTCAACATGAAGCCAAGGCCACTTACCAACGAAGCGCTTGAATGGTATGAGAAACTGGAGACTGACTATAAAATTAAACCGGATGCTAACACATTTGCCATCATAATCAACGGGTTTATAAAGTAAGTGTATTATTGTGCAAAACATAAAAAACCCACTTTATATAATTTTGGTTTTAACAGCTCTTAACACACATTTACTTTTTTGTCTTTATAGAGCTGGGTCACCAAATGTGGCCAGGGTGTTGATAAGTGAAATGAAGAGAAAAAATATCGAATTTGGGATGGTTCTTCTTAGCTGTCATCTCAGCGATACTGACATTGATCAGATAAAAAATATAGCAAAGGACATCCTTGGTTCGAGTGGAGTGACTATGAGCTCGTCATTTTCAAAAAAATACTTGGGACAAGAGACTCAAGAAAAGAGCGACACAAAAATATCACCAAGTGGTAAAGTCCTACCTGAAGTCCGGTCGACAAACGTATTGGGTATAAAACTGTTGAAGCAAATGCTTAACCCTCTCCAAGAAGATGAGCTCGATGCGTATGAGAAGCAAATCCGCTTAGAGGAAGAAGCATACGATGCGGCCTTGGAAAGGCTCAAATCTGTCAACGAAGCTAGGCAGGATCCACTCCTTAGCAGCGATACTGGAGCAATAAGGAGCTACATGTCCGAGTGGTTGCCAAAGCTAACTGCTCTTATCGAAGAGGAGGTTAATCTTTGCAAAACATCTCCAGGAACTGATAGGGAAAGGCACTACTATGGTCCTTTCTTAAAGTTGGTTTCACCAGAAAAACTGGCAATTATTGTCTTAAGCGATACGTTCCGACTGCACTCTCAAAGCTTCAAGGAATTTTTGGTTAGTAGCAACGGCGAGATAAAGGGTCTCAAAACACCAAAGCTTGCTGGGTATATTGGAAGGCAGGTCGAGCTGGAGTATCATCACACAGAACTAAAGAAGAAGAAGAACAGCAACCTGATTGCTCGCAATATCAACCTACAAAGGCTGGCAGCTAATGGAAGGCTCTTCAATATGACCGTTCGCAAGGCCCAGGCCAAGGTAGAGCGCGAGATCGTAAATACCGACTGGATCAAGTCGTGGCCTCCAATAGTCAGAATGAAAATAGGATCCATGCTCCTATCCATGATGATTCAGTGCGCAAAGATAAAGGAGAGGAAAAAAGATCCCGAGACTGGTAAGGAAACCGTTGTTGAAGTTCCCGCGTTTTCGCACTCATATTTGACACAAAGGGGCAAAATCTATGGCATTATAAGCATAAACGATTCCCTGACTAAGCTCTTTGGAACCCAGCGAGTCAATGATACCTTAAACGCCAGATGGCTTCCTATGCTTGTTCCGCCAAAACCCTGGCTCAGTTACAACAGCGGAGGCTATTTGACCTACAAATCCTTGTGTATGAGAACAAAAGATGCTGCTGAGCAGAGGAATTATCTGCAGAGGGCCAGCGATGAAGACCGTCTAAATACCATTCTTACTGGACTGGATGTCTTGGGCCAGACAAAGTGGGCAATCAACAACAGAGTTTTCGATATAGTTCTCAATATCTGGAACTCTGGAATCGAGCTTGCCGATATCCCTCCCGCATACAAGGAAGAAATCATCCTACCAAAAGCAGACGACTTCGACACCAACAAGGAGGCACGTATGAGATGGTATATGGAAACAAAAGCAGCCAGACATGAAGTAGCCAACAATCATTCTCTGAGGTGTGATGTTAACTACAAGATCGAAATTGCTAGGGCCTTTTTGGACAAGCCCATGTACTTCCCACACAACCTTGACTTCCGTGGGCGTACATACCCAATCCCGCCACACTTTAACCATCTTGGTAACGATTTGTGTCGCGGCCTTTTGCTTTTCTACGAAGCCCGACCACTCGGCGAACGTGGCCTGCATTGGCTCAAGATCCACATGGCCAACATGTTTGGCTATGACAAGTACTCACATGATGAGAGAATAAAATTCACTCAAGAAAACCTAGAGAACATATTTGATTCGGCGGACAAGCCTCTTGATGGAAAGAGGTGGTGGTTGTCCGCAGAAAACCCATGGCAAGCGCTGGCCACATGCATGGAACTAACGGATGCTCTTCGCTCACCAGACCCTCTGAAGTTCATGAGTA
Source organism: Mycoemilia scoparia (assembly GCA_027575805.1). Classification (NCBI taxonomy): domain Eukaryota; kingdom Fungi; phylum Kickxellomycota; class Kickxellomycetes; order Kickxellales; family Kickxellaceae; genus Mycoemilia; species Mycoemilia scoparia. The sequence continues at coordinate 287,830 of JANBPU010000005.1, read as the reverse complement.
GGCTCCACGTCCACCAAGACGGAACCTGCAACGGCCTGCAGCATTATGCTGCCCTTGGTTGCGATAGAAGTGGCGCAAAGCATGTTAACCTTTTACCATCAGAAAGACCTCAGGATGTATACGCTGCCATTCTGCACTTCGTTATTAAAGGCATTGAGAAAGACGTAGCCGACGATATACGAGAGGCGAAGGTTTTGCGGGGATGGGTTACTAGAAAGGTTATCAAGCAAACAGTCATGACCAATGTGTATGGAGTAACCCTTATCGGAGCCAAAGAACAGATAATGAACCGTCTGCGCGAAATTGAAAAGGATGGCAAGCCAGTGTTTGATATTATGGACCTTCAGCCATTAAGCATTTATCTTGCTCATAAAGTCTTTGACTCATTGGGTGAAGTATTCACATGCGCCCGAATGATTCAAGATTGGCTCAATGAGTCGGCGAGCCGGATATCAAAGAGCATGCCTGAATCTATACTGATGGATTGTCTAAATTCAAAGTCAAAGAAGAAAGTAGGCAGCCGAAAGAAGCGGGCCGCGACAAAAGTGGTCACCGACCCATCAGTAGACCCAGTGAATGTTCCTATAGTTTCCGAAAAGGCACTAAAGCGCAAAAAGCTCGAATTCATTGAAAAGCTGCGCCAGAAGCCAATGTCATCTGTGGTTTGGACCACGCCGCTAGGATTGACAGTGGTCCAGCCTTACCGAAAGCAATTCAAGAAGCAGGTTCCTACACACCTCCAGTCGCTATCGCTAAAGGACTCGTCAGTACCCTCTCCGGTCAATACACAGAAGCAGAAAACAGCATTTCCTCCCAACTTCATTCACTCACTCGACGCGGCACACATGACGCTCTCCGCCATTGAGTGCAACAGAAAGGGTCTAGTGTTTGCATCCGTGCATGACTCCTACTGGACACATGCTGGCGATGTTGATGTCATGAATGAGGTATTGAGAGACCAATTTGTTGCTCTCCATAGATATCCTATAATGGAGAACTTGAAAGAAGAGTTTGAAGAGCGTTACAAGAACTACATGATGCCAGTCGCAGTGGACAAGCAGCAGATTATGAACGATAAGGCCAGGAGCAAGACAGCAACAGAGAAGCAGCAAGACGCCAAGACTGATGAGAAGTCGGCTAATGGGATTGCCAAAAAGCAGAAAAAGTCTCTTCCAGAGCACCTTAACGCCATATTTGATGATGCAGAGGCTGAAGAAGATTCTGGCGATGTTGATGAGCTTGCCTTGTCAGGGAATACCAAAGATAATCGCAGCAATGGCCATGTTGAAATGATTAATGGAAAGCGCATCAGATGGGTGCCATTAGAATTCCCACCACTCCCAGAGAGAGGAGACTTTGACATTAATGAAGTCCTGCAAAGTCCATATTTCTTTAGCTAAATTACCACCAATACACGTAGACTGTATAATAAAACTCTCCTCATTAGACTTTTGGAGCATACAAAACTGACTTTTGTTTGATGATTTAAACCTTGTAATAAACTACTAAAACAGCAGAGATAATTGGCAGGAGTATTCTGATGCTTTTTGGACGATTCAAGTCATTGTATTCCCTGCTCTATTTGATTTGATTCGAGCAGCTACTACAGACAGACAGAAAACGCATTGTGCTTTAGAGAGAGAGCGAGAGTGAATGGTGCAACTATAGCTTGGTTTGATCAAAACGTTTAAAGGATCAAATGGGGAAAGATTTTACAGCCTGGCCCAATGGCGATAATGAAAAAGTTCGACTATTGAGCGGTCCATTGTGTCAGCCTACCAGCAACTATGGAGCTTTAGGCAATGCCTACAAAATATTTGTGTGTGGGTAAGCTTCACGTAGCAAAGCGTGTATGTTTTTTGCCTGTGAGTGGGCGTGTGTATGTGTGTGCGCTCTCCCACTGCCAACGCTGCGGCTAAGTTGGTATGTCCAGCCAATACACGAAAACCTTTTCGCCACGTACGTTGAGCTTTACTTTACCCTTCACTCATTATTATTATATATATAAATATTTGGTGTTTATTGCCAATGACTGATTCCTCCCAGACAATTCCCCAGTCCGCTCGCGGTCGGAACCAGAGCTTCCGTGGCCCCAAGCCCCCACGCAATAATAACAACAACAATAATAACAGCTATAACAGACGCAATGCCATCGATGATGAGCCCACAGTTAAATCTCTAAAAAACAAATACCGCCAGCAGCTCTCTACCCTGTCTGAAATTTTCCCTGACTGGAAAGAAAGCGACCTTCTTTTTGCTCTCGAAGAGGCCTCTGGGCAGCTAGATCTTGTCATTGCCAGAATTACTGATGGTAAGCAATATTTGGCCAGCCTGCTGCGTAAATATATACCCGCATGTGCTCCAGCCAAGACTCATTGGCGGATTGCCATATTTTTACACTTTTCAATATGCTATCGCTTGTAGTGGCTTGCTGTCCATGGCGCGCTAATGCTTATTTCCATGTATATTTTTCATAGGCTATGTACCTCAGTGGGGTGAAGTCAAGACGCGCAAAGAAAAACGCCAGGCTGCCAAGCAGTCTTCCTCCGATCATAGCACGGGCTCTCACGTGGCTAGTCTCCCTCGCCCAGCCTCTATTCGTGGTGGTGTGCGTGGTGGTAAGTAAAACAATTCGTTTTATTTATCACATATACAGATATGTAGAAAGAGCGCAATGTTTGTTTCTCGCCATGTAACTCTTGTGGAAACAGTAAAAGTGGTGGTGAATATGTCTTTGGAGACAATGGTGACTGTATCGGAGTAACAAGAAAAGTAGTATCTAATATCTATTTTGCTTTATGTTCAATTCACCGCAAACATCATAGGTGCTGCTCGTGGTGGTCGCTCTGCCGCCGGTCGTCATACTAGCAGTAAGTATTTGGAACTTTTTCCTTTGTCTTGTTCAAGAGCCCTTCTTATTCGCCAAATGTACTTATGTGTGGACATTACAATGTTGAAAACTCACATGTGCCTTTTTTGGCGACATTGTTTAGCTGATCGTGCCAGCTTTGCGAAGCGCAATGCAGACAAAGATCAAATCAAGAATAATGGTGACTGGTCAAGCGTAGCCAAGTCAAAGTCATCTGCTGAAGAGAATGCCAGTGGGTCCGACTGGAATACCGAATCCAAGCCTTCTGATAAGAAATCATCTTCTAAGACGGAGGCTCCCGCTACCCTTACTCCTAAAGAGGCACCCAAGACCCCTGTCATGTCATGGGCAAATATTGCTAAAAGAGGAACTGAACAGAAGCCCAAGCCAGCTCCAGTAGAAAAGGAGGTTGCAGTTAGCGAAGGTGCTTTAGCCAAGAAGCAGCCACCAGTTGCCGAACAGGAATCTCAGCCTGAAACTACAAAGGAAGAAGCCGAAGAACCAGCATCTAAAGATCAAGAAAAGACTGAGACACAGGATACTGCTGCTACCGAAGAAAATAGCCAAAAAGAAGAAACAAGTGTAGAGAAGGAAGAGCTCAAGCCAGTATCGTCTGGAAAAACCTCGTCTCTCATTGCCGACCTTGAGCCACCAAAGTCAGATGCTGAAGATGAGACCGTCGGGGCAAAGCAAGCAACCCCTAAACAGGACTTTGAGGCCGAGACACAGAAGGCACCACAGGCCGCCTCTACTCCACGCCGACTTATGCAAGAAGCACCAGTTATTCTTCCCTCAGGAGGCACTGTTTTGGACAGAGCTGGTATGCGGTTTGGAAGCCTTAGTCTCCGAAACAATGATGATGAAATTGCTCAACCGTAAGTCATGCCCATACAAACACCCAACAATAATGGCCCCCTTAATAGATAATCTCAGTTTATGAATCTTATACCCTAACCTAATCTTGCTGTTATTTTATAGTGAAACACAAAAGAAGACCATCAATAATCAAGTTTTGAATGATCCGGCTATTATCTCTGACACGGCGCCTGTTGGCGGTGCTAGCTCTCGCCCTGCCAACAACGCTCCCCCTGCTTCTACCAATGCTCCTTCTAGCGTCCCTGTTCCTCAAACACAGCTCCCAGCTAACCTTGCTGCAGCTAACAATATATCCGCCCAAGGACCTATTGCCGCCTACTCTGCTATTCTTCAGCAGCAACAGCAACAACCAGCAGCAGCAGCAGCAGCAGCCCATCCCAATGCACCATTGCCAAATGACTTTGGTGCATCCATCTACAACCCAGATATTCAGCGGGCATCTATGATGGCCTATGCTAATGCCCAAAATAAAGGACAGCAGCAGGCTAACACCGCTATTACTGCCGCTTCACAAAATGCCACATCGGCAGCTCAATCGGTCGATGCTTCCCAACAAGCCGCCAACACATCGATCCCAGCAACTGCCAGCAACCCATTGGCTAGTCACCTTGGCACCGCACCATACTTCCCATACAGCTACTCCAACATGGGCAACATGCACCCATTCAATACTATGTACTATCCATACCTAAACCCCTATTTCCCACCAATGGGCCATATGCCACCACAATTCAGTAACACGGGCATCCAGGGTGCTCAGCATCAGCAGCAGCAACAACAGCAGCAGGGTGGAATTGGTGCCCATACCAGCAAACAAAACATCCAGTCCGCTAACCAGACCAACTACAGCGACATTCATGGCCAAAAGAACACAAACCCCTATGCTGCCCATGGAGCTAAGGGAGGAAATGCTCAGGGATCGATTCCTAGCTACATCCACGACGGAGCCTCTTCTCAAGCATCCCAGGGTATTGCTGGTGCACAATCCAACATCTACCTCCCAACTGGCCAAAACCCACGCGATGCCTCCCACATCGGCGGAAAGGACAATTCAAGCCAAGCCAAGGGTCTCTCTGGTCAAGCCGGAATCCCAGCAAACAACCTCTACTACCACCACCATCCTCAGGCCAACCCAGCTTATGGCATTCCTCAGACCCAAAGCCACATCCCACCAACCTACGGCAATGCCTACCCATACAACAAGGCCAACTCTCAGCAACAGCCACAGCAGCACCACCATGCTGCTAACAACGTGGCTTCACAGCTCGGTTCCCAAAACGACCAGGCCTACAACCCACAGCAGGCAACCTATGGTAATCATACGTACTGGATGAATTAAACTCTCGGTCGAGGCATAGCTTTTTTGACTATTTTATTCAAAAACTGTAACTTTATTGCTTCTCTTTACATTGTATCCTTCGAATACACATTTCAAAAACAAACTCCAGTCTGCCAAAATTTCTTGTTATACATGCATTTTTATGAATCATAAGTATGTCTGGATAGGGGTTAATCAAAGTTAATCATAGATTCTGTATTTCTAATGGCGAAAGGTGGTGAGTGTGATCTATGTGGCTTTGTAAACAAGCGCTAACGCTAGCGTGTAGCGCTGTGCGGTGAAGGGTCAAATTTTATAAAGGCTCTAGACTAAAATGGCTGTTGGTAGTTTTCTAGTGGCGGTCGCCTATTAGAAAAGGAGGCCAAGAAGTTTTGGTTTAGGCTTCTCATCATTTCACTACTATTTACACAATAGAATAGACATACAAAGCTATTCATTAGCAGCCTGTGCACCCTCCTTCCCCTTAATTTTTCAATTTACCCACTCGAGACTCTAGAACAGTACTTTTGAAAACTTTTTTCTCTATATATACATTTTAAACACACAGAATCTCATCTTAAAATGGCAGAGACCGCAGCTATTAGTAACCAGGAAATTGACCCTACTACATTGACACCACTTTCGCCAGAGGTTATGGTCAATCAGGCCACAATTAACATTGGTAAGGCCTGCTAAATACCTTGTCCTTGTGCATACATTTGTTAAATGTAAATATGTGCAAGTTTGCAATCAATATAAATTTGCTGATGAAATTTAAATATGTTCTGGGCCTTTAGGTACAATCGGACACGTAGCACACGGTAAATCTACAGTCGTTAAGGCCATTTCTGGAGTGCAGGTAGGATTGAGTTTGAATCGCTTTAATAAACCCGGGTTGGCAAATTTTAATATAACTAATAGTAGCTTGATGTGTGTTTTCGAAATTAGACGGTTAGATTCAAGAATGAACTCCAACGTAACATTACCATCAAACTCGGTTATGCCAATGCAAAGGTATGTATGCATCTATTGCTGTCAATTTACTAGCCTTTTATGTGAAATTCTAATGGGCTGGCTTTGAACTATTGTTAAGCTCATGCATACATATAAATTCATTTGCTGATACCACCTTTTATATTTGATAAATGTATAGATCTACAAGTGCGATAACTCCGAATGCCCTCGCCCAGGATGCTATAAGTCTTACCGTTCGGACAAAGAGGCCAAATTCCCTTGCGAGCGCCCAGGCTGTGATGGCACAATGAACCTTTTGCGGTAAGCTTTTTAAAATACCCCCCTGCCCACGAATGTTTACATATACCCCAATCTACAAACATATGGAGATGCTCTTTCGGGATTTGCCAACCATCTTTATATCGGCTTGCTGATTCTATTTAGCCATGTGTCATTCGTGGACTGTCCTGGGCACGACATTCTTATGGCTGTCATGCTTAACGGTGCCGCGGTTATGGATGCCGCTATTCTTTTGGTTGCTGCCAACGAGTCTTGCCCACAGCCCCAGACTTCCGAGCACTTGGCTGCTGTTGAGAGTATGCAGCTTGAAAACATTATTATTCTCCAGAACAAGGTTGATCTTGTCAAGGAGGCTGATGCTCAGAAACACAAGGACCAGATTTCAAAGTTCACAAAGGGAACCATTGCATCCTCTGCGCCCATCGTTCCAATTTCCGCCCAGCTTAAATACAATATTGATGCTGTTGTTGAGTATATCGTAAAGAAGATCCCAGTCCCAGTCCGTGATTTCACTTCTGACCCTCGTCTTATTGTCATTCGTTCATTTGATGTTAACAAGCCCGGTGCTGAGGTTGAGGAGCTGAAGGGTGGTGTGGTCGGTGGTAGTATCTTGAGGGGTGTTCTTAAGGTCAGTCACAAATTATTTATCTCCTTGTCTATTATACACTATACCCATATGACGAGCTCTCCATCAAAGGGGCGTACCAAATAGTGCCTTCATCCATTCCTTGAGGTTTGGTTCATAGGCCATACATTTTGGGCAGGCAATGGGGAAATTTTTCTGGTGCATTTCTAAACAAGACACTGATGTTTCTTCACTTTATTATTTTTTGCTAAACTCTAGATTGGTGACGAAATTGAAATCAGGCCTGGTATCATCAAGAAGGACCCCAATGGAATCACCGTTCTCCCCATCATGTCAAAGATCATCACTCTCAATGCTGAGAACAACCATCTTAAATTTGCCGTTCCTGGTGGTTTGATTGGTATGTATATTTGCTGGTTGCTTTAGTATCATTGGACATGAGGGCAAAAAATCTTACGTTTCCCCAGAACACATGAAGCTGGATCTAAACTAAATCTCGACATGACTGCTTCTCTTCTCTCTTTAGGTGTTGGTACATTGGTTGATCCTATTGTTTGTCGTGCCGACCATCTAGTTGGTAATATTGTTGGCCACAAAAATAAGCTTCCCGGCGTATATGTTGAGATCGATATAAACTACTTCTTGCTTCGCCGATTGCTTGGTGTTAAGACTGATGACAAAAAACAGGCCAAGGTTTCGAAACTTACAAAGGCGGAAGTTCTCTTGGTCAACATTGGTTCTACTTCTTCTGGTGCACGTGTCATCATTGTTAAAGATGACATTGCTAAGCTTCACCTTGTCCAGCCCTGCTGTACTGAAATTGGAGAAAAGATCACCATTAGCAGACGTATCAATAATAATTGGCGGTAAGTAAAATAACAATGCTATTGCAATATTACTTTTGGCTTTTAATTCTGATGGACATTACTAATTCTTTTTACATTATATATTGTGTATATTAATAGTCTCATAGGCTGGGCAAAGATCATCAGCGGAAAGATGTTTGGACAACAATAAAGTACATTTTCATTCATCTTTTTGTTTTTTCTTAAAAAGAAATATATTTCAGTATTCGTCAATATCAATATTCCATTTAAAATTAGCATATTTTTGGGCTAGATGTCTTTATCGAGATACCTGCTTTGGGTCTAGTCTGTATGTGCAGCAATGGGTATATACGGTGGTTCCACCTTTACTTGGATTTTGACATTTAAAGCTTGAGACATTTTCTTTGACGGTCATGGTAGTCATTATTTAATAGAAAGGATGGTTGAGCATTTAGTACACCTGCTTTATTTAATGGAAAGGGGGTATATTCCACATGGTTTGTTTACCATCATAGGCTACACATAATCACATATTTTGAGTATAACTTATTTATAGAGGCGGCGATGCTGAACATGAACAAAATCTTAATTCACAAAACCCCCCCCCCTTTTTTTTTATTTAAGAAAGGGAGGGACCAAGTGTGTCATCAAAGTAGCATGTTGAGCTAATAAATATTCTCATGTAGTTAAACCACACCCAAGGCAAATCCGGTTTTGCACATACAACTCTCTGTGTTATATACAAACAGAGCAAAGCACACAGGTATTATTAGTAGTTTCTTAACTTGATAAAGGCAGTTTTAAACAAGCAGTAGTGCTTTCAGCAGCAATTTAAACACAATCGAAGGCATATTGACCATACAATATGATTGGCTGTTCATAAACATTTAATAAACACACCAAGTATTCAAGGCGCGAAAAACGCCAAAAACATTTATGTATATATCTGTATGTTGGTGTGTGTCTGTATGAGGGAAGAACAAAAAAGAAATTAAATGACTGAGTATCAACAGAGAAAAAGAGAAAGTGTGTGTGTGGAGTGTGTGTGTGTGTGTGTGTGTCAATAGGTTGGCTGTTGTCAGTCAGTCAGTCAGTCAGTCAGTCAGTAAAGAATAAGTCTTTGTGTTTTCTGTTATTACACCAAATAGTTTAGTTTTTAAAAAAAACTTGTTTAACCTTTACCTTTTCATTTTTCCTTCACATTTTAAACCCCTCCCCCCAATTTATATTTATTATCCATTTACAACAATTTATATTAGTATACATAGCGTCAGTATTTCTGTAGCTCTAACTCAAAAACCAATTTGTAAGCCCATACCCGAACATAGCTATTTAGATATTATTTTCCGAACATTGGGTTTATAATTTAGCGTAGACAGGAAAAGGGCATAGCGTCAATTAATTGAAACAATCGCCTTACTGCGACTATAAAAGATTTCAAGCACTGGTGTCAATTTACTAATACCACTACCACCACCACCAAGGAAAGAGCGAGAAAGGGGAGATATATAGTCACAAGATGGTTGATACCGAAAGTCGTGTTTACAAGGCTGTCTATTCTGGTATTCCAGTCTATGAAATGGAATGTCGAGGTGTCGCTGTAATGCGTCGCTACTCTGATTCATGGCTCAATGCTACACAGATACTCAAGGTCGCTGGTATAGATAAAGGGAGAAGGACAAAGATTCTAGAACGCGAGGTATTGATTGGAGAACACGAGAAGGTCCAGGGAGGGTATGGTAAATACCAAGGAACATGGTAAGTGCTGTAGCAACAGTGACAGTAGTAGGAATAATATTTGGGCAGAACCTTTTATTATGCACTTTTGATGAAATGCCAAATGTGCTTTGCTTTTGAAAAAAGAATATGGCCAGATTGATTTATACGGAGATACACCAACTAACTGAGCGTTCATTTGTAAACCACTATCATTGCAGGGTACCATTCATGAGAGGTGTTCAGTTATGCGAACAATACGGAGTTATGGAATACATGCGCTCAATTCTAGAACACAGCCCCAGTAACTCCAAGTCAAGCGAGGATAGCACTCCAACAAAGGCACAGATGAAGAAACAGCTGCTAGCAGAGCAGAAGGTTCTCAGAGGTGCTGCTTCACAGGCACCTTTAAAACGAAAAAAATCAGCAAAAAGCGAAGCTGATCCCCAAGCAACAATGTCTCCCCGAGCCAATACTAGTAAGCGAAGAAGAACAAGTATGTTAGAAATGCCATATATATATATATATTGGGATTGTGCTATCCATACGCTTGATTTCAAAATAATCTCTCTAACACTTTTTAAATTGCCACGTTTGATATAGCATCCCAGTCCAGCAATCTCCAGACATCCACACACCCAAGCAATATCATCATAGACAACACCATAGCCCCATCCGCAACAATGTCTCGAGGCGATTTCAATATCTTTGAATCCAACATGTCTAACCAAAAGATCTATCAAAACAACAGCTTTCCTGAGCAATTACCTCAAAGTAATGGCGGTGCAAAAGTTGCTATGGATCCTTCGAGAGATGAACAGTTGGAACAGGACAGGGCACTTTTGATGAGCATGTTCCTGCATGATGACCCATTCTACATTCCAGACTGGCTTAATGATATCAATGGCTCGCCAGTTCCACAAACATCAGATAACGAGAGGCCCCATGACATTGACATAGTTATTGATGACCAAGGCCACACAGCAGTGCATTGGGCTGCTGCTCTCGGAAGGATTCAGATACTTGATCTATTGCTGGCTGGCGGTGCCGATGCCAGAAGACTAAACTATGCAGGCGAGTCCGCACTAATTAGAGCTGTCAAGGTCACAAACAACTATGAAAGTCAGACATTCCCCGATTTACTTGAGCTTCTTCATGATGCTATCCCACTTACAGACATGAGCAACCAGACTGTCCTACATCATATCACATTAGCTGCCGGTGAAGAATCTCGCGAAAAGGCTGCTAGATACTACATGGAGAGTCTGCTGGCTTGGATCGCCCGACTGGCAGGGGGGTACACTCTTGGGCCAGATGAAAAGTTTATGAATGGTGGAATAGAATCGCCTACAAAGAGCAACAACACAAGCTCCCTCTCTGAGGAGCTGCTTGACACTCTTGCATCTTTAGAGCATCCTAGCAATGCTCCAAAAACACCAACACCAAAAATCTTGAACGGCACATTTGGATCACAAGCTTCAAAAAATAAGAAAGGCGCCAACACAGAATTATTAAAAGGCAGTGATGTCGGTACTTTGAAACTAAGGCAGAATGGAAGCCCCCAGGACCGGACGCGGTCCCCAATGCTATCAATCAATAATTCCGATTTCACGGCATTCCTTGACCTCCAGGACAGGCGGGGAGACACTGCGCTTAACATTGCTGCCCTCAATGGCGACAGAGTATTGATAAAGCTGCTACTCAATGTTGGCGCTTCCCCATACATAAACAACCGTGTTGGGCTTCGCCCAGTTGATTATGGTGTCCTCACCATGGATCTTGGTGATGAGAATGGTAGTATAGAAGCAGCGGGACCCAAGACCCCACAAATAAATGGGACTACTGAATCTCTTTTCAAAGAAACAGCAGAATTGGATCCTTTTGTATCAGAATCACCACTTACTACTCGTACTGAACAGAGAAGCAACATAGCGGCACTTGGCACTGTTACACCGACTAGGACTTTAAACCCGTTGGCAGCACCACCATGTTCTGAGCCACCCAAACGAACAAAGAGCTTAAACGGCTCTCTAGTCAACATCTTGAGGAACAATATATTTGAAGAAAAGCCGGGATTTCATAAGAATACCCAAAGCTCTCAAAATACCCTAGCTGGGGATGAGGATCAAGTCGGAAACGAACAGGAAAATGATATGTGGAATAACGTCCAAAAGTCTCGAACAAGGAGCTTGATGAAGACAATTCAGACATTAGTTGATGATCTTGACGGTGAATTCCAAGCAGAGCTGCAATTCAAGCAGGATAAGTTTTCCGCTATCCACAAGCAACTCAAGATGGTCACAAATGAGTTATCAGAAGCTAGAGAAACAATATTTAGTCTCAATGCCAAAGTCAGCCAGCTAACAGATACTAAAGATCGAGTTAAATTGCTGGAAGAAGCCCTAAAGATGGAACTGGATCTTACTCGCACCTCAATAGAGAAGGCACTACCAAAGGAGAGTGCAGGATCTATAATCGACAGTATATCCAGAATGACGGAAAATGCTGACATGGAAGCCACGATTGAAGATGTGCTAAAGAAGACCAATGCAGAAATCAATGAGCTTACCGAGCCGCAAATAGACCTTTATAACAGCGACCAAGATAAGGACCTCAGTCCAGAGAAACTCAGGGAAAAGATAAAAGCACTTGACCAACAGATCAAGGTGTATATGCGGCGGGATACCCTGATGAAGGAACGCTTGGAGATACTTCGTCAAAGAGCTGAGGTTTCGCAACGCGAAAAGCAATACCGGAAGATTATAGCATCCTGCTGCGAGATATCTGAAGGCGATGTAGATCTATGGATCGATCGTCTAGCAACCGCAGTTGAGTCGGAGAGCTGTGATAACACATTGGCTTCGGACTCGGTGAATAGCAATACAGAAGATACATCACCAGGAAAAGAAAACAAACAGGCAGATAATGATCCTTTTAACAAGGGTCTTAACTTACACATGATGCATCAGTCAACAACAATCGCCCTGGATAATTAAATATCTATGTTATTGTATCTTTAGAGCTCTATTTCCACTGTATTCCTATCATATAAACAAATTTATCTAAATTATTATTTTAAGTAGTATTTCCATTTCGTCTTTCTAGTCTTGTTCTCATATATTATTACTGGGACATTAATCGCATACAATGATCAAGCAATTGTGTGTGTGTGTGTGTTGAGGTACATGGTATAAAACCATAGTATTATTTCAATTTCGACCATCCATCAATCTAATAAAAGTGATTTTGATAATATATCTGGGTAATAATTTTTGAAGGGTGCCTTTTGGGAGCTGCCGATGATTATAGGGTCAATTGTAGCCAAATTGATGGCCAGTTTTACTAGTAAACATTAACTCTTCAAAAATAATCTCTCATATTTTAAATACTACTACGAACAGCTGTATTTTTACATTGACAACGTCTTTTATAAAGGTGGGCATCTATGACATAGGGCTGCATAGGCAATTCGATGATTGGTCTTTATTAAAACCTGGAGATCGCGAAGTAGGGGTGGAACCAAAGGGTTTGATTTCAGAGCCTTTTGTCGAATACAACTACGTAAGCATTTCCTCGAAGTCTGTGGTGATTTGGTGCGTTGTGAGCCACCGCTGACTATAAAATAAAAGGGGGAGAATGCTAGAATAGACTGATAGACCACTTTTATCTTCACCCCATTATTTTATTCGCATATTTATACACATAACTGGTTTCACTTTGAACAAAACACATTCAAAATGCTTTCCCGTACCGTTAGAATCCAGAGTCTCATTGCCCCTACTCGTGCCTTTACTCCCATGCGTCAATACACTAATAGCTTTAAGAACAGGGTTAGTAGTTTTGCCACATATCATACCCTATAGTTGTTTACACAGGTAGATGGCTGTTAATATATACATATGTATCTGTATTTTATGTACGACCCCATTTTGTAGGAAGAGGCCTCAGAAAACATGTATTTCCGTCAAAAGGAAAAGGAAGAAATCGAGGCACTTCAAAAGAAGCTGAAGGAAGCCGAGAAAAAGCTCGAAGACATCAAGGATGAGCTCAAAGACCACATCAACAACAGCAAGGGCCAGAAGTAAATCATATGTTTCTTGCTGCCAAGACAACACTACCAGATAGAGATATCTAGTTCATCATATTTTACTTTTTACTAGAGATCTATATCCCCTATCCTTATACCTGTCACACGACACAATAGGTCACAACAACACCTGTTAGTTTTGTCAATAAAGACTTTAACAATTGTATATACATTGCATCCTATTACACAGTCCATGTAATCAAAAAGCCAAACTGGCAATAAAGGGTCTACTATCTTCTTCACGTCCTCCTAGACATTTGACTTAACGAACAGAAAAGGACACAAAATAAAAATGGTAACTGTAATTGTGAACAAATTTGTGGTAAAGATGTGTACATGTTCTGACATCATACAAAAAGAGATAACAGTGTTTATAGCGAAAAAGAAAAAGACATTTATGAAGAGTTTAAAAAATAGAGACAGAGAGGTGTGTGAGTGAGAGAGTGAGTGTGAAGACGATATAGTAAACAATATCAGCAGCAAGTCAAGAGATCATGGGACAAAAATGCCGAGATACTTCTGATTACAGAATACACACATATTAATCATGGCATTCTAAATTATAGACATAGAAGACGACGAGTGTATATATAGATAGAGGAGACAAAGTAGTAGTCACGGAGGAAAGCATAGAAGCAGCAAAGTGAGAGAGAGAGTGTGTGTAGTGTATTTTGAACCAAGATCAATATACGTATAACTGTAGTCTGGGAAGTTCTTCAGGCACACACAGTCACATATGTGTGCTCAGGAACTTGCTGTGATCAAGAGAGTTGATGTTGTTACACGAGAATCGCAATGATGATGATCTAAGAACTAAGCTTTAAGAGCATTCTTCTCTCTCTCGTATCTGGCCTTGTCCTCCTTGGCCTTCTTGTCGTATGGGGCCTTTTGGTCATCGCCCATGCTTCTCCACATCTCACCAAGAATCTTTCCGATCTGGCCGAAGGTGGCATCAGCGTTCTCTGTCTTTACCCTCTCGCGGTAGTCCTTGGAGAAGAACATGTAGGCGGAAAGAGGGCGCTTGGGGGCGTTCTTGTCTTTGGCGGCGCGTCTGGACTTCTTTTCTCCTGAGGCAGCTTTGGGCATGTTGTCTATATACACATATATATGTATCAGAAAGTAGGGGGCGGCATGATTAGAATCACGTTTTAACAGCATACTTTTTGATCAGTGTGGATGCGTGCCTGGAGAATCTTTTACATGGTAGACACATATGTATATCACCAGATGTGATACACACTCGCACAACCTCCTGGGCACCAAGATTATAGAGATAGAAGGCAAGCCCAGGCATCAAGAGCAGCAGGGTGATAAGTCCAAAAGACTTAAAGGGCCGGAAAAATGAGGGAAGGGGAGAGGGTCTGGTATCATCTACTAAAGAGCCTGCATGATTGACCAATCTAAGAGAAACACAGCGACATCCCACAAGATGTCGATGGAGTCCTGGCAAGAAACAGGCAGGAGATGTCGCCAATATCTGGCGCGGCTTACCTTAGTTGTTTGTAAGAGTGACTAGAGTTGGTGTATATAAAGCAGGATAGCGAGAACTACGAAGAAAAATGGGTTAAGCAGGCAGCTGGTAAAACTGAGATATATAGCAGGCTGTGCTGGTATAAGTCAAAATAGCGGGCAGGCAGAGAAAAGTGGGTGTAGAGTTAAATTGGCAGGCAGAGGCGGGCGGCTGGTACTAGTAGTGTCTTTCAACGTGTGGGCTCTCAGCCTAATGGGGGCCACCACCCAGCCATTCCACCACACACGCACACATGTATTATCCAAGGCCCACTAACACGCCCTCAAAGTGCCTGGACATAAGGCATGCGGTTGGCTGGGCCAAACGCTCACCAAATAGCACTGTTGGATTTTTCATGCTGTGATTGGCTGAGCGCGTAGACCTGAGGCAGTGAGAATGCGTGAGGGCTGCCCAACATACTGATATGCCTGCTATTCGCTCACTCAGAGCTGTGCGCTCCTTGTTGGCTTCCCTACTTGCCAGATAGCAGGCGTTCTGTGTGTGCGCGCATCTTTTGGCATGCCCTATTGCTACTACCACCACGACCACTGCCATACTACCTGCAATTAGCAGCAGCCCTAGTATCAATGCAATGTGCGTGTCACTAAAGACTGTGTGGGAAATGCTTGGTCAAATATGTATGCGCACACCGGTCCACACTTAGTGGCCCTGCCTTTGCTGTCGCTCTGAAACAGGGCAGAGGCAGAGCCTTCTGTCCCAGCTCCCCAATGCGCTTTCTACTGCTGCTATACATTATTTTTGTGGTAGTCCCTTCTCTGCACATATTTTCCGAATCATTATAAAAACGCGCAAGCATCAGATACACGAATATACTGCTTTTGCGCGTCCTTTGGCAGACTTTGTTTTAACAAACATTCATGATTATCTTTGGGTATCTGCTATTCCCCAATACATCAATATCAAATGGATATCTGTCAATAAAAGTCTTGTAATTAAAAAACCCATATAGTCTATATATCTACAATTGAACTTTCCCAAAGAGATTTTAGCTGCACCTCCAACAATAACAATAATAATAATAATAATAGAAGCTATATAAAATTAAGCTTCATTGCTTTTCCATTACTATAATTGTATTTTTGGATTTTATCCCATGTTATCCAAAAGCAGAGCGTTATAGTAAATAAAGCGCATTTACACTTTATCCTATCTAACATGTTAGACCGCATATTTCACAAGTTCCATTTTTAACCAAAATGGGGAGAGCAGGGCTTTCGAAAGTCCCACTCTACATTAATTCCGGACAGTCCCATATTAATAAGAACTAGCTCTTTTGAAACCTTGTTATAGTTATACTTTAGAATGTCATGTTTAGTTGATATGATTTGATATTATATACACACCATATCTCCATTAGATATCAATGTTAAAAGTTCCACGTCTATATAGCATCGGCGCTGTATTTACCAGCTCACTATCAAAGAAACGATTAGTTTCTTTTATAAAGGAAAATACATACAGATGCCATTCAACTAGTGCCAATACATCATCAACTCAGTTGGCCCCAAAGAAATTCAAGTGTTTTATTTCAAAATGTAACGATCCGTACATAAATCTTGCTTTTGAGGACTGGTAATTATCAAAGTTTATACACAGTCGATTAATTCTTGATAATTATACCCATGTCTCTACTAATTTTCCTGTTGTTTTTGTTGTCACAAACAACATTATGTAAAGGCTCTTGCGCAATAGTGCACCCGATTCTTATGTCCTTTACCTGTGGCGCAATAGGCCATGCGTGGTTATTGGAAGAAACCAAGTAAGTGGCCTCCAACTATTTATTATATATACATACAGCACATGTGCAACACAACCGGTTTGTTTATTTGCTACAAAAATCCCAATCACCAATCTGTCCTTCCAAGTAGAATCCTTGGAAAGAATGTAATCTCGAGCTAATGAAGGAGCGCGATGTTTGGCTTGCCAGGCGTTCAAGTGGCGGCGGGTCAGTATACCACGACATGGGAAACACGAATTATTCGGTTTTTATGCCCAGAGAGGCATTTTCTCGTGAACTCAGCGCCAAAATGGTAGCAAAGGCTTTGGTCCAAAACGATATCCCTGCTTATGTCAATAAACGCCATGACATTGCCGTGGACGATTTTAAGGTAAATACTTTGATCATATAGGCGACTGTTTTTGAAGGGTAAATGTTTGTTTACTAGTAAAACTGGGACATTCATTTGGTTGTGATTGCCTCTATAAATATTCACTCTTCAAAAATTATTGCCCATATGGTACAGCTTGGCACACACTTTTGATTGGGAACCTGTTATATGTCATTCCTGGAATACCGAAGGCTTTTGAAAGCGTTTGGGCGTGTTTGAAGAAAGTTATAAACACCATATTATTAACCCTGTGTTTGTTCTGTAGGTTTCAGGATCTGCATTTAAGTTGACTCAAAAGAGGGCTTTCCATCATGGCACTATGCTTATTGATGTTGATTTGACAAGGTTAAAAGGCTGCCTTCATAGTGGAAAGGTAACCATTTTAATATATATATATATATATATGATCTTACTTGAATATTATTGCATACTATGACTCTAAAAGCGGTTGTATATTCAATAAAAATCCATTATAAAAGGATACACTGATCGCCAATGGCGTTGCTAGTGTTCCCAGCCCAGTAGTAAACTTGCGGGACTATTCCTGGACAATAGACCATGCTACATTTTGCAATAGCGTCAAATTAGAATTTGTCAAACAGTTTGGTACATCTCAGGATATTGTGGAAGTAAGCATAATATGTAGCTTTACCAAACACACACATATATATATATATTTGAATAGAGTAGAGATGGCTAAATGATTTAACCACATGTAGGAAGTTGTTTGGGACGAGACTTTGATTGATGTTGTTGATGAGATCAAACAGGAAAGAGATAAGCTAAAGGTACATTCAATTGTTTATATATAAAAATAGTATACACAGATTTACTATTTTCTCAACCAATATACTTATATATTTATTTATAGACATGGGACTGGTTATATGGCCAGACGCCAGAATTCACCTATACTTTAAGCAATACCTTCGATTGGGGTCAAGTGGTAGGTGAAAAATAGTCTTTATATCAAAATAATTCTTTGGTATATATTCATATGATAACCAAATCTATTTCCAATAAAAAAAATAGTCAGTTAAGTTGACATCTCGGCATGGTGTGATTACAGATTTTGCTATTGAAAGTTCAGAACCACAGCTAGGGGGCGGTATAATCGAACAGGCCACAGCTATACTAAAAGGTACCAATGTATACAAATATACAGCATGTTGTGTATATAGTATAAAATCATTTATTAATATTTGTAAATACCTTTTTGTTCTAGGATGCACTTTTTCCAAGCAAGATATCCAAAAAGCATCGGGAGGGGCTTCGTCCGATCCCTTGAGACAAGTCATTGAATGGGTTTCCACAAAAATATAATACGGTTTATAAGCGCAACTTTTTGACTGGATCAAAATGATACTTTGAGTAAAAGTATAACATAAAAGTGTCATATATTTGAATAAATGATATGGAACAGCAATCTATAATATCGATACACATATTTTGATAGCAAAAAATAAAGCGACGTTTCTATAATTTTTTTACATTAGTACAGCCACTAGTGTTGCCAGCATCATTTAATCAGTCGCTTTTTGTCTTCTTGTTCCACGAAAATGGATGGACGTGCGGGATACCCGAATTCTGGGTTTTGAGGCTCTGGTTATAAAGCTGGTAGTATGCACCCTTTTTGTTCATCAGGTCGTCATGCGTTCCATGTTCAATTATTTGTCCAGGAACCCTTCCCATCACAACAATCCTATCTGCATTACGGATGGTGCTGAGTCTATGAGCTATGACAAGCACTGTGCGCCCCTGCATTAGCCTGTCAATGGCCACCTGAACAAGCTGCTCAGATTGCGAGTCCAGTGCGCTAGTTGCCTCATCTAGTATAAGGATACGTGGATTGTGAAGAATAGCCCTGGCTATCGCAATTCTTTGTCGCTGTCCTCCAGACAATGTTGCGCCACGCTCGCCAAGGACAGTGTCATAGCCATCCTTAAACGATTCGATAAACTCTGTCGCGTTTGCAAGGCGTGCTGCATTCATAACATCTTCATCTGTTGCTGATGGGTTTCCGTAGCGGATGTTTTCCCGAATCGACGAGGCAAACAGCGTTGGTTCTTGGTTTATGAAGCCAATTTGTGATCTTAGCCACTTTGGATCCAACTTGGTCAGTGGATAGCTGTCTATCCAGATCTCACCTTCATCAGGATCGTAGAATCTCTCAACAAGAGAGGCAACTGTCGATTTTCCTGAACCAGAATGTCCACAAAGAGCAATGAGTTGACCAGCAGGGATATCAAGATTAAACTGAGACAAAATTTGCTCTTTTGGTCTACTGGGATACGAAAAATCGACGTTCATGAAGCGGATGTTACCCTCAAGGTTGTCTAGCTTTATGCCACCGGTGAGTGGAATTGCTGGCTCTGAGAGAGTGAGCTCAAACACTCGTCCAGAGGAACCAATCGCTTTTATGGTTTGACCAACCATACCACCAAGAGCATCAAGTGCTCTTTGGGCCGCCTGAGTAGATATCATGAAGCTCATTAGGTTTCCTGGGCTCATTTCGCCTTTTGATACCAGGGTTCCGCCATAGTAGAGCACTATTAGAACCATAACACCAATTGAAGCATTTGTCATACCACGGAATACGCCCATATGGAATCCAAAACGATTGTTTACATCAACGACACCGTCGCACGCCTCTGAATACAGCCCCAACTCATCATTTTCTCCGGCGAATGCTCTGACTGTCCTGATGTTTGAGATTGCTTCTCCAGCAACGCCACTGGATATGCTTTCCCAAACACGACCTTCGTTGCGCAGTTTTCGAAGGAATGATCCGTATGCCCACAAAGAGAGATACAGGGCAGGCATTGAGAGCAGCAGAGCTCCAGTTAGTGGTGGCGATATTCGGATCAAGTGATAAGCAGTGCCAACAGTCAAAGTGAATGCCTTTAGTCCCTGGGTAATGACCTGCTTAAATGTAGATTTGAAGTCTGCAATGTCAGTTGTAAGTCGAGCTATGAGCTCGCCAGATCGGTACTGATCAAAGAATCCAATATCTTGTTTAAGGATAGCTGCAAATAATTCCTCGCGAAGACGCTTTCCAATGTTTTCGCCCAGTGCAGTGACAAGAGAAATGTGGGTAAACGTGAGTAAACCATTGGCGGCAAACAGCACCAGCAACTTTTGGGCAGGCTTAGTTAAACGATCAAGGATATCCAAGTGCTCTGAGGAATCCTGCAAACAAGAAGCTATTCCATTGACCAATTCTCCGGTTACAAGGGGCGTCCACAAATTAACTACCGCCGCGCCAACTGCTGTCATTGTAACGGCAAGGAAAAGCCATATTTCCGGACCAAGGATACGAATTATACTACTGATTACTGTGACCAGCCTATCCATCTTCTTTTCCTTTTGATCATCTTTGGACTTCGAGTCTGGGTCATGGCTATGCCCATCACCCTTTTCTTTTAGTTTGTCAAACTGCTGGGCTTGTCTTTTCAGTATACTGAGGCGCGTGCCCATATCGGGATACAAATCAACTGGCGCATCACACAGTATGATGTCCTGTTTATTTAGCTTTAATACTAGGTATATTCCCGCAACACCAAGAGACCCCCATAAATGGTATCCCCCTCCCGCTGGTGTACCATTTCTCTGGCTGTTTTTGTGGTCGTATGAATGGTACTGGTGCCTCCCGTTGTGTCTATTAAATGGCAAAGATGCCAACTTTGCGGCATTTGATCCATATACTTTGTAATGGCGTATGGATGTAGCGGTATTGTGTGATGACTCTAGAGGTCTGGATAGAAAACCGGTAATAGTGCTATTCTTTGTTTTATATCCCTTTAGATTAATACCAAGGTTTTTTGGGTAGCCTCCATAGTTTCTGCCCGAAAGACCAAACCTTCTGGATAAGCCTATCATGGCTGGCTTTGTCTGCAGCCCATGACAGGTACGTAGCACCCACAGCATCGGCGGTAGTGGGTTGAAGACAATAATACTATATTTATGGTGAAATAGGAGTCTGATACTAAGGTTAGAGATAAAAACAGCTCAGTGAGGGCACATTAAATTCACCAAGTGCTAGTGATGAATGAGTCTGTAACATCCCGTGATCTCATGATTTGAGATTTTCATGGACCATTCTCAGCCTATTATCCAGCTGCGTGTTTTAAAGGCATGAATTTCATCCAGACTCAGGCTTTATTGACCCAAACAGGCCTTTCCTTCTCACTCTGTTTTTTTTGCTAGCATTTTTATAGTTGTGTTGCACACTTACCCACCCATCCACGCGCAACAGCATCGAATTTGTTCGTGTATTCTACTTTCTAGTACTCGAAAAATCACATATATACGCTGCAATAAGTCTTTGTACATTGTTACTTGAAAAGTGTAATACACGTTTTCTCCCTTATTTGCAATATAACCACTTAAAAAACCTGGTGCTCATCGCTCCCTAAACGCACCATATTCATTATAACCAAAGCTAACATATCTATCTGTATAACCTTTGTATTGTCTAAATTTTCGACATGTCTGTAAGCTCGCCCACCCAAATTAGTTGCAGCCATAGAGAGCGCTATTCTAAAACAAATGAGTCCTTTGAGGATGGCGAGATAGTTACACAGGTGAATAGTGCATTGCCAGGTGAAAAGCATGATATGCATATAGAAAATGGAGGAAGCAAAGGTGAGAAAAGATCCATTCATGAGAATGTTCACTCATCTAGGGATAAAGATACGCGTCGCTATTCTCGCTCAAGCCGCAGCCCTAGGAGGTCTCATTATCTACCTGACTCCAGGGATCGCAGCAGATATAGAGACAGTGACGATAGAAGAAGACGAGACCCGCGACGCAGTGACGACCGGCGTCATGGTCGGTATTCTCGTGGACATAGGTATGGTAGCTCAGAACGTAGATTACGAAGAAACAGCCCCTCAAGATCTCATTCCAGAAGACCACATGATACCAGTCCTTCCCCAATAAAGAGACAAAAGGCATCCAATTCTAGAGAGAGGAAGATATATGATGATCGCAGCGACGATTTAAAACACGCATCTGAATCATCAAAGTATGGCAGTAGGAGTACAGAAGACAAAAATGATCCTGGTCAAGAGAAGCAAGAAAATGAATCTGCTTTTGATATAGACTTTGATGAGGAATCAGATGGGATCAGTGAGGAGCAAAAGAGGATAGAAGAAAGCAGAAGACGTCGCAATGCTATCATGGAAAAGTACAAGAGCAAGAAATTGAATCCTAGCACAGAGTTGAGCACACCCACCGTCTCTACTCCTGCAGAGAGTGTTGCTAATAAAGGTAATTATCCAAACCCTGGAATACATGATGATATATGTTATTATATTGGGTAAATATATGCTGATGCATAGTTAAATTTGTAACAATATAGACAGTGCAGTCAACACTCCTCTAGCCCAGACCCCAACTTCAAGCGACAAAAGTGCCTTCGTGTTAAAAAAGGACACCGATAACCTTGGAGAAGCCAAAAGTGAAAATAAAGTTAATGGTATGAAGCGTACGGACGGTGGGTACGTACTTGCCGGAGATGCTGCGGACACAAAGAGTCTTCATGCTACATCAAAAAATAACGCTGTTCTAAGCGGAATTAGAAAACCAATAAATGGGACCAAGTATGAAGATGAGGACATTGATTTGTTTGCTGACAATGACGACTTGGTTGATATCAAGATCGATGCACAGACCCTTGCTTCCAAGATAGGTGTGGCGGTTGACGAGGATCTTAATGCTGTTGTTGGAAAAACAAAGATGGTTGACAGCTTTGATGACGAGGAGGGTTATTATCTTGTAACACCCGGCGAGGTTCTTGATGGCCGGTACAAAATCACAACTCACCTGGGCAAGGGTGTATTCAGTACTGTGGTTAAGGCTCGAGATTCTAAGAACAACAATGTGGATGTTGCCATCAAGATAATCCGCAACAACGAGACCATGTATAAGGCCGGTATGAAGGAGCTGGGCATTCTTCAGCGTCTACAAGATGCTGACCCTCACGGAAAAAAGCATGTTGTAAGACTTATTGGAAATTTTAAACACAAGGGTCATCTTTGTTTGGTATTTGAATCGCTCTCAATGAATCTGCGTGAGGTGACAAAGAAGCACGGTCGTGATACAGGTCTTCATATCAAGGCAGTTCGTATATATGCTCAGCAGCTATTTCTTTCTTTGACGCTTCTTGAGAAATGCCGTGTATTGCATGCCGACATCAAGCCAGACAATATACTGGCTTCTGAACAAATGAATGTACTCAAGCTGTGCGATCTGGGCTCAGCGTCAGATGTGAGCGACAACGATATAACACCATACCTGGTTAGTCGTTTTTATCGAGCGCCGGAAATCATGCTTGGTTTACCATATGACACAGCCATTGACACTTGGTCGGTTGGCGTGACACTGTTTGAGCTGTATACTGGCAGGATCATGTTCCCAGGCTCATCCAACAACCAGATGCTAAAACTCATAATGGAAGCCAAAGGACGGTTCCCAAACCGCATGATAAAGAGAGGCCAGTTTTGGGAACAGCACTTTGAGGATAATGGCGGTGGAAACATATCATTCATCTCCCAAGCTGGGGAAGGAGCAAACCCCGTCAAAATCAACTTTACTGACAAACCTATAGACAGCATAAAGTCGCGGATATCGGCTGCAACACCATCAAGCTCGTCAAGAGAAGAGAAGCAGCTAGTTTCAGAACTTTCTGATCTAATAGAAAAGTGCCTTGAGCTCAACCCTGAGCGAAGATTGCGACCCAAACAAGCACTTTTACACAAATTCTTTTCACCTTCAACATAATCTTAGCTATGAGTGAAGTATGCAGAACCATTCTAGTATATTTTTAGAGTGCTCGATGGAAATTTCATCCATTATTATATGAAGCAAAATAAATAGTAATAAAAAAGAAAAAGACGCTAATGTCATTTAAGGAAAATGCCGATAAATATAGGTAGAAACATAAAAAAAGCTAGATTTGAGATGAGTGGAAAAATAATATATGGGTGATACTTGTTCATGGGGATCCTAGAAATCTATTCTGAGGGTTTATTATCAGTAGTATTTTCAGCTTTGTCAGCAGCAGCAGCATCATTGGTGGTGTCGTTTCCATTCAACAAAGCTTTGTTTTTATTGCAGAACTCCTCGTATTCCTTTTCTACGTATGGCCAATACACTTCATGATTGTAGTTCCATTTGAGGTCGCCTTTGCAACCGACCTCACGAGTTTCTGCGGGAACATAGTCCTCGATATTTATCCACGTTCCATCGGAAGATTCGGACTTCTTTGGTGGGGCGCTGGTGTTGACAAATGCGACCTTGTTTTTGGTAACTGGGTCGATGAATGGCGACACCAGGCGGAAGAATAGGACGAACAGTGTGGGGGGATCAAAGACGATAGCCTTTCCCAATCTTTCAGGATAATGGGAGCCAAAGATATTGAGGAACTCTCTGGCAGTGCTGATGGCAACAGAGTTGGACTTGGACCATTGACTGGCATCAATCATTAGAACAATGCGGTCGGCGTTTTTGGGCATGTGTCTGATAACCAGCTCAGCCGTGTAGACGACCCACTTGATTTGCTGGACTGGATCGTTGGTGTTTTGTCTGTGGTTGTACATGTAGATCAATGGCCTTCCAAACTTGTCATAGCCATTGAAGTACAGCTTTCCAGTCTTGCTTTCGAGCTCAACTTCATCAGGGGTGATTGCATGGGGTCTGTATGTTCGGCGCCATTCCAATGACTTGCGTAGCCCCTTCTTGGTCTTTTCGACATCGCCCTTGTTGGCCCGAAGGTACCGCATCAAGCAGTCATCGTCAAGCCATTCTTCAGGATCGAAGCGTGGTTTGCCATCGCTGGGCTCCTCTGGGAGGTCTTTGACAAGCTCAGGAATAGCTTCGCGTATTTTGGCGAGCTTTTCTTTGTCAGCATCCGTGAGCTCGGGGGTTTTTATGACTTCATAGTTTTCTGGCGGCGTGTAAACAGGAACGCTCGAAAACTTCTCCTTATCGCTCCACTCAGGAGCATCGTCATTTGTCTTGGGCTTTTCTGAGGTTGAAGAGCGTCCGAATATCGAAAACATTTGTGGGGGTAGTGTTGTGAAATGTTGACTTGTAAGTGTAAATGTGTGTTTGTGTTTCTATTATAGGGGTGATGTAGTGGTTATGATGGACGCTCTACTTGACTTGTAAAACTAGGACTTGCAATAAAAGTATGGTATGTAGTCTTGGTCTCTCCAGGAAAGATAAAGCGAGGCCAGAGAGTGTTATATAAATAATGTGCTATGAATAAAAAGTTTGGAAGAGTTTGTCAGCGACTTCTATTTTCTAGTAAGTAGGGCACGAAGGTCACGGTTTAGAGAGAGAGAGAGAGAGAGAGAGAGAGAGAATAAAAGAAAAGTCTAGGCATATATTTTAACAGGGCACTCAAGTACACTTTGGTGTGTGTGTATATATATATATGTTTGAAAACAAAACCATAAACTTGCATAAACGCATATCAAGGATATACATGTGTACAAAGGCAAGTGAGCAACTCTACCCAACATGGCATGCGGCGCCGTGTGCGGAAGAAAGTATCCCTGTACATCCTTTGACTTCTCTAGTGTGACCTAATCCCCACGAATCTACGGTGTCAAGCCAATAAAGCGTATAGAGTCCGTAGAGAGTGCTGCTGAGCCGATTCCGAAATCACCATTCCGAATCAGTCCACTCCCAAAGCTTACCCACAACTTAGCAATATGCATCCATTTGTTTGATATTTTGACTGTCGTGCTTTATGAGACAAAAAGTCGTTACTGAGCTCTCCTTATCATTAGTGCCGCAAGCTGCAGATATTTCAGTCGCCTCTCATAAGGCCATCGTCTCTTACTTTGTTCCCGATCTGGTTTCAGGGTAGCTTACTAATTTATAAAAACGGCTCTCTAACAGTTTATGCACAGATTTATAAATTGCCGAGTAAATTTTGCTGACAACTTTTATTATCTGGCCGCAAATTTTTGACCGTCTCTTTGGCATACTAGTGTGGGTAACACACACACACTCTCTCCCCCAGCATTGGCCAGTGTATCAATAATAGTCTGGTGCAAATCCCTAATATTTTCACTCTTTCTTGTTCTCTCCATTTCGGTCACGATTTTTCCTTGCGTATTTGCATAGAGATGTACTTCGTAGTTGAAAAAAAGGTAGAATATCTGTGATTGGGTTGGTGAATGAATCTCCACCATAGAGAATAAATATATGCGGGTCGTTAGAATCCCGCAGGACCCATTTTTGCTTGGTGTGTAGCGAAATCTCACCATAAGATGCAATTTCGCTTGAAGCCAGATATAAAAGACAGATTGATGGGGGTATACAGTCTAAATGCGAATCATTCATTATCCACCATGCAGTTTTCTGGGAACAGTATTTGCCTAGTACGATTTGAAGTCCGAGAGGATTTATTGAGATTTTTATTGATAAAATGGCTATTTGAAAAAGGCAATAAGCGGGCGACGGAAACCTATTTTGCCACATTAAATTCCATAGCTCCGAAATTAGTTCAAGCATAGTGTGCATATGTATTATGTATATCAAGTGTGGCCCGACTCATATTTTAGTGCGCTTGTACTTCTGAAGATGAGAAGTCGGTAGTATCCTGATGAGGGCTGGGTATCTGATGCACACTTGCCTTTTGCTAAAGTCTCTGGTGTTCCTAGATATTCCGATCTGACAAACCCTACATCGCCCAGAAGGTAGCTCTCAAATTGGTCCGGTTTGAGTTTTATGCTGTCATAGTTTGATTTCATGGCCTATTGGTGGTATATTTCATTGCCACAGATTTTCAGAATAAAAGGCCAGTCAATTAGTTGTTACCCATTCCATAAAATACAGCAACAATTGGTTTATATATATATACATTTGCACATTATGCAAGCTGGTATAACAATTATTGGTAGGGGTACTTACTGGACTTATCCTGCTCCTTTTCGAATACCCATCCCAATTTTGTGGCTCTAGTAAGAATATGCCGCCAGGAGCAAGAGAATCATAGACCTTTTGGAAAAACTGCCGTATTCCATCATCACCATGGTTGAGATGGACCCATTTTGTTATGCTCCAAGCAATTACTACATCATAGCTACCGTCTTTGGTAAGCTGGTCTAATACTTTTGCGTGCCTTTTTGATTTTGAAATATTCATCCAGTCGGCCATAAAGAATTGAACTTTTTTGACCCACTCGTCATCGTCATCGCCATCATTATCGTTTTTGTTGGTTACATCTTCGCTTTCCAGAGTGCCATTTAGTGAAGTGTATGGCCGCACTGGTATTGTACCATACAGAATTGGCATGCTTATTGGGAAATAGTTGGATCCCTGTTCTTTATCGCTATAGCTGCCATTTCCGCTATCATTGTGCGTGTTTTGGTCTTTATCTTTTTTGGTTTCAAATGAAGCGAGGGGCTTCCGTAATGAATTTGCAAGGTACAGGTTCTTTCTTGCCTTTTTAATTAGACTCTGGTCTATATCTATGCCCACTATTTCCTTGGGGTTGAACCTCCTTGCTACTTCAATAGTCACAAGCCCAGAGTTACATCCAATATCTAAACACCTTTTGTTGGATATCCATTCTGGGTTAAGAAGATTTATTCGTGGATCATCGTAGCTGCTCATCGGATTACGATATCCATAGTAAAATGGATAATTGCCATGCTGGAATTTTGGTGTCCTGGTCGTTTTCGAGTAGGCCTTTGTCTTTGGCATATTGTGATCTATATAAACGTATCATAAATACATCTTGGTATAAACAGAATTAAGCATCTACAATTGCTTTCATCTTTGTTTTCTCTGTGTGTGCATCTTATGGGGTGATAATAAAAACATTAGCTCGATTTCCCTTTGAAACAATCCAAATACTGTATCGTCTTTTGAAAAATTTATTATTAGGATATAACCATACATGTTAAATACTGTTGTGTTTCTTAGTCCAAGGTGGCCAAAAATAAGGAAATATAAACTATGGATCTGAAGGGTCTTCAAGCTCAGCAGTTACAAAATTGCGGATAGTAGGGAATTGCGCCTTTTCCTTCAGCCTTTCTTGACTCCAGGCAAGCATATGTAAAAGGTATGGCAGCTTTGGCTCTTTGGAATATCCCTGTGAAGAAAGCAATGCCGCATTGATTTCTGAAGCAGTTTTCTGACGATGGGTATAATCCAGAAGATCTATCATTGGATTTGTTTCATCAAGATCAAATGCCAAGAGCGCCATCGTTTTCTCAAGCTCTTTTAATAGTTCGGGCTATTTGTATAATAACAGCGGTGATGCGGTATACCATTTATGGACAATATATAGAGGTCTACATTTATATATTTACAGTATTTATATTCTTACATTCTCTTCACCATGCGGCGACAGTTCATCCTGGGCGAATTCTAGTGCATCTTCTATGTTGCCTGCGCGGATAAGCTCGATCAAGTGCTGCTGCTGTAGCCGGAAGAATAGACGGGGGTCTGTCTCCAATAACTAAATATACATGGATTGATGGTTTAATTTAGTTGTAATTGTGCCCAAAGGATATCCTAGGACATAGTAACATATCTTATAATTAATGCTATACCTCTGGATTGACTTCGTTAATGTATCTTATAGCCTCCATAATTTTCCCATCCTGTATACAGAATCTGATACGCATTCTGTCTTCTATGTACATTGTGTCGATATCTGTGTCAAGCTGCGTCTCTTCTTTGAATTTCTCAGCAGCATCTTTATAGCCTTCAATTATCAAGTAATTCATAACAAGTCGGTTCAAATCTCTATATATGTGCATCGTTTTTATTATTATAAAATTTTGGCTTGATGTATTTCAAATATAGAACAAGGCAAATTAATTAGCGAGCATACTTTTTAGCTATATTTACACCTGCCAGCTTCCTTTCCCATTCAGCTCGGGAAATGACATTTTTTTTATTCGAAGTAGAAGCCATTGGGGCTGTTTATGTGATATGTGTACAAAATAAAATAGTGCGCTTGATGTGAGTTATGCGTATGTGCAAAATGTAAGTGTTATGTGAATATGCCAAACCATTGCCAAAACGTATGATTTGCAGCATTATGTTTTACCTGCAACTTGAAGCAACCTTATGGGTATGCGTGTGTTTTATTCACTAGCACTGAAAGGCCAGTAATATTAGTTTTCATGGAAACTTTACGCCAATGCGAAGGAATGAATGCTTTTAAAGTCACGAGATCAAAAATTAATTGGAGCTGTCTCATAAATGCATTATGCCTAATTTTTGATAGCATTTAGGCCTGCATTCTTTGTAGACCAGTGCCGAAAGATGCTCACATAACCAAATCCCAGTTTAGCAAAGGCAAGCACGATAAGCTAGAATAGAGAGATAAGTGTTGCTGATGTTAGAATGTGCAGGATAACCCATTATTTTTGAGAAGCGATTTTGAAAAACAGGAAACCCAGGCCCTAGTGACTTGGTGCATGACTGGATCCAATTGGCATACAGCCCCAATGATACCAATCAATTGTGTTGGGAGAAAATGGCCCAGTCCCAAACCCAAAGGACATGTCAGAATATTGCACTGAAGGAGGCGAATTGTTAGGTTTGTTGGCGCACATCCTTGTAGAAACCCGGTTGCTATGTGCAAGAACCATGGAAAGGTTCCGCAATTAAAGAAGATAATAGGCACTAGTTGCAATGTCAAAACATGGTATTGATTTCTGGCTCTGGTATTGGCTGTAGACTTGAATTGGCACACGTTTTCCTCTTTGTATCAAATATTTCGCTAACCCCCTACCTACCAACAGCTTTTGCTTCTTTGCCAAGCTTTCCTTATAAATCGTCATACTCTTTCTTTTTTATCTGGACAACTCTAAATGTGTTAGACTATTTGCCATTTCAGCTACAATGAAAAATCCTGATTCAAGCGGCAAGCCATTGCTGGCCAATTTTGCAAGGCTGCCTTCGACCAATGAAGGCACAGGCGCCAACTATGGCACATTAGCAAGCACTGCCACTAGCAACGATCCCAGCAGCCATCCTAGAGTATTTATCGACAGCAGTTCCAATGACAGTAGTAGTAGTAGCAGCAGCAGCAGTGGCTGTTGCTGTGGGAACCAGGAGTTGGCTGGAACATCCGCCTCAACAACTGCCCAGCATTCGATTAATAATCAAACTCTCGACGAAGAGAATAGGATACTGGCAGACAAGCTACGGGGCTCTATGGTACAGGAAGACGATATCCCAACAATAAAGAATAAGTGTGGGAAGGACGTAGCACAGTTCTACATCAACCAGAACGACTTAATTCTAAGTATGCTCGAAGTACACAATGACCATAGTGATGAGGACATCGAGCAGCAGGCATCAGAGTCAAAGCTCTACCAGGAAAAAGTTCGATTTGCCATTCATATTTCTGTCGCAGCAAACATTGTCCTATCGGTTGTTCAGCTATATGTCGCATTGTCTTCTCACTCGCTTTCATTGTTTGCAACAATGGCTGATGCAATGATGGATCTCCTCTCGAGTCTTATACTTCTCTTTGCTAGTATTGCCGCCGAACAGAAAGACACACACAAGCGCTATCCATCTGGAAGGTCGCGAATCGAAACAGTTGGGATTATTATATTTGCTTCCCTGATGGGTGCCTTTTCTACTGGCCTGTTGATGGAAAGCATAACTTCTTTGTTGTCGCAATCGAACGAACGCAATTCCTTGAATTTGCTCAACGGGATGTGTATCGTGGTGGCTCTGGCCACCAAATTGGCACTATTCTTTTACTGCTTTGCTCTGAGGAAAAACCATTCTGCTCATGTTCTTATGCTCGACCACAGAAATGATCTGTTTGTGAATTCGTTTGGCCTTTCCATGGCTCTCCTTGGCCGCCATCTTTATCCATGGATTGATCCTTTGGGATGCCTCGTTGTCGCTCTCTTTATCCTCCGCTCATGGATTCGTGAGGCATGGGAGCAGATGCAGCTGATTGTTGGTATAAGCGCCGATCCCGCTTTCCTGCAGTTGCTCACCTATACAGCAATGACCCATCATCCGTTGATCACGCATGTGGATACTGTCCGCGCCTACCATTCTGGCGCTCGTCTCTTTGTTGAGGTCGACATTGTAATGGCACCAGAAACGCCTCTTCGGATTATTCACGATGTGGCCGAAACGCTGCAGAACCGGTATGAGCGTATGGATTGTGTCGAGCGTGCTTTTGTCCACGTTGACTATGAATGCCTACATCATCCTGAACATTCACCCACAAGCTATTCCAAGTGACGGGTATAAGTTAAAAATTTCTATTATCATATTTGTTTTACTACATCTTTTCTTATATACATACATACATACATACATATTCGCTTAGAAATTTATATAAATGATTTTCTGCTTTGGATACATATAGTATTCCTTGCTTTTCACCAGAGACCATATATTGAATGTAATGCATTTTGAAATAGTAGAGTGATCCAGGTGTATTTCTTTGCATGTTTGATAAAGCAAAGTGTAGGAAATGCCATTGTAGATCACAATGCGGTGCTCTTTATTGCTGAATGCTTTACAGTATACTATCTAAACCCAACTGTGAGTTGAACCAAAACAAAAGGCATTTTTGGATAAAGCGAGAAATTGGACCCATAAACTATTAATGGCTCTATGTATCAAAGACTACACTAAACATTAGTTACAAATTATTCCTAGCCACAGAATTGCAAATCTGACTATACTACTAATCTGTTTCCATTTTAAAACCAATAAACCCTGCACTTGTATTATCTCAGAAGACCACATACCCACTCGCATTGATAGGAAAATAAACGCATTTATAGCATCACTACAACAATGGCAGAATTAGCCCAACAACAGCAGCTACAGCAGCTGATATTCCTGATGGTCTCGATGAGTACCAACAACAACGAAGAAACAAATGGCCTTGATATGTTTAAGGAGGGATTGTTTGCAAATCCTGATAGTGCTTTGGAACAGCTTGGCCCCATTTTCCAGTCTATTTATCCAAGCGAAAGTCAGTCAAAGTTCAAGCAGCAGGTCGACATATTCGTAAAGAAGAAAGACGCAGAGATCCTCAATATATGCGGAAATAACAAGGAGGCAAGTATGCTTGTAATGCCGGTTTGGAGAAGCCAGCGTGGCTTGTATTTATTATTAGTCGTATTGTTGTAGATCTGTATATTGACTTGGCAATATATCAATAATATAGGGACTTACCAATACTGCTAGCATGTTGTCTGGGATTAACTTTGATAGTACCGAAGCACAGTTGAACATAAAAGCATTGAACACTAGGTTGCAAGTATCAGGCAAAACACTGTATGACAAGGTAATAAGCCAATCTAATAGAATGCCACACAGATCCCAACTGTTGTCAATGATGATCATGTACTGATATTACAATACTCGTTGTGTGCCTGTAGAGTGCCGAGCTTTTGAAACTCAAGAGGACATATCTTAATGTGGAAATGGCTATCCAGAAAGTCAAGGCTTGCTCAGAGGTCATGGAGACTATTCGAGAATTCAGCGAAAAGGTTACAGACAAGAAGTACTACCATGCCATAAAAGTATAAAGCCTCACTATATGTATTATTTGAGTTTTTATATGATAAATGTATAACAATGCTGACATCTTGTGATTTTTCTGGGTACTAGATTCTCGAGAACTTGAAGGTGTACCATTTGCCTAAGGTCAAGGAATACAAGTTCGGAAAACTACTAGAGAGCTCGATAGTGGACATGGAAAATAAGCTTCAAGAAGTCGTAAACAGCGATAAAAATAAGTGGCTGCACGAAATGAATCATACAACTCATGAGATAGGCGTAATGACTATGCGCCGTATGGAGCGAAGACAAAGGGCTTGGAAAAGTCGTGGTGAGGATGCTGGTATTCAGAGATATGTTAGTCCCGTGGTTGAGTTTGTGCTAGATGAAGAAAGTGAAGACCAAGAACATTACACGATCGATTTGAAGCCATTTTTTCAGTGTCTTAATATTAACACAAAACTTGGGCATCAAGCTGAGTTCCGAAGAGATTTCATCAATGATCGTCAAGGTCAATATGATAACATCCGTCCTAAGCCTGATATGCTTGACTCTTGGACTATTGGGCCATTCGAAAATATGTTGTACGATCTGGCCGGGTTCTTTATAATGGAGCATAAGCTATACACATCATCCCAGGATTTCCGTGCAAAGTCTGATGTATGTATACATTCCAATTATAGCCAGAATTAAAACAAAACAAAGGCTCCAACTTATTTCTTCCCGTTTCTTCTATTTTAGGTCGATACACTCTGGGAACTGACGATTCAGGACTTGCTAAAATTGCTGACTCCAAAGGTTCAACAACTTCGGCAGAATCCCAGTCTTCAAAAGGCTGTCCATGATCTCTTTGAGTCATTTACATACATAATGGAGGAGTACTCTTATAATGTCCGTGAGCTGAGAGATATAATGCCACTTCTCTTGCTTTAGTTAAAACATGTCATTTTAATTTTGTGAGTTGTAAGGTAGCTTTATTTTTATAAGGCAGTCTACATGAAACTTTTATTGTCATAAACCGTGCATATGTAATTTTCTAAAATAATGAATGAGATACTATACAAATGTTTCTAATGAATAAAGGGATTTTAAATAAAATAAATGTAAGGGATATTCTTGCACCTCCTTTATACCAGACCAAATCCATCAGAATTTTCAATGGCAGTGATTAGAAGCCTCTTCAGCTTCTTTTCGCTGCTATATGCTGGCAACAGAAGTCGTCCAAAGCATGTCAAAGCAGTGGGCAAGCGACTCGAGTCTGGACCATTTCTCTGGATAACAAATGCCATGGAGCTGATGCCTCCCATTGGAACACGGTCAGATGCTATAACGAACTTCAGGAACTTTCGGTGGTGTACTGGAGTCATTGAGCGAAGGGCTCTCCAGAAATATCTTACTGTTCGGTCACCTGGTTTATAATCCTCATAAGATACAACTTTCTCAAGCTGATCAATGTCAATTGGAATACTCTGGCCACACACCATAATCTCAAGCTCTTCTGGAGTCAGCATTCGATAGGCCACACCATCAGCAGCCCTTTGGAACCCAGTGCGAAGTGCTACAACAATGTCATGAACATACTTGTCACCTATGAACTGGAGGTAGCGGCGCACATAGGCCTTTCTATTAGAAGCAGTGACATCGATGTTATGTCCGCCGTGAACAAGTGGAATAGTAATGTATCCAGAGTGCGTGTTGACGTCTATGCCTTTTGTAGATGATCCTGTAGTGGATGCGCAATCGTTAGCAGATGAAAGTGGATCAAGAGCCATTTCACTCTCTTCATCAACATCAACATCATCGTCGTCAGTTTCAGCAATGTTAGATGTAACATCGACTTGAGGTTTGATGTTGATGAATCTCCCATAGGCTATCTTTAGAGGGTCGTACACAGTGATTTCAAAGGACTGACAGAATACATCTTCAACCTTAGCACCACCGTTTTCAGTCTCATCCCATTCTAACAGTTGCTTGAATCCAGAGATAAGAGATGGGAAGGTAGACTCCATTTGCTTCATCAGCATCTCAACTGACCAATCATCTGTGCCAGACCAGTCCGCAGCAAGCTGGGAAAACAAAAATGGCGCAAGTGGCGCAATGTCCTCGCCTAAGGTAATGCCATTAACAAAGGCAATACCAAGCAATGCACCAACAATCTCAAAGTCTGCTAATGATTGGGGAGTTGCACCATTTGGCCAGAGATATTGTGTTGGCGTGTTAAGTCGATAATCACTATTGGTATTTGTGTCCTGTGCTCCAGTGCTTGACATATCCTGGTCTGCGAATACAAAGAGTCCAGTATCAGGAGAAAATAGCTTTGGAAACAAGATTCTAAAGAATTCCTTTTGTACGCCACCAAGATCGACTCCGTCTTCTCCACCTGCGATGAACCTTACTTTGAATGGGTACCGCAGTCTGTGGAGGTTGTTGCGCATAAGATCCATAGTGTCTTGGACTATATGGCTTCTACGTACAGCCAAGACAAGGTATGGACATGTGCTAGCTTTTAAAGCATCAATGTGAGCTTCAGGATAAGGCCACAGCGCGTCATAGGAAGGCCGTACCACCTGCTCTGAAAAGGTGTCAACATGAAGCAGTCGTTGGTTTTGAGAAAATTCCGATTGGCGGTCAAAGGCAGTCAAATAGCGAAGCTTAAGTCTACTATGTGCTTCGTTTGCGAGAATCTGGCTCTTTATGCCAGTTGGGAACAAAAACGGATAAATCAGGGGAGTAAAGAAGTTTGCTTCAACCAAGGGATCAACACGGAATACTTCTTTTTCAGGATTTGTCTGATATCGGGAGTGACGCAACCACCTCTCTACTTCTTCCTCCATTCGGAAACATGACACAAACTTCGGACTGGTAAAGTCTTTACGCGTCAGTGTGTACTGAGTCTGGGATTTGGGTCCGCTGTCGCCAGGAAATGGCATACGCTCGGACTGACCAGAAATAGCTGCTTCATTTCCTTCATAGAGCAAACGCAAGAGTTCCAAAAGAGGAACTAATGGGTATGTAGAGCCTGATAGGTTCCATGCACTAACTCTTTCACTGAACATCGGACTGTAGGCACTCCGCGCCAAACTTGCAGCGTAATCTACTATAAATTCATAGCAATTCCGCATAACATTGACCGGTAATACAGAAAAGAAGTTGATCCAGTGACGCTTCAGCCACAGCATCCGCTTAGATATCAAGGCGACAGTATATGATGGCAGGTCCTTGGATGTTTTCTGGACATCATCATTCGATTGTGGCGACAGGATGATTTTCCCAATAAGAACAGCAACACGGACCAATGGATGGTTCTTGGATTTCCTCAGCTCGGTAGTAAATGTTTTGTGTGCCTTTGGCTCAATGCTTGGGGAAAGAAGCAAAAGCAAAAGACCCAAAGTTCTACAGGCGTCTTCCAGCATTGTGCTGTAGGCATCGCTGTTCAAAAGCATTGCAGCGTTGAGGGGTCCAACATTGAATATTGGTTGAGATTCAAGACGATGAATCGCTATTGTTACAGCTGTAATGAATGTTGAAAACTCACTGTCTTGTTTGGTTTTAAAATCAGCACGATCTGTTGGTTTCAACCATGTATAGGCAAAAGCAAGTGTCTGTTCAACATTGATATTCAATGTCTTAGAAGAGAGTGGCCTGTATTCAGGGCGAGAATCCAGCTTGAAGCATGAGGCAAGTCCACGAGGAGAAGAAAATACTGTTCGTAGAGTATTCAATATATACTTGTTGTCGACAGGTACATCAGAGTATATTTTGTCTATATGCTCAAGGGTGTCTGTATTGAGGACTGTTGCGCCAACAAGCGGATCGCCGTCACTGTCATACATCGAGTCAGAGGACACAAATGATGAAAAGGAGTCTGTAGACGTTGCGGATGAGATTGAGCTTACACGACGCAGGGAAAGTGTATCCTCCGAGTCATCTTTCTGATCTGTAGAATCTGGAGACGAGATACAAAAAGGCGATGCAGCAACGGGTGTGCTTGTACCAGTGTTAAACTCAGCATCCCCATATAATACCTTTGAAGACAATTCCAGTTCTTCAGTACACCTGAAGTCATGGCAACAAATCCTGTTGTTTGGTGTTGAAACCAGAGTGGACGCTGGGAAAGTGTCTTCAGGTATAAATGAATGACGGTTTGAAGATATCCTGGAACTAACAACTTTTCTTGTCCTGTGTTTAAGGTGCAGAGCCTGGGGATCGGGAATATTGGAGACACTGAGTTGGTATGTAGGATTTGCTGATTTGGGCCTGCGAGAAGCTTGTATCATGGTTGTTGATAGGGGTTTATCTGTCTGGGCATTTTTATTGTTTTGGTTTACCAGACCGTCATTTTTCTTGGAGTTTGCTGTAGCAGAACCAGCCAATATGCTTGGGGACAAAATTTTGGAGTCTGTGGTGCACTTCCCCATTGATGGTGCCTTTGTAGCATTGTTAGGGGATCCCCCAGTCGGTTTGGAATCTGTGGTTGCAGTCCCAGCTGAAGTTGGCCTCTGTTTTTGTGACCCATCGTGGGATGCTAGGGCCTCAGAGGCCTTTGGTCCAACAAGCACTTTTTCTATGATTGTGTGCCACATAGTTTTTGGGTTCTCACCACTGGCTGCATTCTGGGAATGTGTGGCGGTATTATTGTAGGTGTGCTTACTACCAGAGCCTTGTTTTATATGGGGCCGGTAGCCCTCACACCCTGGTTTTAGCATTGCTCTCTCTGTAAGCTCGTAAGCAAGCATTTCGCGTTGTTCTCGATTTAGGCGGGAGGTCTTTAGCGACTTATTTGAGTGGCAAAAAGCAGCAGAGCAGTTGGTATTTCCGCAGCCTATGGCAAGCTGGTAACAAAAGTCCTTGTACAGCTGTCGTCTCTGGGTTCGGTCATGACCTGTAATATTCGATGCAGGCCGCTTATTCTGTCCCCATCTTCGATTGACAGAGCGTCCCAAGGTTTCTCGCAAAACAGGGTCAGCAGCGGCCTTTTGGATGCTTGAGCTCTTGGCTCGTGTTTCAACCCACCTATACCATGAGTCCATGGCCTTGTTATCTTCACGGAGGTCCTTACTCTTCAGGAGGCTTGTGTTCCGCGAATTTAGACTCTGGCTGGTCCAGGCGGATATTCCTGTTTCAAAGTGGGGTTTCAGGTTGGATCCAAGGAGCACGCCTTCTGATAGGGTGGCCTCATTGTGGGGGTTTTCCTGTAGGTCCTCAAAACTCATCGTCATTCTATCAAGGTGCTTATGTTCTTTACCAATGGGGTGGGGTTCGATGTCAACTAGGTCAAGTGAGGGCGGAATTTCGGTTGTAAATGAAACATTGCTTTCATGAATCTCAGAGCTGTCATCGTAGCTGTCTTCATTGGTAATGGGATTGGTTCTGTAGGGCATTGTAAAAAAGTAGGCTGTAGGTGACAATAGTGGCAACAGAGGTGGGTGCGCTACTATTTCAGCTACTATTATGACTACTACTATTACAATAAATACTTTGCAAAGGAAAAGATTATTCACAAAACAATAAAACTAAACCTTAAAGATGAGAGCTGAGAAAGAGGAATGCCAAAGCATGCTTCAAAGTGCTTGAGATTTCCCACTGGATATTTCACAGTGTCCAGTAGTAAATCTCTGATGTTTGCAAAGCAAAGAAACTGTATTGGCTCAAATTACTTCTCACTCACAAGGCCTGATTCTGGATGGCAGCTGATTAACGGGATTAGCTAGGACATTGTAAGTGTTTACTATTCATCCGAAGCATGTTGTGTGTTGTTTAACAGTCATATCAAGGAACATGATCGAAGCTTTCTTCTCACAAAACTCATCCTGCTACATTTTATATAGCATTTGACAGGTATGCTAAACCTATATGATACTGAGCACCAGTATACATATACTATATAGGGCAGATACATGCTCCCTGTCTTTTCTTTCTGCGAACATTCATATTCATTCTATTCATCTAAATCTAACCATTCACATTCCATTTTACACGACACATTTTATTAGGTAAAATGAAGTTTTCACTCGCCGCTGCCTCGCTTCTGGCTTTGGCCTCAGTAAATGCCAAGGTGTACTTCAAGGAGACATTCAGCAATCCAAATAGCCTCGACAGATGGGTTCGCTCAAAGGTCCGCGATGACTATGGTGAGCTCAAGCTCAGTCATGGCAGATGGTATGGTGATGAAGAGGGTGGCGTTGGTCTCCAGCTTGCCTCTGATGCCCGGTTCTACGGATACTCTGCTCCCCTTGACGAGACCTTTGACACCGAAGAAAAGGACCTGATTGTCCAATTCACTGTAAAATATGAGCAGATCATTGACTGTGGTGGTGCCTATATCAAGCTTCTCCCACCAACTCTTGACCAAGAGAAGTTCGACGGCGAGTCCGAGTACGCTATCATGTTTGGACCTGATGTTTGCGGGCAGACAAATCGCCGCGTCCATGCAATCCTCAACTACGAGGGAAAGAACCATGATAACAAAAAGGACATTCAGCCCCGCACCGACCAGCTGACTCACCAATACACATTCTGGCTCAAGGCTGACAAGAGCTTTGAGGTCATTATTGATAACAAATCTCAGCTCAACGGCACTCTTGACGAATACTACAACGCTCTCCCTCCCCGTGAGATTCCTGATCCAGAGGCCAAGAAGCCCGAGGACTGGGTCGATGAAGAAACTATTGTTGATCCCGAAGATACTAAGCCAGAAGACTGGGTTGACGGACCAAAAACCATTCCTGATCCAGATGTCAAGAAGCCAGAGGATTGGGATGATGATATGGACGGAGATTGGGTCCCTCCTATGATTGCCAACCCAGAATACAAGGGAGAGTGGAAGCCTAAGCGCATTCCAAACCCCGAATACAAGGGTATCTGGAAGGCTCCATTGATCCCCAACCCTGATTATACCGAAGACTCCAATTTTGGCACTTATAACATCGGCTTCCTTGGTCTTGATCTTTGGACTGTCAAGTCTGGTACCATTATTGACAACATCATTGTCACTGACAACTATGATGAGGCAAAGGAGTTTGGTGATGAAAAATGGGCCAATTATGTTCAGGATGAGATCGATTCTTTCAATGAATTCGAAAAGGCTGAGAAAGAAGAGCTTAACAGACAATACGACGAGTTGAAAGAGAAGGAAGAGGAACTCAAGCCCAAAAAGGAGACAGAGGCCAAAGAATCTGACGCTGACGAGCTAGATGAGGAGGAGAAGGATGATGAAGACGAAGAAAATAAGAAGGATGATGCTGATAGTGAGGATGATTTGGACCAGGCCATCGAGGACTTGATTAAGAAATCAGAGAAGAAGGCATCTGGTGACGATGATGAGACCATTCCAGAGGAGCAGGAGGAGCCTAAAGTAGAGGCTGATGCTGAAGATCAAAAGAAGGACCAAGAGTCAAAGGCCGAAGATGATGTTATTGCTGATGATGGCGAGGAAGACGATTTGGATGCCATTATCGACTCCATAATTGACGCTGCTAAAATTGAGAGAGAGAGATCTTCCAATGACAAGGAGGAATATGCCAAGGCTGAGGACGAAGAGGAGACTGTCCATGATGAGCTATAACTGATTTATATTTGATCTTGCTACATTTATAAGGACCCTTTGCAAATAGTAATAAATCTGAAAGCTTACAACAAAACGCTTCTTTAATTTAAAAGAAAGTGATGAGTCTATAAAGTATATTTTTTAAGGAAGCATTTTCGCTGCTTGCTTTCTGTGCCCAGCCCCATAACAGGGCTTTGACTTGTAAAGCTTATTTCATGATATCAAATGTGAAACAATATGTTAAGCTCCACCTCTTTGTTAACCTTTAGTTTCTGTTATAATGACATTATTGAGGTGCTCGTTTACATTGGCCAACTGCTGCAAATCCACCTTACTCAGAGGCAAATTTGACAAGCTATTCCTTTCAGCAACACTTGGAATTAAAGGCAAGTCCTGTTGTCATGCAGGTAGTAATTTTTGAAGAGCCAAATTAATACTGTGTATGACAGTACATCGATCAATGATTATATAGACTGACCAATATGCATAGCAAAACTGGCTTACTAGTAAAAATTAGCCCTTCAAAAATAATGATCCATATTTAACTTAACTCCATTTTGCTCACTCAAAAGGATCTTGGCAAAATGGCTGATAATTGGTTCACAAATCATATAAGCCTGCGGATTAGGTGCATCACACTTGTAAAAAAACAAAGAGACGTAATCGTCATAGTTGTATTGTTTTACCACAAGTTGATGTCATATATCTTTTTGTCGATGTTCTTTTCATCCTATATAAAAACAGCATCTCTTGGACTTCTCTTGCTGCTCTTTATTCACTCTGGTTTATTTTCTTTTATTTTTCCAGGCTTCAAATCGTTTTCTACCATGTCCGACGCAAAAAAGTTTAACGAAGACTTTTACAAGCTTGAGGCCACTGACAACAAGGGCCAGGCCTTCAAGTTCGACCAGCTACGCGGCAAAGTCGTTATCATCGTCAACGTGGCCTCCAAGTGTGGATTTACTCCTCAGTACGATGATCTCCAGAAAATATACGAAGAATATAGCCCAAGAGGTCTTGAAATCCTTGGTTTCCCTTGCAACCAGTTCGCAGGTCAGGAGCCTGGCAATAATGAAGGTATTTAGCAGTTTATTTTTTTCTGTAATAGATCTCACTTCATTTGTTGTTTCAAGCCAACCATGTTACCACATACAATAATACGTAATGTCTATATAGAAATCGCCAACTTCTGCACTGCACGCAAAGTCACATTCCCCATCATGGATAAAGTGTAAGTACCACTACCATTTTCTGTCTCCGCAGTCAATTGGCAGAGTCTCCTTTAGAAGAATACCAGAATAATCTCACCAATAGCAGCCTAAAATGTGCGGGGGGTACGATTTGGTACGCTTTTGATGGAGAACTTGCCAATTAGTAATGATGTAATGTATATAACATAAATTTGCTACTGCTAATTCAAACATTGTTCTAATACGCCTCTATCTATATGTATTTACAATTTACAGCAAGGTCAATGGCAATGATGCCCATCCTGTCTTTACCTACTTGAAGTCCCAGGGGCATGGCTTCCTTACTGATGCCATCAAATGGAACTTTACCAAATTCCTTGTCGATCGCCATGGTGCTGTTGTTGAGCGCTATGCTCCCAACAAGAACCCAGCATCGTTCGTTGACAAAATCAAGGAACTTGTTGATGAAAAGGTCGACAGCACAGCCGAACCGCCTGCTGCTGCTTCTGGCAACTAAATCTACTTATACCTGCTCACTTTGAAAGATTACATAGCTTCATCATATTTCATTTTAGCTTAATAATTTTTAAATTAGTTCTATAAAGGACTTTTTGGGTTTATTAATACAAGTACACAATTTATCATTAATATTTCTAATTTTCCATTAGGAACCAGAATTTCTTGCACTGTTTATGCGATGGGATAGGAGCTTGACTAATTTGAAAAATCGCAGGTTGCTTGGTGTTATAAACCAGATCCCATAACTGCAGAGAAAACATGGTCAGCACATAGCAAAGTCACGTTGCTTAGTGCTTATTGCAAACACAAATTAAGTTATACTACTAAACAAAAAGCAAAATGCCGCAAGGAATTTTAACCCTAGTCGATACAAATCGGGCTGTTGAAAACATAAAGTTTGATTTTGAAGATTTCATTAGAAACGAGCTTGGGCTGCATATAGATGGATCAACGCCCTCAAAGTCAAATGAAGCAAGTGGGGTTTGCAATTTCTTTTTGCGTGGCCATTGTTGGAAAGGGTCGAATTGTCAATATAGGCACTTGACGCCACAGGAGAACATGCAAGAAAAGCACCAGAGGAATGTACAGAATCGGATGCAAGACAGGGCTGTGGTGTGTAAACATTGGCTCCGAGGCTTGTGCAAGAAAGGGGAGCAGTGCGAATTCCTTCACGAATACA
The DNA here is from genome assembly GCA_027575805.1 of Mycoemilia scoparia. Classification (NCBI taxonomy): domain Eukaryota; kingdom Fungi; phylum Kickxellomycota; class Kickxellomycetes; order Kickxellales; family Kickxellaceae; genus Mycoemilia; species Mycoemilia scoparia. Next base: position 245,199 of record JANBPU010000005.1, on the reverse strand, counting down.
ATATGAAAAAGATGCCAGAGTGCTGGTTCTATACGAAAAATGGCGAATGTAGCAATGGCGACGAATGCATATACCAACATATTGATCCAGAAAGCCGTGTCAAAGAGTGTGCTTGGTACGCCCGTGGATTCTGCAAACATGGTATGCTTACCTTTAAAATCAACATTATATCTAAATTTAAATATATATGTATACTACGAAGAACTTCCTTCAATATCATGCAGATGCCAGTTGTGTATTATTATATTTCATGGGACCTGGCCTTTTAGTTAGCATAGGATGAAATGTGCTCATATCTAGGACTATATCCTCAACATTTATAACTATATAACTAACCAAATTTTACTTGTTGAATTGTTTATTATATAGGTCCAAAATGTCGCAATAAACATGTCCGTAGAATTATCTGTAAACAGTATATGTTTGGTTTCTGTCCAAAAGGGCCAACTTGTCCCAATTCTCAGTAAGTACATCTTTCATGGTTTAAATAAGTAAGAACAAGTGATCTGGGTATGTGCATAAACTCACCACAAGATCTTTTGTCAACAATGTAGCCCTTCATTTGAACTTCCTATTTCAAATGATGCCCAAGCGGATGGCCAACAAGAATTTGCACAGGATGGTAACCAAAATAGGGTACAGCAAAGTTCCTTCCAAAATAGCAGCCAGCTATCTGGACAGCAAGCTCCTGGATACCGTCCTTTAGAGGAAGTTACTTGCTTCAAATGTAATGCAATGGGACACTATGCCAACAAATGCCCTAATAGCAAGAGTGGACCAATAATCCCGACGATAAAGCCAATACAAAACAAATAAGCACTTTTGTACTATCTTGTTTTTGCATGTAAAAATAAATCACTTCTCATATTTCAATAAACTATTGTTTCAAACATGATCAAACAAAATGTAACAATGCACAAGTGGCCATGGTTAAGGCAAATTTTACACAAATCAGTATATTACCTGATAGAATTTATTGTTAACAAAATGAGACTGGAAACTAGAAGATACTACATTGTACTAATTGTGAATATATGTTTCAATAAAGCCATTGAAGATGATGATAAAGCATCTATTGCTTCTAGAGAGATACCCATATGCCACATACACAATCAATAAAGCTATTAAAATCGACATTTTGATCCAATCAACCCATAAGACCATCAATAAAATTCCCTTTAAAAGTTATAAAAATTTTAAAGAAAAAAAGGCAAACAATTTAGGCCTGTCTACACTCCTCTTCTTGAGCTTTCACAAAACAACCCATTTCTATATCTATCTATATTATTGGAGTCTTTTAGCCATACAGAAAGATAAAATATTGGTTATATAGCTACTGGTTTCATACTCCCACACAAACTCAAGACCTATACGTTTTAACAATTTCAAACAAAATGGGGGCCAAGAGCCAAAAAGGAAAACAGTCTGCTCTTAAGCAGCTGAAGTCTAACCTCAACAATGTCGGACTAATTGGACCCAAATCACAAATTTCCAAAAAGAAAAAGAAGACAAAGATCCAGAAGCCTGGTGAGAACCAAAAACACAGGACAGAGATCCAAAAGCAACTCCAGGAGCTCCAGAAATCGATGAACCCATTTGGTACTCAGAAAGGAAGATCCAAGCAGGATGTCCTAGGAGTGAAGAAACAAAAAGGCCAGGAAGGAAACCCTTTGGTCTCCAGACAGCGAGGCTTGGAAAAGCGCAAGAAAACTTTGTTGGTAGAGATTGAGAATCGCAATAGAACAGGCATGATCAATGATAGAAGATTTGGAGAAAATAACGAAAATCTGAGTGTAGAGGAAAAGATGCTAGAAAGATTTACAAAAGAAAGGCTGAAGCGTAGTCGCAACGGATCTCTTTACAATCTGGATGACGGTGATGGTGATGGCGAGGACATGGAATTAACCCACTTGGGTCAGTCTTTGGCTGACATAGATGATTTCAATGATGTTGACCTCAATGTTAGCGATGAAGAGGATCCTGGTACTATTGATCGGGATACAGTCAATAAGCTCCACTTTGGTGGATTTGAGTCGGACGAGGATGCTGGTGATGGCACTGAATGGCCTCCGAAGAAGAAATCAAAGGACGAAGTCATGAAAGAAATTATTGCAAAGAGCAAGATGTACAAATACGAGCGTCAGAAGGCAAAGGAAGAAGATAATATGGTATTCAAAGACCTTGATGATAACTTTGAATCCCTCCGATCACTCTTGCTTGCCAGTGCCAATAAAGCCATAGATTCTGATGAGGCCAAAAAAGAGCTATCTAAACCCATGCCTAAAGCTGCTGATGTTGACGATGATGGGGAAAATGAAAAATCTATCAACTATGATCGAATGGTCCATGAATTGGTTCATGATCGTCGTGCTAAACCCCAGGACCGACTTAAGACTGAAGAAGAGCTGGCTTTGGAAGAGAAAGAAAGACTGGAGAAGGCTGAAAGACATAGACTGCGTCGTATGAATGGTCAGGATTCTGATACTGATCCAGAGAGCGACGAAGATGAAGACGAAGATCTCCCTGCACCAAAACTTAAGCGTGCCCCTCAAGCAGATGATTTGGATGGCAGTTTTGTTGCTGAAGACATGGCAACCTCCCATGGACTAGGAAAAGGGTTACAGAGTCATTCGGATGAAGATGAAGATGAAGGAGACGATGATGAAAGTGAAGATGAAAGCGAGAGTGAATCTGATGATGGCTCAGACCTGGAGGATGGCGGTGACTCTGAAGAAGATGCCGAAGAAAGAAAATCTAAAATAAGCAAAAGGGCGTTGGGAAAAAAGGCAGCTGGCTTGACAGACAAGGCAGAAGCCATACCATATACATTCAAAATGCCAGAAAACTACGAAGACTGGGTAGAGATTGTGCAAGACTACAATTTAGATCAACAGCTTGTAGTCATTCAAAGACTTCGGACCCTCTACCACCCAAAGCTCTCTCCACAAAACAAACCAAAGCTGCTTGATCTTTTCACTGTGTTGCTTGATCACCTTGCTGTTCTTACAGAGCAGGATCCACCTGTTCCAGCCACCATCATAGACACCATAGTTCGCCACATTGGAGAGCTTGCTCCGCTGTTCCCACTTCAAGTTGCTGAGACCTGTCGCCAAAAACTCGTTGATTTCCAAAAACAGGTCATTAAATTGTCTGGTAGGCACATGCAGGGCGATGACTCTGAGGAGAATGAGCCATTCCCACTTGCATCCCAACTGGCACATATCCGTCTATTTGCAAGTCTCTTCTCATCATCGGATAAATACCACCCGGTGGTAACTCCAATGGTTACTGCCATTTCTCAGTACCTTTCCCAGCTCACTATTAGAACTTACCGTGATGCTTGCTCTGGAATTATACTTTGTGGCGTTTTGCACGAAGTTCACAGGCTTTCGCGTAGATTTATACCAGAGGCCCTGAATTATCTGTTGAGCTTAGTATGTGCCATAGGTGCCAAATCGTGCCCTTCAACAAAGAGATGGCCAGGGTATTTCCCAATTTCTAGTAACCAGGCTACCGAATTTGAAAAATTTGCACTTGATCCTAATGATACATCAGCTAAAAGCGAGTCCGAGGCTAGATCGATTCGGTGGTCCGATTTTATTGCTGATGAAGAACCAGAGTCCCTCTCCGCTTCCCAGAAACTGTCCCTTTTAAAGGCATCAGTAGCAATGTTGCACACATGGAGTGACTGCTATTTCTCTGTTTCTGCCTTCATTGAAGCATTTAATCCGACCAAAACCATGCTGTCTAGCATCTTGGAAAAATACAAGAATCTCCCATCCGATCTCCACAAGCAGATAAAATCTACCCTTGAGCATATTGAATCTCAACTGGCATCATCACAAAAGAAAAGGCAGCCTCTCAAGCTCCAGCATCACAAGCCCATTGCTATCCAGACTGTTGCACCCAAGTTTGAAGAAAATTATTCCCTTGATGCTCACTATGATCCTGACCGCGATCGCAGCGAGTTGCAGAAACTACGTCGCTTACACAAGAAGGAGCAGAGAGGTGCTATTCGTGAACTGCGTCGCGATGCTCAATTCATTTCTGCTGTTCAACTGCAGAAGCAAAAGGAAAAGGATGCTGTTTATGATCGCAAGATGAAATCTGCCTGGGGTGTGTTGGAGAATGACGAAGGAGATCTCAAAAAGCTTGACAAGTTACGGGAGCTAGAAAAGAAGGGCAAAGCCTAGGTGCTACTATTTTGAACATTTTGCAGCATACCCTTTACTCTAGGTTTATCTACTTATTATAATGATTTATTGACTCAATCACAAAAATTCCAAAATACATTTATGATGGAATGAACTTTGATATATGGCCCAAAGGTTCCTGGTACATATATGACAGAGTGGCCACCAAAAGGGTATTGGGATAATCTTACCAATAGCAGCCTAAAATGTATGGTTTATAGGTCATACTTTCAGGAATTTATTAGATGAAGGTGCCATTTGGTTCTGTTTTGATGAAGAGCCTGCTCATATGACAGAGTCTCCTCTAAAAGGGCACTAGGATATTCCCCTGGATACTAGACAATCATCACTGAGACTCCACGTAGAACGTAAAACTTATAGGCTGATTTGTGGGGGAATGTGTGAGTATACCAATCTGTTTCCTTTTGATAGAGAGCTTACCGTATGAATGTGTATAGTATAGCTCAACACTACTTTAGTTTCCTAAACAAGTGTTCCTGAGCCCTAATTATCATCAGTACATTGTCATTTTGATGACGGATTGCATCATGGTTTTTTCTATTGATCATTGTTTAAAGCACATGATGATCTTGCGTTGTACCAACAGGTGCTTTTTTATTGCATAGGTGCCATTGGAGCAGAGCAAATATCTGATCTTTCTTGCTTTGCGATATTTGACACTTCTCTTCTACTTTCATTTTCATTCCATATACACAACTTACACATGTTATTTCGACCATGCAAATAAAACAAACCTCAGATATTTTGAATAAGAGTACTGCTGATAAGCATAACCAAACTCAAGTAGTGACTGAGCAAGCTTTAGTTTCTCCAACAGGGATCGCAGGAAGCAGCAATGAGAGCGGAAATATAGCTGAATCTTCCCCAGAAACAAAAGAAGAGGTAAAGTAGAAGCCATATATATATATAAGCTCAGAATAATGATTACATGGTCTTTCCACATATCATGCGTGTCAAAAGTACACTAAATAATTGGTCGCTGCACTATAATTACACTATATCCTCATATGATTATTTGCATGGCTTACAGCTTATGTATGTTTATGAGCATCCTTTAGATATTAGAGTGGCACTTTCATATATATTTCTTCCAAAATAACGAAGCCCAGAAAGAGAAGGCAACATTACTTTATAAAAGAGTCCTTGGATTGGTGGATCAGGGGTTTTTTAAAGTTGTTCCCCTTGACAGGATCAACTATGGACCGATTGGGCCACATCCAATAGGAAGTTATGAGGTTTGGTGCCCGACAGAACATTTTGCTAGGGCTTTCTCATTTTTTACATTGAATAGGCAAGGGCTGACAGTGCTAGTCCACCCACTTACGAGAGAAGAGGTTACAGATCATTCGGTAAGAGCCGTGTGGATGGGAACTCCAGCCCCAGTTGATCTGACGAAGTTATCGAAATTGTTGCCTCAAGTTCCTGCTCAATATCCGGAACTTGGATTGGGATATAGCTCTCCACGCAACCGAAGCTGTGATAGTTAGCTTTCATGTTTTTGCATAGTACTAGACATCATTTGATGATTTGTCTACTCCTTTCTCGTGGAGATGTGACTACGAGAGTCGTATATTTACTGCGTTTATTGTATCTTTTTCATTGAAATTACCACTGCTTTACAACTGGATTTGGGAGTCACTAAACAGTAATTCAGCAAACAATGTGATCATTATTTAGTACAATTTCCTTGTGGGTTTACTTCTGTCATTTTAGTTGCAGGCACAGTTGCTCTATAAATACATCTATACCCATAATCTATTGATTGTCATATCCATCCATTCTGAAAACCTATAAAAGGACTCCGCCATCAGTGAAATGGGGAAATCCTTACAATCCTCTCAGGCCTATCGGCTTAGATCATTGTGTAGTATCTGTTCTACTAATATTGACATATTAGTTATCCTCTTTGAGGATATTTGTCAAGATATTTTTGCGCCTTGGTCTGCTGGTCCCTGCTTGCACACCAGTGGACCACAGGTGTCCCCAGTATTGCACTGCCTCTGGGTGACGCCGACTCCCTCCCAATTAAAAGAAAAAACCAATAGCCTAGCTCTAATAAATATGGATATTTACTTTTAAAGAGTTAACGTGTCTACTAGTAAAACTGGACATCCATTTGGTTATGATTGCCTTTATAATCATTGGTCACCAAAAGCTACCCTTCAAAAATTATCACACATATAGTTCACGAATGTTATATGGGGATTTAAATAGCATCATTCTAATGCTTCATCCTACAATAAATAAATGGATAGTTGTATTAAAAGTAATATAAAAACATTGCAACAAAGAAATAATAAAAATTATACTATATGATTTTTTAAAAAAAAACTTGGATAAATATTTGGGTTTAGAATTGCGATGGTCTCTGGGACTCATAGCTTTACTCATCCTGGTTGTTACTTTTGAAGGGACTCCCTTTGTTGTACAGTGACCATAGTCTAATTACAGCCAAATTTGTGGACACAATTATTAGTAAGTGGCTACGCTTCAAGAATTATACAAATTCTCTATATTATTCGGATTAGTGGCATTGACATTTGCATTTGACCTGTTTTCTTTATCAAGAACTACTTGGAGCTTTTCATTAATATATGCGCCGGCTGTCTCAAGGCTGAATCTCGGGTTAGGCATTGCTCCTTGGAGTATATTGAATAGCTTTATGCATGTTCCATAATCGTCTCTTGGAAGCCAGAACTTGACCTCGCTATCTTCCTTTAATGATGGATGGTAGTACCCATTCTTGTAACGAATTTCTTCATTAGGGCTAAGCGAGTCTTTGCTTTTGGCATCAGATATTGAAACCTGTGAGTCTCCACCAACCAAGCTGTTTGTCTCACAAGATTCTGCATCCTTTTTATCCTCTTCATAGCCATCATCAAAGATATTTTTGGGTTTGTTCCTTTTTACTTTTATAGTTTCTAAAATCTTTCTGGTAAATCTCCTGATATGACTTTCCATGAAATTGTCATCGTTTTCCAAATCAGTGTTGAAGGAAGATACTGGCAAATACTTGATTAGCGGGAAATATGTGCTGACCGTAACCAGATGGGTGACGACAGTTCCAAAGATGATAATGATGATTGCTATAACCCTAAGCACACCACTCAAGTTGAAAGTAGAGGCACTTACCATCTGGACAAAGAACACGACCTCAAAGATATAAATACCAATGTACATTTGCATTACAGCCCGGGGGAATGACAGGCCACCAGCAGAGAATTTCTTTTCATCGTAAACATAGAGAAATTGGTAGCGATATACAATATAAAACAATCCATAGTAGGATGCAACCAGAACATTGATAATTGGGGCAAAGCCAGAATAAGTTGCGCCTATAAGAAATATTAGAGTGTGGTTTGGAATACTTGTGCCCCACTCAAACTCGGCCAACTCTATTGCCTCCTCACGAGATCTTGGCGTGTCACTGAAAAACCAGGGCAAAAAATGCCTGAAGAAAAGTGGAGGGATTTGTAAAATTTCTCTGGCAGAACCTACCCAGCCCTGAAGAATAATGTAAGTTGCAAAGTAAACGTAGGCTCCAGGAATAAGGGTATTGATCAAGTTTTCCCAGGCACCAGTGGTTTTGAGCTGGCTAAGAAAGGCAAAGAAACTGGAAGATATAACCGCAGAAAAGAAAACATTGATTACGAGGAATATATAGTAACGGTACATCAGTGAAAGTTCAATTTCGGACTTGAGAGCCTTGCCCTCGAATGTCATTAGGATGCGTAGGAATATGGGCAAAACTATCATTAGTATGGTAGTGAAGAGAGAAGGAATTGTACCCTGAATTGCTGAGATGACAGATGGCGAAAGAGATTTGATAATGTCCTTTTTATTACCCAGAATGGTTTCGATATTTTCGAGTGAAGCCAAACTGGTAACAAACATGGTCATCGTCAACCAACTACAACATATGAGCAGAGTGATTAGCATGGAAAAGAGGAATCGAAGATTGCGACTCCAGCTACTAATATTCAGGTTTTCCCAAATAATGTCATCGTACTGAACTTCAAGCGCCTTTGGGTTCATTGAAAAGGGCTTGCTGTAGAGCAAGGTCTGTGCTGCCATATGGGCAGAAATCTGGGAATTGAACTCGATAAAGGCCGTTTTCCTCTTTTTAAACCTATTGTCTATGCCAATCTTTGCTTCTATTTGAAGTCTCTTCGATATGAGCCCGGCAACCTTGTTGTAGTGTTGCCTGCACCACTGAGAGAACGTGAGCTCATTACCTGCTTTGTCTTCTTTAATTCCAGCAATAAGCACCCCGTTTTTTTTACAGAGGTCTTCATACTTTGTTTTTTCATCTATACAGCTCTTAACCAACTTGGAATAGTTCTCTCTCCTGATCGTCAGGTATTTAATACGATTACTATTCACTTCACTGTCTCCTGTTTGCCAGTATTCATCTTTTTCTATTTGATTGATCTTTTCGGTCAATTCCTGACACTTTTCCCCGTATTTATCGATTTTCTTGCTTATATTAACTACGTTTCTCTTCAAAAAGGCCTCCCACTCATCTTTACATTGTTTATTGTGGGCCATGTTGAACTCCAAACGGAGACTAACAAACTTTCGTGACTGCTCTTCTATGTTCCTTAAAAGGCCTTCTAGAATAGCCTTTGACTCATAGTCCTTGGGCAGCAATTCTTTCCAGTATTCATCTGGACCTAGTCTTCCTTGGCCCTCGACAGAAGTATATGTTGGCAGTTGCATATCATCTGGAGGTTGGTCATATTGGGGTCCTTGCTTGGAATTACGTTTATCAGACCTTTTTCGTTCTTTGCAATGCTGTATAGCTAACCGTGTCATAATTTTTTCAAACTTATTTTGCAGCCTGTCTCTTTCCTTTATCACCCTTTCGATTTCCCTGACATCCCTATCGAGATAGACTTCTCTTACGCCTTCAGGAAATGCTGAAAACAGTGACTCTAGCTTTATCCTATCCATCATGGGCTTAGGAATGTTGTTTACAAGAATTGTTCTTGACTTGTTTTTCTTGGAATGGTTGTCCGTTCGAAGATACCTGCGACGGAGTTTAACATAGACTTGTAGCTCTCTCATAATATAGTACAAAACAATGGATACAAACAACATGGCATATACGATATGGCCCCACAGGAGGTTGCTTCCACGCTTAACATTCTTCAAAGTTAGCGCATTAATGCCTTGTTGGCCATTACCACCAAAGTAGTTTATAGGTAACAGCATGCCAATAGATAATATACACAGATACGCAAATAGCTTGAATAGCATTTTAATCATTCTTAATAGCATGTATGAGTCAAGAGATGTTCTTTTTATAATTTCATGTCCGAGAGCTTTGCCACGTAGGGCAGGTTGTTTACTTTCACCAATTACAATATTCTGGTCGTCTGGCACTCTGACATTTGGCCATATCCATGAAAACGTCCGAAAGCCTTTTGAATTTAACTCTTGGAATCTCTTTGCTGGGTCTATTAAAAACGTTCGTGGAGTGTATATGTATGGTATTTTCTTCCTCAGTACAGTGAATGCTAAAAACATCAATATTGCAACAGAACCATTTACGCCCATAGAGGAGTAAATGGTACTCCAGCTTCGTTTGTTAGGGTCTACTTTGCTCGGCCCATCCATAGTTTCAAGCTCAATTTGAGCAAAACCAAATACTAACTAATTTCAATACACAGACTCAATGATTTTTCTTCTGTTCTAATTGCTAGCAATGGATTGTAAAGCTAGCCAAGGTAGTAAATATAATATATACTTGGATGCTAATAACAGCTATAAAATTTTAATAAAAATATGAAAGTAGAAATAACTGAGAGATAAAAATGGTTTCGCCAAAATGCTTATGATATGTCCCACATATGCATTATATTTGCGCAGGTACTAGAAGGTTGGCTATCTTTGCTTACAAACAAGAAAATTGTTTATAGCACTGGTCATAATATTTTGCTACATTCTACAGAAGAGGTGTGTACGATGACATGGATGCAATCATTTACATTATCAGCCCCTTTGAAGCTTTAAAATCAAACCCGAGAAACAAGAGTTGCGAATAATATGAATATTTTTAGACTCTTTGTCGACTATGATGTGTGATTGCATTGATTCCAACATACCTTATCAGTGCCCCAAATTTAGACATAGGCACATTGTACCACCCGATTCCTTGCCCTCCAAGCTTCCCCTCAAGAAATCAAGAAATTCGGATTACTATGATTCCTGCCGCATTATACACACACTGGGCCATATCTCAAAAAAAACATTAACTATACGTTGCTAATATCGTATTCGTGTTTCAACTTTTGATAAAATAAAAACATGCAATGCATAGGTCCCTGATATTGGTAGTTATTTTTGAAGGGTAGTCATTTGCTAATAAATGATGATCGCTCATTTGGCTGGTATTGCCCCTATAATCGTTGGCCACCAAAAGGTGCGTCCCTTCAAAAGCTAAGATACATATACTAAACCCTTGAGAAATTTAATCCACTAAAAGACAGGTGATGAATACATACCAAATGTGTGTGTGTGTATATATATAGAACAAATAATTGAATATTCATCGCAAAATATGAAAAAAAATGTGTGAATTAAACAAAATCCTTGAATGTCCATTTCTCTGTAGCCTTGTACTTTGGCTTGCGCTTTTGGCTACATCATTATCATCAATATACACTTATATCAGTATAACCATCGCTTCAACACTTTAAACACTATATATATAATGTTAATATAGTATATGAAACTTACGTTGTTGGCATTCTGGGTTCAATAAGCTTACGCTTCTGCTTGTTAATAAACGAGTCTCGTATCAAATTGCCCTCAGCCTTTAATTTCCAGTAGTCATCGAAATATAAGTTCAGAATACAATATGATTTTTTATGCCGTATAAAACATAATCTTTTAAGTACCTACCTTAAGAGTGCGTAGAGAACCCGAAATTTCATCTGTGGGCTTGACTTCAAGCATAGACTCCATAACCCTAGGATCCCAAGATTAGAATGTTTTAAACCATTTCTCATTCACAACCAACTTACATGTATAATTTGACATGCTAATTTTATAAATGTTTTGGCATTTATCTTACTTTTTGAAGCCGTATCTAGCCTGAGGTTTCTTTTCTCTTTCTTCTTTGAGTTTCTGGTTGTCAATCTTATTCTCGGTACCACTGGTCTTCTCGGAGTCAACTTCGGCTTTGAGTTTCTTTGCGCTACAAACATTTGGGTTATAAATCACATTAATATATGCTATTCGTTCAGTGATGCAGCTACAAGACACGTCGCTAGTTTACCAATTGCTAAGGTATACTTACAGTTGAAGTTGGTGACGAAGTTTCTTTTGTTCCTTCAACCTAAGTTCTTCCTCTTGCTAAAAATTCAAAAATAACACCCAATATATTAGTCAAATACAGCAATAACAATTATTATTATTATTATTATTATTATTATTATTATTATTATTATCATCCAACATGTATAACTTTTAGCATTGGTCCCTTGATAGAAATTCGCAAGTTACCTGTTGTTTTATCCGCTTTTGACGATTTCTTTCAGCCTTGGTCTTTCTCTTGCTTGGCTTCTTGGAAGGTGCAGATTCCTCATCTTCATCGCTACTCTGTTCATCTGATGATGCGTCAGACTTATCTGCATTTTGTTTAGCAGCTTCTGAGGCTTTCAGTTTTGAAGAGATACTCTCAATAGCCGCATCCAGCTCTATGCTGCTCATCTTGAATTCTTGGTTAGCCAATCTCGAAATTATAATTTCATCAGCCTCCTATTATAACATGAATAATATGTTGGTTCTCAGATTTAATGGTCAAATGTGAATTAACCAAAATGTACAGCAAAATAGATCGAGTGGTACAAATACCTTATCTTCTTCTTTTTCTGTGTTCATGTTCTTATATGTATTCAATGCAGCATCAATACGCTTAGTCTCGTTAATTTCAGCCATGTACTTTTCGGCAGCAGTATTTAACAATTCCTAAAGAAATATAATATGAATCATAGTTAGTAACCCACACAGAAATTGGAAAAAATAGTGAAATATATTAGACGCAAATCTGAAATATAAACAATAAACACATACCTTGTGATGTTCTTCTGTTGGAATATATGAAGCACCAGGATGCAATACCTCGACAGCAGGCAAATCTACCTTGTGGCGATTTTTGAGTGTTGGTGGCACCTTGACTTGGGGCTTATCTAGAGGAGATGACTCCTTGGGCTTAACATCCCACACATCATAGCTTATTCCCTTTGAATCGGAGGTGGCAAACTTTTCGCTGTTTCCAGACTCACGTGTCTTTCCAGCAATCTTTTTAAGTTTCTCTTTAAGCTTGCGATCAACCTTTTTGGATTTTTTCAAAGAGACATTGATATCGATCTTTTTTAAAGCAGGAACCTTGGATCTGGCCTCAAGGATCTGATCTGTTTTTAGCTTTTTTACTTTTCCATGCTTTCCACCAGCTAATAAGAATAAGAATAAGAATATATAAGTGAATGTATGTTATGTAATGTTTGCTCATCACCAGATGGGGATGTTAAAGCATATAAATGAGAATATATATATATATATATATTAAATTGGAGCCAATACCAGTTGTATTCTTACCTTGTCCACTACCAAAGGTGTCTACTTGGAACATATCTTCTGGTACCTGATCAGACAATGGCTTTCCACTATAAAATCAAGAATAGCAGAATTAATATTGGAGCATATAACAAAGCTATGCTATTTAAGCTATGCATTTCCCAGTAATTTCTAAAATACTTGCATTATGCGCTCTTCCTCACGCATTTCGTCAAGACCACCTTCGACATCGTTTATATCAATGTTTTTACGCCACTGTTTTCTCGTTTTGCGCCCAGGTTTTGCTGACATGGGCTTGACAGCCTCCTTTTGTGTTTGTGCAGCCTCTACCTCCATATTAACAATACTGTATATATATATATGTGTGTGTGTATGTGTATCAGCGTAAAAGAGTGGTTTTATGGTAGGGGTGTATTGTATCAATATAAAGTGAAGTAAGGCCAAGCTATAAGCCAGTGAAAAACAAATGAATTTTAAGGTGGCATTTTTTTATAAAGAAAAAAGCATGATCTGTTGATCTGGAGATCTATGAAAGCAACCTAAATCACCACCAGTTTTTGATCTGGAGCAAGTGGATTCGGAATGTTAGGCCTCAATTAAGAATTTGCAAAGGTGTGCTACAAACCTGATACTACCAACAACAATTACCGAATGTGTAAAATAAGTGCAACAAAAGACACAGAGACCAAACTATGTCCCTAGATTCAATATAGTTCAAAGCCATGTTTGCCAAGTTGGGCGTGATAGAAAAAAGAATAGGGCTTGTGGTTGGACAAATGAGGTCAGGAGCTGATGAAAAGGGGCTTCAAAGGGTAGTTTGTAATCACAGCCAAAATGAATGAATCATTAAAGGTACCAGCCACTGGCACACAAAATAAACACGCGAGATTGTGATTTGGCTTTGTGGGTTAGGAATTTTCTGATGATGCTCGCTGGTTTTATGTCCATGTATGTCGATGATGATAGAGATGAATACTCACAAAAAGATAGAGCATGCTGATGTCTTGCAAAGACCAATAACCTATAAAAAGCCAGATCCCCATCTAGGCTCTTTCTTCCCACTCACGCTACCTGGGTTGTTAATTTGTTGCTTGCGCCATTTCTTTGTACCAAAACACTTTGTTTCATCCCAATTTTCGAACTTGTATTTTTTATACCTTTACTACATACAACTAGCCATTCATATCCACGTAACCTGTTGAACCACCTTTTTATATTTTCACCATGGATCTGTTAAGTCACACTACACCCTTGAAGCTTGAGGATCTTCGCGAGACCCTTATCAGGCTAGAAGATACCATTATATTTGGTAAGTAGACAGCGTGCTTTGTTATACGCCACCCTATATTATTGTTGGTGCTGCCGTATTACTTTGTTCCTGACAACATGGTTGAGGAAGGAGATGTCACCTATGGACAGAGCTGCCACTGGCTCGCCACCATTCTCCAATATCCACCATGTATACGCCAAAGGTTGACTCTGTGCCTAAAATATGACTTATTGCACTGTATCTGCTGGTTCTACCAACCATGACGGTACTATCCTTCCAGGCCTTGTTGAAAGAGCGCAGTTCAAGCACAACTCTGAGATATACACTCCGGGAGTTACGCCCTTTGAAGATGGTTTCCAAGGCTCGTTCCTCGACTGGTTCCTAAAAGAGATTGAGCAAGTTCATGGTAAGTTCGCTACTACTGTCTTTGTTACCACTATCACCACACACATACATGCTAGCAAAAACACCACGTTTGAAGCAATGCCCCGTCTGCCAAGGAATTACTAATATGAATTTTGAATTTTTGGGAATGGACATGTACACATGCAATAAATAAAACATAGCCAAAGTGAGGCGCTACCAGAGGTAATTGTTGGGATTTTTAATATGTAATCACAATGTATTGAAACCATGCATATCATACAAACGCATACATACACACAAGTATCAAATGCAAACATAACCGCCTTTTTACATATGGAATGGCAAAAAACATTCCAATTGTAATGTAATTTGCTGGATTAGCCCCGACGAATATCCATTCACCAGCAACTTGCCCGAGCCCATTTTGCCCCAACTAGAGTATTCGCACATATTGCATCCAAACAATGTAAACGTCAATGACAAAATCAAATCCATCTACACCAAGTTTGTCGTGCCCGCTTTGTGCGAGGCTGGGGATGACTCCAACCATGGCAGTGCTGCAACCAGGGACATTGAGTGTCTCCAGGCTCTGTCTCGCCGTATTCACTATGGCAAGTTTGTAGCCGAATCCAAGTTCCAAGACCCCAAGTACCACGACAAGTATGTCGAGATGATCAAGAAAGGAGACCGCGATGCCATCATGGAGACACTGACAAATAAGGCTGTTGAGCAGAAGCTGCTTGAGCGTCTTCGTCTAAAGGTTGAGGTGTATGGGCAGGATCTCGGCAAACTCAGCGGTACTCTAAATGGATCCACTGGTGCTGTCAATGGCAATGGCAAAACTAATGGCAGTCATTCACCAGATCACCATGCATTGGACGTTGAAAAGAAGCTGCGTGTGGACAAAAAGCTTGTAGTTGACCTTTACGAAAAGTATGTCATCCCGTTGACCAAGGAGGTCGAGGTTGAATACCTTCTTGCTCGCCTTGATGGCCCAAATACTCCAAAACTCATGTCCAACAATGGTCAATCTTAAATTAATAAAACAGTGTTTGAGCGCCAGAAATTACATGCAGCACATACTTTTATACCAAGTTAATCCCTTTTAGAATCCAACAGTAGTTTTCAATAAACATACACGTCTCTAATCTATTCTCTCTCATTAGCAATCGCCTGCACAGCAAATAGAGGAGGGAGATATTGTTTATGATAAATTAGTTTTAAGTAAAAGTCCGTAAGTATGCTATACATGCGTTCGCTTCTTGTACAAGGTCTTGGAAATGAAATAAATGCTAAATATAGGCCTATTCGCAGTCCACCCAATCCGCGGCCATAGATCCAATATAGGGCAATTGGAAGCGATAGAATGTGGCTCCATCTATGTAGGCCCTTCGACTATACATTAGCAAAAAGCAATTTAAGTCCGTGTTGATAATCCAATGAGCTAAATAGGCGAGCTTTTAGACACATTCAACTTACCCCATATATACAGAGATGATTAGAAATGCGAGGAACATAATCCATGAAAGAGTATGAGATATAATGGCAAGGATGATGATGGCAATCTATACAGATAGGAAATCCAAAGGAGATTGTTAGCTTGTTATACCCGCCACTACTACCGCCACCAGGGCGTATTAATGAATAGAGTTTAGCCATTGCTGGTATTATACGGCATTAAGATAAAGGGGCAGTATCCTTGGTTTACTTACGAATGCTGCTGCAGAAAGCATGCATGATTGCCAAGCATGATAACGAACGTAGTCATTTTTCCGTTCAAGTATTAATAGTGCTACACCTATAATGGCAAATGCATAATATTAAAGGCATTGCTGTGAAATATACTCACAAAAACGTTTGCTCTAAAAGAAAGATGGATACCTGTTATACACCCGAGAGCATATGCCAGCCCAGCCTCTGCATCGGGTCTCAAATTAATGCTGGTTTCATACCGACTGATTCTCTGACCTTCGTTAGCATCTCCAGGAGTTGGTTGGACATTTCCGCCCTCAACGTTTACAGCATGTGAACCTAATTGCTGGTATGACTGATATGAGGAGCTAGCAGCTTGACTGGCTGGTTGATAATTTGAATTATATGGTGTTGCCATTTATTGAATTTTAGCCTTGCGAATTGTGTGTATGTGTACCTATCCGTGGCTCAGAAATGTGTATTTAAAGCACAGATAATGCAGAAAATGAGGAGAATAAAGGGAACAGAAAGAATGCGAAGCTTTCAATTTAGTATTTGCTTTCCCTCACAAAGAAATAAACGCAACAAATCAAACAAGTATGACAATGCAGTATGAATGCTTCATCATCAAACACCACCAACGCATGCTTAGCATTCCATGATTAAAAATAATTTAGTTTGGCTATTATTCTTACTCAAAGGTAGTTACCATCAGCACCACCTTTCAGATATTGTTTATTATTTCCAAAGTCTTATTAAAGTATGCCTAAACTTCATATATATATTATTCTCAATTTAACATTTGTTATTATATAACTTTGGAAAAATCTAAAATTAATTAAATAGAGCCTACGTATACTTAAAAGTATACCTCATAGCATTTTTAAGCTAGATTAAGCTGTGTAAACACTATACTAAGGTAAAAGCCAAACTATTTTATTGTTAGATCACTTGAATTTAGTTCAAGTAACTGCCACAGAGATACTGACAGAAAATCCATTATGTTATCAAGTAAGGGCGGATAATCTACTCCGTTTTAGCTAGGTTTGTGATTAATGTACATTATGCGCTGGTATTCTTTTTGACTTTTCCCAAAAACAAACGTACACAATAAGCTGATTCAACAGCAGGTTGGCTTGTCATACATAAAGTTTGCTTATTATTGCTTACAACAACATTGCATACACAAAGAAAGGCATGTTTACGTTTTCTTTGACCCAAACAAGTTGGGCTTGTTTATTGATAATAGATAAGAACAACATCCCCAAGCCAGTAAGTAAAAGCAAACCACAAAGTTCTGCCCATCCAGGCTGCAAATGCTGTACTACAGCCTTATCCCAAAATCTCAATATGAACAGTATCTGCTGTATTGTTCCAAAGTCGAGCTTCTTAGACTTGGTATTTGACAGAATCTCATCTAAAAGTGTAACAAGAAAATCTCTCCAATGCAAGCCTAAACTGGATGCCTTATGGGCCAAATTTGTTGGAGGCAAATGGGCATACAGGATTGTTCACTTTTAATAAAGAGCTTGCCATTTAGTTTAAAATCGCCCTTGCACATCTCTTTAAAATACAGTATCAATAAAACCACAACCTACTTTTATATATGGCAAGTTCTCTACGAAAAGGGGACAGACAGATACCCTCGTGCATTCCCTGCAAATCAGAACATAACCCATATATTTTAGTTGGTGTCTCAGTGGTGATTGGCTAGTATCCAAGGAAATATCCTAGTATCCTTTTAGAGGAGATTCTGCCATATTGTTATCCATGACAAGATAAAATAAACCTCATCACATGTAATTCTCTCTCTCTCTTTCTCTATGTAAAAAGATATAGAAAGAATGATTGATGGCATCCTTGTGATAATCTAGACCCTTCCCAAATTTGACTGCATGCTCGTCAGATAATGGGCTCTTTGAAATGACATCATAATCAATTAGCTAATGATGGGCGCATCTCACTTTTTACCCAATTTGTTTGTTGATTGATCTATAAATCATATTTTAGTTTATAATATGAGTGATAATTTTTGAAAAGTACCTTTTGATGACTGCTAATGATTATAGGAGCAACAATCACAGCCAAATGGGAGCCCAGTTTTACTAGTAAACACTCACTCTTCAAAAATTATGATCCATATGACATGTATTTTTGAAATTCGTTAGTAGCAATACTATTGATAATTGTGTATAAAAATAAAATAAAGTGATAGAAAAGGGAATTGAGAGAGGAGAGTGGGAAGAAAGGGGGTGGGGAGTGTGTAATGCATAAGACATTGGTAATAAAAAGAATGGAAAAAGTCAAATTAATACAAGAATTTAAAAAGAATAAACAGCTATAAAAGGCGTATTTGTGGTAAAAGTATTTGGACGTGTAGGGTGGGGGTGACGAATAGGAGAATAGATAGAAAAACATTAAAAAGATAAAAGATATACTACACAGCATGTTTATATATCCGCATCTCAATGACTAATTATTATTGTTGCTATTGATTGCACCAACGCTAATTGTATTGCCAGCTAGAGCAGCACTACCCTCTGAGTATATCGAGTTACCATTGCTGTCTGGTAACCATCCAATCTTGACGTACCATTCATATATCTTGCTGGTTTTGTTGACGTCAATTCGACACAATCGCTGCGCATCCCGCTTCTTGAAGGTGCCGGCTTGGCGTGTCCTGCCCTCACGGATCAAAGTGCGTTTGATAGTCAGATACTGTTCTGGTGCAATGCGCAAAACCGAGCAGCAATGCTGCTCAGCCGGTGCGAGTTTCGAAAAGTAGGGCTTGTTGGATATGTTGATGGGCTCTGCCTTTGTCCACTTGACCGAAGACCTGTTGTTTGGTGGGACCAAACTCATGTATTCGCTGTCATCGCTATCCAAGTCCATGGCTGATAGGTCGTCATCATTGCCCCTATCACCGCCATCCCCGCCATCAGCAGCACTATTGGAATTCGACATCGAATTCTGACGCACGCGTTTACGCACTCCGCTGGTAGCCGATGGTGTGATCATCGAATTGTTGGCAATGCTTGAATCGTCGCCTTCACTGTTATTTCCAGTTGAGGAGGACCCACCAGCGCCACCACGAGCTCTCCTCGAAGTGTCATCTGTTCCGCTGGCAACAGATGAATTGCGCGCAAAACCACCCATTCTTCCGCCTCCGACACCATTGCCACTCATATGAGACGCACCAATGCTTGAAGGCGGCGAACTGGACTTTTGACCGCCCACTACACCGTATGACCCAGCGCCAGTGGATCCCGGGCCATGCAATGCCTTGATGTATGCCTGTTGATTCCTGGAATAGTCGTCGAGGAAGGAGAAGCAAAAGGCCCTATCGGTAGTCATTGCAGCCTGTTGCTGGCAGCTTTTTAAGGGAGAGCCGGCATCGGGCCGGTCATATAGATTAGTGGTGATATTAGAGGGGATTGGGGAGCGCATAGGGTGCGATTGCTTGCGCTTGTTGATGCGAGGCATGCCCAAGGAATGCCTGCGCGAAGTAACAGGCATTGAGGAGGGCGACGGAGCGGCAGCTAGACGGGTATTCATTACAGATATGATAAGCGCAGACCAAAGAACAGGCTAGCAAGCGAAAGAATGCGTGTGCGTGTATGTATTAAGAATATGGTGGTGACTACAGGTGTGTAGAAAGTGTTTACCAAGCAGGAGAGGATTCTGTGTGTGTGTGTGTGTGCGTGCGTACAAACGTGCTTGGTTAACTGAAAAAGAGTAGGCCAGAATAAAGCAGAGCAAGAACAATGGAAGAAAGAGACAAGAGCCAGCAAGTAGATGTGAGCGAAAAGATAATGCCCAGCAATCAATGGCAGCTAGGGAATTGACAAATATGAAGGCAGTAGAAGAAACCTGGTGGCAAAGCAGTAAACGACTGTTAGAGGATTTAACGGAGCACAGGCTTGTGTGTATGTTTAGGGTCGGGCACCTATGATTGATGATTGATTATGAAGAGGAAGGAATTAAAGAGAAATGGCAAACAGGTGCCAGACAAAGAGATTTAGGTGGCTAAAGAAAAGGAAGCAACAATATGTGGCTGAGCTCTAAGAGATAAATAAAGCAAGGAGCGGAAATAGGAAGTGCGAGTATGTGTGTGTGTGCGCGCGCGCTGAATAGGCAAGATAAAAAAGGAGCGGAACAGATCTTGGGAATTTTCACTTTTAAAAGTATACAGCGCAGAAAAGAGAAGGAAGTTATGTTATCGGGATTGCTCCAGCAATCAAACTAAAGAACTGTGCGCCCGATAACCACTCACAACCATGCTGCCCAGCCAATCGCGGCAAACCCCAGCCCAGGACACAATGTCGAAGCGGGGTGGTCGTGGCCAAGGGCGGCAAGAAAGGTTGGGTTGATGTGCGCCTGTGCATCATGCATATTTCTGCCTGAGGCCGGGCTAACGACCCCCTCCCACTCGCTCCCTTTTTCCAGCCCTACACATGCATTTCTTGCAGATTGGGCTGCACTTTGGCCGCATTGCCCGACTCCAGCAAATAGGTCTTTGTAAAGATTGGACAGTTTATTAAAACTCACTGATACAATTGCTATTCTGCAAGAAAAGCCCCTAAACCAAAATGGATAAAGGCTGACTAACTTGAAATATGGTTAAAAACAGGCCTGTTGCTTTACAGGTTGCCTCTGTCTGCCTGCTCTCTCTCAATGGCCTCGAACAGCGCCTTGAAGTTGCCCTGACCGAATCCCTGGTGATTATTGCGCTGAATAAACTCCAAGAACAGTGTGGGGCGGTCCTGCAGTGGACGGGTGAAGATCTGAAGAAGGTACCCGTTGTCATCGTAGTCCACAAGGATGCCCAGCTCTTCAAGAACGGCCAGATCCTCCTTTATGTCCACCAGCGAGGTCTTGAGCCTCTCGCGGAGGGATTCGTAGTATGTGTGTGGTGTGCGCAGGAACTCAGCACCGCGCTCGCGCATATGCCTGACTGCTTCTATCACGTCTGGTGTGTTGATTGCAATGTGCTGGATGCCTGGCCCGCCATAAAACTCGATGTACTCGTCGATCTGGCTCTTGCCCTTTCCGGGCGCTGGCTCGTTGATTGGCATCTTTACTTTTTCGTTATACTCCGCCATGACAACGGATCTCAGCGAGCTGTAGTCTGTGCAAACCTCCTTGTCGTCCACTGACCAGAAGCGATGGAAGCCGAGCATCCTCTCGTAGCGCTTGCATACTTCAGCCATCATGTCACTTGGTTGGTTGCTGACACAATGGTCGATGTAGTTGACCGGAACATTTTCCAGAATCTCGAAAGCCCTATTTGATGTGCCCTGCCTGTATCCTGGAAGGAAAATGCCCCTATATCCTTGGCGCTGCACAAAAGTGTGGTCCGTGTCGCCATAAACCGACACAGTGGCCATGACGACTTTTCCGTGCTCGTCTTCTTCCTCCCATGGCTCCTTCACTGCTGCTGCCCCGCCATCCACTGCCATCTGGAAGCACGCCCTGGCGTCGTCAACACTAAATGCCACATTCTTAACCCCGTCTCCGTGCTGGCCGATAAATTCGGTGAACTCCTTGTTTCCAGGTTTTAGGGCCGACTGGAATTGGAACACTGCCTTGTTGTTGTACACTACATGGGACACGACATTTCTTTCTCCTGTCTCCAGCCCTTTATATGCCAGTGGCTTGAATCCAAAGTTGCTGCAGTAGTAACTTGCGGCTTGCTTGGCGTTACCGACCCACCAGGTTACGTGATCTATACCAAATAGCGGTAATGGTAACAAACATTGGGTAATTTGGTTAGTAACTGTTTTTCTCACGCTTTGTGCATTCCTAACACGGCTCTATGAAATCCATGAGAGTGCTGCTTTCAATATTAGGCTGCGGCTAAGTGCACGCAGGCTATTTATGCTTATATGAACAGCAGTATGGCTTCCATGCTAAGGCCGTTTTCATCAAACAGAGATTTGTTCTTTAAAGGAAGGAGGTATAACATACCAAATGCTTCGTAGTTGAAATCTGGCTTGGTGCCTTTATCAAAGTAGGATGTCATTCCGATATTGCGTGTAGATAGTCTGGTCAAGATGAAGAGATATGTTTATATATAAGTAGACGAAAATATGTGCAATCTAATCTGTTCGGTATATAAAGTTACGTTGGTTGTCTCGCTTCGAATAAGTTGTAGCAGTATTGGGTTGGTTTTATCAAGAAGAGGGTATTGGAAACGATACAAATATCTTGTGGTACTGCGCCAGGATCCCTTTCACCCCCTGTCCTTTTATACTCTTTTTGAAGAGTCACAAGGACTGCTTTGCCGCTTGAGCAAATGACCAGAAATACCTTGACTAATATGCCAAATCCAATCGTCACTGGCAGCTGCCGATAGGCCCAGGCGCTCAAGAAATCGAGAGATCTTTCTTTCTTGCTGGTAGGCTCTGACATGAAATGGCCAACTTTCCCACGCTTTGATCTCTCTGGCCAAAGTACCATGACCACACAACAACCACTACAGATATTGTTTTTGATTTCTGTTGCAAACCGTGTTGGCCTTTGGAGCATGCTTTTACTTTGCATAATGGTGTGTGGCGAGAATCATGGGTCACGAGGGTGGTGCCTGTATGTGTTTGTGATGTTACCAAGGTAGAGCCACCTCGCCCCCCTGTTTCCTAAGCATTCTGTTGTCGATGGACTACATTAACTCTCCCACGCTTTCCCACACATTTGCGGAGCATATCTTAATAGTCGCCATCTCCGGCAATCATAGTAGGAAACAGGACGCTGTTGTCTAGGCGATGAAGAGGATGGGACGTCCCCTTGCCCTAAAATCAGTGCCCAATATCAGCCTTACGCCTTCTTTCATTCTAATAAGCAATAATATTATGAAAAACCTCAAAAGCCAGTCTAACCAAGTTTGCAATGCATCGCTGCCATCTGTCATATACACTTTACTCTAAATAACATACGAGTAGTTATTTTTGAAGGGCTATAGAGTCACTCATTTGGCTGTGTTTGCCCCTATAAATATTCACCTTCAAAAATTATGATACATACGAATAAAATACAGGACCCTTCCCGCAAATAAACTCCTAAAAGTATATCTCTATAAATGCCCTCTCTAGAAAACACCTGCAACTCTTTTCTTCAAGATCGTAATCTTCGCCACCATCACCATCATCATCACCATTACTACCATCGTCGATTTGCATTTCCCTAACATTGCATTGCAACCATTGTTCTTGGCTACATTTGCAATACAAATACAGTCTATTTTGGCATTTTGTTTCTTTGTATGGCGGATACTTTCTCACGCTCGGAAGGAATCAAGTGACCATAAGATGGTCGAATCTGATATTATATGTGGTGGCCATAAAAATATATTTGGTAAAAATTGATAGCATTTCAACTGTTCCTGTTGGTTAGGTGTTATCAGCACATTCATCTGCGACACATATCATTCTTTCTTGTTGGAATTGCAATACTAAATACTAGAATCTGCATTGCTGTGCAATACACAACTTGGATCCAGCATGCATATGGGTCATAATTTTTGAAGGGTGAAAGTTTACTAGTAAAACTGGACATCCATTAGGCTGCGATTGCCCCTATAATTATTGGTTCCCAAAATTCACTCTTCAAAAATTATTGCCCATATGGATCATTATTTTTGAAGGGCTAATTTTTTGCTACTAGGTCAGTTTCATCATTCATACTGGTCAGCCTATACTATCATTGATAATATTGATTTAGCCCTTCAAAAATTATTGCCCATATTCTTGGGTAGCGATTGACTCAAGGCTTTTAGGTGAGTACTGATACTAATAATAATACTATTATGATAACCATAGCAATATTTCCTGTACCGATATTTGTGATTGTATTATATGTGTGCTTTAATTTTTTGGTAACATTTTTGTCTGTTTTGTTGCGAAATAAAGTCATAATCTAGCAACCTACAAGCCACACGAAGGATATTACAGTACCATTGACATTTTGTATTTTACCAACTAAACCAGCAACATTGGCTTACAAAGCATTTACTATGTGGATTTATTGATTATACAAACCGCTAAGATGAATTTGCAAATACTGAACATACACTCTCTTAATAAGCCTTTTACTTATGTAGAAGTATCCAATGGTGATTTCTGGCTGTTAATATGTTACTCTAGTATTGCTTCAGATCCTTGCGTAGAGGAGCGGGCAGAAATTAACACACCTGGTTGAGAGCGGAAGTAGCGACCACTGTTTATTGTGACAGATTGGTTTAAATGTGTATATGCATTTATGTGTAAAATTGGCAATCCAGGTTAGTAAATTATAAGTATACATCAGTGCTGATAAATTTTAGTTAGAAAGACAAACATACCTTACTGTCCTCTTTTCTGAGTGAATGGCGCTGTGATCTGGTTTGGCTCTGTTCAATACCTTGAGGAAATCTGAAACACGGGTTCGCATACGAGAGTGCATGTAGGCCTTAGCGCACTTGATGTGGTATTGCAGATAGTCTCTGAACAATGGAATTTGTGATATAGTCTTTTCGCGGACCTCAAGATCGGCAAAGTGACGGGGAGTCAAAACTATTATAGCAAAGTATTTATTCAGCACCAAAATTCTCGTGTAATAGTTTAATAGAATTGGTCTATGTAGATATTATATATGTCTTACTAAATGTCACAAATCCTCGGTTCTCTCCCGGCGTGAATTTAACAACATCTCTGATTTCAAGAGGTGGGTCGCGGCTAGAATACAACACTTGTGGTGCGTTAGGAAGAACGCCCTGACGTCTAACATCAACGAATTCCTATTCAATTAGTAGTGCACTATCAGTAAACTATAGCTATGAATTCACCAGATATGTTTTTACCAGATATAGTGATTTAGGAATATTACCTGGAGGAAAACTTTGCCAAATACTTGATCCATCTCTTCTTTAAAGAGAACAGAGAATATAACTGTGATTCTGTCAACATGCGCCTGTACATAAAGGGTTTCATTCTCTCTGTAGGGGAGGGCCATTAGTGGACCAGGCTGCTCGGGCTTCGACTCCCAGTATTGAATGGCCTGTTCAAAAGGTGCTGATATGATCATGCGTTTAACTTCAGATACACGCTGTGCCAAACCCTCTATATTTTAATACAACACATAGCATCAGAATTGGCAGTTATTGAACAAGACTTTCACTATTCATATCGTTTATCTAAATACACTGATGCAATTTATATATCTTACCAGCATCCTCAGGCAGCTGGTCAAGGTCAAATCTGAGTGTAACATTGTATCCCTGCGCGGTGTTAGGATCTATATAGTTACCATATATGCGCTGAAGCACATCACCAGCACCATATCCCATAGCCTCATTGAAGCAGCGCATCTGCATCGAGAAGTTCAAATGGTTGACATTATTGTCATCGGGTGTAACAATGTGGTACAGCACGTTGTCGAAATCGACCAGCTTAATGTCGACAATATCACGCTTCTCGCTATAGTAAATTCCGTGTAAGAGTAAACATGGGTTTATTGCATTTTCTCTTAAATTTTAGTCTAAATTATATGTTGTTGCTCTGCCTCTACATGCTATTAAAGCTGTTACCTTGTAAAGCACGAAAGAAGGGACTTTTTTAGAACAAAGCTATCAGGCTCTAGGAGAATCATTTCTACTGATTTTGCAGATGGTATACAAAATTGTAAAAGTCAGAATGTAACAAGTATGTAGCGTACAAGAGAGCAATCAAAAAGCTGCAATATTCTATACCAAGGGTTTGCAGTTTGATATAACAACGTCTGCTGTCGTCACTAAACTGCATTTTCAAACACTGGGAAACGAGCTGTTTGTAATTCTTCAAAGTATCATCATCATCTCATCATCGCCATACTAATATTGATTCCAGAATCACCAGATCAAAAGTGCCTTTATAGGATCATCTCACTAGTCTAAACATTTCTTAGCTTTTGCTTTTTACCACCAAAAATAATTGTTTCATCAGTCAAAAATACTCATAAACCCCAATACTCAGCTGAACTAACCGACGCGGAATTATATAATAGTAGCGCAGCGCCATGGCTAGAGGTAAAGGAAGCCGCCATCAGGGCCCAAACAAACACCAAAAAGTCCCAAGGTAAATAACCAAAACTAAAATTGCTGGCAAGCAGATTCAAGCTTTCTATATGTTCCAATTGCATTATGCATTTAACGGCCGTAGGTATATGCGGGCAATACCAAATGAAAACGACGTGCCAGATGCTGATGATGGTGGTATGGATATAATATTGATAACGACGATATCATAAAACTGGATATAAAAATGCATAACTATGCCAGATAAATATATGTAAACACACTTATTGATTTGTAGAGAGCTCAAGGGAAAAGTGGCCACCACTAGCAATGTGGGATTTTGGACACTGTGATCCTAAGCGTTGTTCGGGGCGCAAACTTGCACGAATGGGGCTGGTAAAAGAGCTTGGGCTTAACCAGGTGTTTAAGGGCATCGTGATGAGTCCAGCCGGAAAACAGGCAGTGTCGATGGCAGACAAGGAGATCATTAGTAAATATGGAGCAGCAATGATAGACTGCTCATGGGCAAGGCTTGATGAGGTCCCATTTTCAAAGATCAAGGCACGCAACAACCGACTGCTTCCATATCTGGTGGCATCGAATCCAGTTAACTACGGAAAGCCATGGCGGCTGAATTGCGTCGAAGCATTGGCAGCGGCATTCTATATATGCGGAATGGACGATATTGGCGACCAGCTGATGGGAAAATTCAAGTGGGGCCACGCGTTTAAAGAAGTCAATGCAGAACTATTCAGTAGATATTCGCAATGCAAGGACTCAAAAGAGGTCATTGAAGTTCAGAATGCATGGATGGATATGATCGACAAGGAAATTGATGAGAGAAAGGAAAACGCCAAAAATGACGACGATCTAGAAATTGACAGTGATCTGGAAAACAACCCAAATCACCAGGCTCCGATGTTTACCCGCGCTGCTGGCATACTTGATGAAGAGCCCGATGATGGTAGTGAAGATGATAGTGAGGAGTATGAAGATGATGTTCCAGACCATCTGAAAGGCAAAAATTATAAGATCATTACAGACCGGTTCGGAAACAATACCTATGTAGAGGCCAGCTCGGATGATGACGCTGATGGTAGTGACTCCGACAGTCCAGTAGACGTCAGTAGAGGCGGCGAGGAACAAATAAACCAACTGAATGAGCAAATGAAGTCGTCAGCCATTAAGTAAATGTTGCTACTATTCTGCAAACGACTTTAAAAGATTAACTGTTTTGGTTTCGATAGATTTGTAACAGTAATAATAGAAGATAAAAACAGAATTTGTGAATGGTTAACAATGCCAGTGATCACAAAAAGCCTTATTTATGACACTAACAGCTTTAAATCTGAGAGATTCTTGTTATTATTTTTCTAGCTAACACCAGTTTAAGAAGGTCACTCAAACGAAATTGACCGCCACAAAAGCCAGTCTTCTAATGGCATAAAAAACCCAAAATATTTATTGTTTAATATGATCTTGACACTCATGTCCAGGATTACCACACCCATCCTAGCGCCATAGACCAATGTGTTGCCGACTTGCAAATGGCGTATCATAAAATATTGTTGCTGCTGGCAGCAAAAGTGCTGTGCCAGCCTTGTAGAGAGGCTAGAACGCTCCCGGCATAGGGTTGTGAAGCATGAAGATGCCACATACACACACATATAAATTTCTGCAACAGCCTTCAAGAACTAATTATAACAAGACAAAGGGCAGGGTGCATCTTTCATTACCAAGAATAAGATGGCTAATGCAAAGTGGCTGGTCAAGAGTAGTAGTTGTGACCGACTGCATAGAGACGTTTGAGCCAATGCATTTGTTGCTTCTGTAGTGCTGCTGATGATAATGACTATGCACACATAAGCCAAAAAAAGCCTAAATATCTACCACATATCTGTACCGCCTTGCAAAACAGGTTGCTTTGGCTATTATAGCTAATCATGCCTGCATTGATGGCTATGAGGGCAAAGCCAAGGCCAGCAGATCCTTAAATATCAAAAAGAAGGCACGGCCTGGCCTTTCTAAGCAGGTACACAAGGAACAGAGAAACAGATTTGGGTGGCACAGATGATGTTGCTTGTGTTTCTGAGTAGCCGCCCAACAAACGAGGATCTAATACTAGCTTCGTCTAACCTAGTCTTTTTGGGGAGTCAGATATATTTTAGCAGAGAAAATAAGCCTGCATTGTAATATAAGAAAGGGAAAGCAAGAGAAAGGATATGGATTTTCCGCTTAGCAAGGCGAGATTTTCTGAGCATACCTGCAAAGCGATTGACATTGAAAGGAATTGCGGGCTTAGGAAGCCACCCAGGCTGAGTCCTGACACCAAAAGCAACAAGGCCAAGCCACACCAGCTGAGTGCCGCTGCTGTTGTTGTCCTCAAAGCTGAGAGCGCTGACATTGCCATAGCTTGTTTAGCCTGCTGGGTACAACTTGCTTTTTGTTGTTGCTGACTTTTCCAAATTTAGCTTGTGGATTTGCTCTGTGTTACTGTTTTGGTGCTCATCGTCGGTTGCATTCCACCTGTCCTGCTTCCGCCTTTCCTCTCTACTTCTCTTTCCTGTCATAGAGCTCTCATCTTTACTTCTCTGCCCTTTAATCTCACTTGTTAAAACTCATTTCACTATTTAAATTGACCGACATCTCTTGGATTCAGAAAAAGGTGAGCTCTCTTAACCTTTACTCACTTCTGCTCTTATAATAAACCACAAACAACTGCACGCATACAACTTGTTTTGGGCATATACACCGTTTTGGCTTTCGTGTGCCCTCTTCTCTCTCTCTCTCTCTTTTCTCACTGCACTCTCCTCTTCCTCCTTTCTTTTATAAAAGTTCCATAAAGCCATACGCAGGCTATAGTATCCCAATACAAGTTGTTTTCATTTTTATTCAGCGTCCTGTCTCTTTCAAAAGCACTATTTTCCTAGTTTTTGTTGTGGTTCCTTTCCAGCTTACACAACCCACACATTTATGCTAAACAAAAGTCACCAATTTGGTTCCTAGAGATGACAACGAGTCAAAAAGCGACGTCCGCTTCACGTGCGGCAAATACAAACAAAAGACGGGCAAAGAATGTCTTTGGTCCATATTTATTGCTACAGACTATTGGTGAGGGCGAGTTTGCCAAAGTCAAGCTTGCTCTTCATCGCGAGTCTGGACAGGAGGTGAGTCTTTTTACACAGCACACCCGTTATATATGCTAAATGGACCTACCTTTAGTTGGCTATCTATCATGCCATTCGCAACGACGATAGTCCTATACGCTACACGCTCGCACACATTTTCATAAAGTGCGCGCAACGCCTTCGCTATCTCTCACCAAGAATGAAAGTGGCTCAACTCTAACAACACATTCTTTGCGTTCATAATATTTTCCATGGTATCTCTCTACAGGTCGCTATTAAGCTCATAAAAAAGGAAAGCATAGACACTGACTTGAAGCTGTCCAAAATAAAGCGCGAGATAGCCGCTCTTAAGGTAAGCAGCAACTATGCCATTACCACTACCAACAAGGGGTGTATCATTAAAAATGCATGGCTATTTTTAACACCACGGCTAAGCCATGAAAAAATCCAAACACAAGATGCTTTTCAGTACGTGTGTCAATAACAAAAATATTGGTTTTTTATGTTTGTATCCTGTTTCAGGCTGTCAATCACCAGTATATTGTAAACCTATATGATATCATCGAGACCGAAAGGTACATTGGCATCGTAATCCAGTATGC
Organism: Mycoemilia scoparia; assembly: GCA_027575805.1. Lineage (NCBI taxonomy): Eukaryota > Fungi > Kickxellomycota > Kickxellomycetes > Kickxellales > Kickxellaceae > Mycoemilia > Mycoemilia scoparia. The sequence goes on along the minus strand of JANBPU010000005.1, from coordinate 215,320 downwards.
CTCAGGGGGCGAACTTTTTGACTACATCTTGGGTCACCGTTACTTGAGAGAACGCGATGCATGCCGGCTATTTGCCCAGCTTATCGCTGGTGTCAGCTATCTTCACAGAAAGATGATTGTGCACAGAGACCTCAAACTTGAAAACCTGCTCCTCGACAACAACCGCAATATAAAGATAACGGACTTTGGTTTTGCCAACCAGTTTGATACGCCCGAAAATAACTTAATGTCCACGTCTTGTGGCTCACCCTGCTATGCTGCTCCAGAGCTTGTTGTTAGCGAGGGGCTGTATGTCGGTCCGGCTGTTGATGTGTGGTCCTGTGGTGTTATCTTGTATGCTATGCTGGCTGGATATCTTCCTTTTGATGACGACCCAAAGAACCCCGAAGGTGACAACATTAATCAACTGTACAAATATATACTATCAACCTCCTTGGTATTTCCTGATTATGTCACATCTACCGCCCGCGACCTACTTCGTAAAATACTTGTTCCTAATCCAAAGCACCGCGCCACTCTTGAACAGATAAAGCAGCATCCATGGCTTGCTCCATACAAGCATATCTTCGAGGAGGAAGACAGAGATGTAGCAGCGAACGAGGCCTCCTCTGCACAGGTGGTTGCTGATGATGCAAACAGAACGGCTGTTGCAGCATCACAAGCCCGCGAAGATCAAACTGTGCCCAAATCGAGTCGTCAGACCAAGAGACACACCATCCAGCTTGAATACGAAAAATTGCCAGTTAGTTATTCCGACTTTGCTGCTGAAAATGGCGTGGCTCCGATTTCCACTACTCCAGCTGCTGGCCAGTATGCTGCTGTGAGTCCTGCCAATACTCGTAAGGTTCCTGATATTTCTGACAATTCCAACAATGAAAATGCCCAAACAAAGGTAGAGAGCAGTACATTATCTATTCAAGATACTAATGCCAAAGATAGTCACCGCCAAGCTCAGGTCGAGATCAGTACACCACAAAGTGCTACTCCCTCGAACAATAGCGATATCATGAGTCCTCCATCTGCTGTTGATACTGCACAGGCAAGGTTGGTTGCTTTGTCAAGACTTGAGGGATCAAACTCAGGAAAGCCCGTCACTGGAAACGAAGCATCTGGACCTACTGAGACAGCCACAGCCACTTATGGTGAAAAGAACACACTGGCAGGAAGGAATGCCGAGTTCATGCACCCCACTAGAGTGAGACCCACCTCTATGTTTGCTGGTTCAATGGAGAACACTATTTCCACAAACATTGCTCCGTCTGCTAATAAATCTGGTTATAATAATCGTGAGGAATTAACCGCTGGTATTAAAGCAGAAATCGCTGGAGCACCTGCCCGCATGCCCTTGTCACAAATACCTGCAAACAATGCTTCTCTATACAATGCCAAACAGAATACTAAGTCAGAGCAATCATCTAGTCGCGAAGGCGGAAAGGAGAACATGTCCTCTTATGCACAATCAGAATGTGTTTCTATTGATGAGGCTGCAGGTCGGCCAAGCATTGTTCTTGACTCAACACAGGCAGCCATGGTTAGGGGAACTCATATTGAAGAAACAAAAGGCAAGCCTCGTGCTTCACTATCGATCAATCCTCGAAACATTCTCGGAAAGTCTGGTACTGCCACTGTACCACCACCACCACCAGATGTTGCCAGCTCTACCACTGGTGAAGAGCTTGGGTACAGCTTTGGTGCTGGTATCTCTTCAACTGTTCCGAAGGGTTCAGCGCCCATCAAAGATAATGATGGCTCAGCTAATGCTAGCGGTTCTGCCAAGCGCATGGTAGCTTGGTTGGCAAAGAGAACGCTTAAGAGGCAACAGGAAGTTCACTTTGGTCAGTTTGATAAGCCGCCTACTTGGGTTGGTGCCCAATTCCCCTATGCTTCCCAAAATCAGCGCGAAGAGCCCGAGGTTCTTCAACACATGCGCGTTCACCGTGGTGTAATCGATCCCAATGGTTTGTCATCCATACCTCCTGGAGAACTCTTCCAACATGTTTTGCAAACACTTGATGACCTTGGCTTTATTATCACCAAGACACAGGAACTCCGAATTCGTGTCCACAGACCTGCCCTATCTGCCCTAGGAAATGCCAATAAGGAATCTTTGACTATCAATCCAGATCCCGCACAAAGCAAAAAGAGTGGAGCAGGATTTTCTTCTAATAATCTCCCGCCACCAGTAGAAAATAATATAATTGCAGCCAAGGCTACAGAAACTGCATCAAGGCCATCGCGTGACTCTGGAAGCATATTTTCGATCGGCAGACAGCACAAGGGCTCAATTCCACAATCATCCTCAATAAATGATGCTGGAAAATCGAATACCACCCTGCCAAAGCAAGGATCTAGCAAGAAGATCATCAGTAAAGACCGTCGCCCGGTGGAATCCCCTCATATGAACAAATCGAACCAGAGAGCGTCATCAGATAGAAGTAGCTCCAAGCAACCAAGATTTTCCTCAACCATTGGTGCATTCAAGCGGTTTCTTGGAATTAATAATGGCAACAAGCATGGCGCACTGAATGGTGCTGGAAGCGCAAACTTGTCTCAGTCAACAATGCCAAAGAATTCTGTTTCAGACATAGAGTCTTCTGCTGCAACTGCCTCAGATATCAAGGATGGTCAAAGAGAGCTTGCACGAGATTCTGGTATAGATACTGGTGATAACCCTGCAGATAATAAGTCTGGTGTTGAAGGAAAACGGAGGGTTGTTTCTGGCTCTTATGCCCAATATCCTTCGCGGAACACTGTTGATGGCTTTGGCGAAAAGAATGCTACAAATCATGCCCAAAAGGCCAGCACAACTGCACGCAGAAACACTGTGCATGCACGTGGCCCGTTGCCAATTCCACAAATGAACCAGAATAGCAACAACAGTAATAATAGCAGCAGCAGCAACAACGGCTACTCTGGCAACTCTGTAGCTGCCTCATCAGCATCTGTTTTGCTTCCTTCAGTCCCTGAGGATGCAGCTGTAAACATCGACGAAAACAACCCGCCACAGGTATCCAAGTTTACTTCAAGAATCACGTCACCATCCATGGCCCGTCCAGTTACAGCAGGATCGTCTTTCTCTGCGACATCTTCACTGTCACCAGAAGCTGGTGTTTCTGATCGCCAGCAGCCCCGTTTGTCAATATCTGCACAAGAAACTAGGGATGCGCTTCGCGATGTTCTTGATAAAGGCAAGATTCCACCCTATGGTGAGCCCAACGTGGATAATGGCGACGAAGTGCAGTTCATCATGGAGATATGTCGTGTCAAGAACCTGCCGGGCCTGTTCATTGTTCATTTATCACGCCGCAAGGGCAATGCCTGGGCATTCAAGTACCTTTACCACCTTGTTATGGAAAAGCTTGATTTGAAGTCTCGTGGCCACTACCTAAATAGTATTGTTGGAGGGACTGCACAGGTAACCTCCAATTCGCCTAACATGGTTCAACACCTTGTTACTTATCCTCCTCCACCCAATAACCTGACCACGCTTCCATCCAACCAGTCAGGTACAAGTATTTTACACCCTGGTGGTATAGTCATCCAGCCCATATACTCTGGATACCAGATAGCCTCACCTGTCATGACAGTGACCTCAGGAATAGCACAGCCCAATATGATTGATGCGGTTATCAACTCCCACGGGCCAACCACCACTAACACATCATCCATTAACGAAACGAACAACCGTGATAGCAACGACATGGCCTCGACAGGTCAAAGCATGGTAGCCACCGCATCTTAATAGCAGCAGTATGTTTCTCTAATTCTAATGCATAATCTCCTATATACTACTACCACTACATTCCCTCACTTGTTCTCATTGCCCTTATATTTAACCAACCCTTACCCATTTTTTCTAATTTAGTCTGTCAGAGCTTTGTGATTTCATCTACAGCACTACCCCTACTACTACTACTATAATACCATTATAATAACACTAATTTACCTAAGTTACTACTATAAACACACAGAAACATCCTTGTCAACTTTTTAGCTGTGCAAAAATCATCCGTTGTTTCAACCACCACCCAAACAATCCTCACCTCATACGCCCACACATTCATACAAATCCCAGCACCATACTGCTTCACAATTTATTTCTGGATGGAGATATCCTGCCAAGCCACACCGGAGGAATTCCTCTTACGGTTGTTATATAAAAGAAAAAGATGGCTGGCAAATAATTATATTCGACGAATGGCCATCTTTCATATACCAACCAAACTGTTCCACATATTTTGTTCAAGACCCAGTTTATTTGTGCGTCCCTAATAACTGTCAATAGGGCCTAATCGTATTACACCAGACATTAAACCCATGTTTCTAACTTTAGTATACACACAATCATATTTATTACACGCCTAACCTAGTCGAATAGTAATTTGGGTAGTTATTTTTGAAGGGTGACTACTTGATAGTCAACTGGAATTGCCCCTATAATCGTTGGCCACCAAAAGACGTCCTTCAAAAATCATCACCCGTATGGTTTTTTTACTTTTTTCTCTTTAATCTTACCATCACACACAGGTTAGGTCAATGTCTTTGTTTTTCACTTATTCAATGTTGTTTGTTGTTAGTCCTTTTCTTCATCTATATTTAATTGAATATGTTTGTGCAAAATAATCCAAAACTATATTTAACTTCAGCATCAAATGGGAATTTATTTTTGAAGGGCTATAGAGTCACTCATTTGGCTGTGGTTGTCCCTATAACCATTCTCACTTCAAAAATTATGATCCAAATCCACTTTCTAAAACCAAAATAAATGTGCAGAAATGGGTTAATTTAAAAGCAAAAGGATATTTCATGTGACTTATTTCATGGTGTTTCTGTTATTAAAGAGCGACTGATTGTTTTTGGTTTTTACCAATCGTGCCAAGTTGTTTCTATATTCATATGAAGATTTGCATGCTTCCAAGCTATCACTTGATGCTGCTATTTATAAAATAAACATGTGTACAGACTGTATATTGTAGAAATTCAACAACGTGTTGAAGGCTCGTGAAGTTTATACCAGTCAAGTTATATTGTAGCATTTGAATGTCCAAATCTTTAACAAGCAGCATAATAAAGACACTAGTCTGCTTTGAAATAAATGTCTTTTAGAAATGCCCAAAGTGGCTTTCTTGCATAATTCCTCCCCAGTTGCTAGTTGCAAGTAATTGGGACCACTATTAGCCGTGTATTGCGAATGATACAGCGGGCTGAGCGAACGGTCATTTCAAATGACAGGTTCTTCAACACAAGGGCACAATCCTAAAGCATCATGCTTTTAGCAAATTTGGCCCATAAGCCATACATTTTAGACAAGCATTGGAGAGATTATTTTTGCACGCTTTTAGAGGAGACTCTGCCAAATATCGGATTTTAGGATTGGCCAACACCCTGTACTGTTTCTGTTACAGTAGCCAACAGTGGTCTCCTTTGTGGCGACCAGCATCGTGGTTCCTCAATGGAAAAATGCAGCCCCTGGCCATTGCAGCAAACCCACACAAACACACGCAGATTGATTATTATTATTGTTGTTGGAGTTTCAACCACCACTATTATTGCTCTTTCAGTATTTTTCCTTTCTCATACAACCTATCCTGGCTCGCCTTACCTTTTGCCTCTTGTTGTCCTTTGTATATTTTTATAAGTATAAAAAAGAGACCCTTAAGGTGCCCAAGTTCCATTTAAATCCCCGTTGACATGTCGGCATTCTCGCAATCTGGTACACAGTATACTCAGCACTGGCCTTCGCTGGTCAGTCCCGATTGGTGGCTAAATCAGCTCCATATATTAACAACTGGTCAGCCAAAATCTGCCTGGCGCTGGATTCCAGGCCAGACCGCATTCTCAACCCACCTTAGTGTTCTAGTCGGCTTCCTTGGTTACCTGTTCATGGTATTTGGTATCCAGTTCTTAATGAGATTCAAAAAGAGCCCCTTCAAACTCGAGGGCATCACCCAGGCCCACAACCTATTTCTGTCTGTGGCCTCTGCTTTCTTGTTCCTTGGGTTTTTGGAGCAGATCATACCAATGATTATGACCAAGGGGTTTGTTTTCTCCTTCTGTGATGAATTTTCGTACACCCAGCCCCTTGAATACCTTTACTTCTTGAACTACCTTTTCAAGTGGGTCGAGTTCATTGATACACTCTTGCTCGTCTTGAAGAAAAAGCAGCTAAGTAAGAAACTGGCCAATGATCTGTACTATATATATATACACACATTCAATCGGGTATGATTTTGTATTCTAACTACTTTTTCTACCTCTTATTTTCCTTTCAATCTCATTCTTGGTGCTTTGAATGCGTGTTTGTTTCCGATCGATGGGCATTTTTTGAATCGAAACTGTAATATGAACTTCAAACAAATATTTCATGACCCACAGTGTTCCTCCATGTGTACCACCATTCCTTGACAATGGTACTTTGCTACAGCCAGATTCTCGGACGCACATCCGTTGTAAGTATTAAACAGAGAAAAACTAATATTTTTTATTATTCCATTGTACATAATATTCTTTTTATGATCCCCACCACCACTAACATAATAACCACTTCTATTTAAATTTTGAACAACTTTAGTCTTGGCCAATTTGCACTATCAACCTCTTTGTACACATCATCATGTACTACTATTACTTCCTAGCATCCATTGGCATTCGTCCCTGGTGGAAGAAGCATGTCACCACCTTACAAATCTCCCAGTTCATTATCGATATTGGCTTTGTTGTTTTCTCTCAATACACTAACATGGCCTACCACAACTATCCCGATTGGCCTCACATGGGCAATTGCCGTGGTACCAGAAATGCTGCCTTCATTGGTACCATTTTGCTCAGCTCCTATCTCATTCTTTTCATCCAGTTCTTTGCCAACACCTACAAGAAGCCTTTGAAGAAGATTTCCAAAGACAAAAAGGATCAATAAACTATATACCGCCTATATATAAATGGTAGATGGTGCCACTAGTACACATTTCCATGTTAGGTTGTCTGATCTCTCTGCCATTTCTCATATTCCTAACAGCAAAAAATCAACCCACATGCAATTCTACTGGCACATATTCCCCTCCCCCCTTTTCGACCTAGCAATAATTTGTTTTGATGATTTATAAACCAAATGGGACTACAAGATCTTACTTTACTGTTAGAAATAAATTGTGTAATAATGATGGTATGGCCAAACTTTGCACTTCCCTAGGCAAAAAGGGCCCCTCCCCAGGATTTGTATATGAAATGGCTGCTGATTGGGCCAAAATACGAGGACCTACTTTTGTCTATTTCATACCTGATCACTAGTGAAACTCAACCATGTCATAAATGATATTATTTATCGTTGTTATTATAGAGCCAATGTAGATTTATTCTCGAAATAAATATATTATATTTTTGGAGAATATAGCTAATATGGATCATAGTTTTTGAATGGTACCTCCTTTTGGTGGCCAATGCTTATTATTGGGGAGATCACAACTCTTTGGCAAAAAAATGGTCACCCTTCAAAAATAATTACTTTTGTGCATATTTGATGTAGCTTTCCTCTACATGGAATTTATGGCCCCTTTAATTTTTTTGCCATGGAAACATGGATGCCGATATGTTGTACATATCCTGGACTATGGCAGTTAGGTTTCCACATCGAGTGCGTGCAAGCTCTAGGATGTGCTCTGCCATCGATACAAATTTCGCATGGGCTATAGGGTACCGGGAATAGCTTCCCTCCTCATAGCACTCTTTCAATGAAAGTATCAACGTCTGAATATACCCTGCATATGTCTGCACCACATTGCTAGCACGTCGCGCTGATGGATCAATCACAGTTACTATTCTTTCCATATTGTTAAATACGCCTACACAATTCAGTATTCGAGAAAAGGAGCCATGTTACTGTGTATCCACATAATGGAGATTTCGCAATGATTTTCTGTAAATTCCGTGATATTTACCTTCAAGAAAAACCATATGCATAGTGTCAAAGTCAATTCCATCATAACTATCATCGTTGGTTAATCGGTATACTTGTTGATAATCTATGGCAAGTTCCTCGAATATCCTGATATGGCTAGATTTTTTCAAAATAGAGGCAGTCAGAGCTGCTGCTTGCTCGTTCAGGCTGTTATCTACGATGATTGAAAACCACATCCTTCCTGATACTTTGCATAGGTCATTGATGTCATCAGAGTCTTTGCATATTTTTAGAGCCTCTGCACAAAACAGAGACAATGTTAGCCTTTTGGCGTACTTTTTTGGTATGATGGATAGGGTGTCTTTTCCAAAGTCCGTAACCAAACTTTCCCAGCTCTACAAAATACAAAAGAGTCAAAATTATACGTGTACGGAGACTCACGTTAGTAAATCTGGAAAGCATTTTTTATCAGAGAGAGAGATCATTATGACGTTTTAAAGGATATCATACTCTTATTTTAGCATCAACGCAAACACTCAATACAGCAACTAATGTTTCTATCCGAGCTTTTAGAACCGAGTATTCTACTTTGTCCTTTCCATGTGGTGTGATCGAGTCTAATGAAATAAATGGAAGGTTATTTCTGTGAAACACGCTGTCTATATCTTTTTAACATAAATTGTTATGTATTGTCATACTTGCCAGATTCAATTAGTTGGTTTATGATTGCTGTTCGAAGTCGAGGGAGATAAAACTGATCACATAGCTACATAAAATAAAACATTGGGAGCAAAAGTTAAAAATTCTGCAATTATTTGTAGAATAGCTTTTGATGGTTACATGCTTACCTGTATTATTTGGTTGTCTATTCCCGCATATTCAGATTTAAGTGCCATTTGCTCAGTTTCCTCGACCACTGCTGCCAGCATGTCGTCTAGCCCTTCTCCAAAATAGTCTTCCTGACTTTCATCGGCTGGGTTGGATAGCTCCAGACTTTTCCGATTATTACCAGGACTAATGGAATTCGAGCTTTGGATATTTTTATCGTAAGGTTCACGGATAGCCTTTTCACGAAATTGCAAGCATTCTTTGATAAATTTCAAGACTTTCAGTTTAATCTGGGCTGGAGCATTATTTCCTGTTTCCACAAGCATTTTAGTTCCATTTTGCTGGAGTGTATTGTATATGGTTTGTAGCTTTATCTTTGTAGATTCTTTTGACATTGTTAGCCCACTTTGATATTTGATTACCAGCTCTGCATATGTAAATGCATATGGTACAGAGCTTTCTTTTAGTAAGTCCATATTATTCGAGTTCCCACACCTCCTTTTAAATTGTAAGTTGTTGTTGTTGTTGTTGTTGCTGCTGCTGCTGCCGCCCATGCCTTGATTTCCAGGGATGTCTTCGCCACCAGCTAAGCCAAATTCATTCTCTTCGGCCACCAGGAGATTCTTTCCCCATCCATCAATAGCCCTTTTCAATGCTTCAGAAAATTGCTTGATATCAGAGTCGGACTTTTCAAAAGAATCGTTCCACTTATATGACAATATATCACACATGCAGTACCAGGCTTCAAAGAATATGCGCCTCACTATCAAATCCTTACTTTCGCCAAACTTCAAAAGTCCTAGAAACTGATTGACTAGTCTGACTGGGCTTACGACGATTGGATCAAGTGCATGAAGTAGCATCAAGAATAAAGTGTAATGATTTCCAAGTCCAGAAGTAGTAAACAGACTTTTGGTATCATTTAATAGAAACGACTGAACCAATGTAGGCAATAATTTAGAAGCGAGGATCTTCAGTTCTCTTAGTTGTTTAGAATACAATGATTGAGAAGACCGGATTTGATCAGTGACGCGTTGGTTGTCCTTTGACATGGATTTGTTTTTTAAATAGGATACCTGTCCAATCCAACTATTTAGAGAATAGCTCAAGGATTTCAGGCAGATGACAAGAGAAGAATCAGTGCTGGTTTGTGCATCAAGCGGAACAGTACCATCGTAGCGAGTTAAATATTCAGGAAGCATGACATTGGGGTCGCAAGAAAGGGGTACGAAGTGTCTGTTTTCAAATAGCCTGCACATGGCAACATAGAGATGCGAGGAAGGCGATATTCTTACTAATGACTTGGTCACTAGGTTATGTATATTGTGAATGGTTTGTTTGAGGCGCTGATCCAAAGCTCGAATTTTTTGAGGCTGTAGTTTGGGATCAAGCTTTGTCAGCTTGAATTGATATGATTCAATATGCCTGATAGAAATGTTTTCAACCCACCCTTGAATCCCAGCAGCAGCGAGTCCAACTGTTGGCTCCGAAACTCCTCCCAACGAAAATTGAGTCAAAGGAACCAACCACTGCAAAAGGCCCCACTCTGCCGATTCAATCCCATCTATAGTACCAGATCTTTGCGTACCAGAAGTGGCAATCTTCAAAAAACCATGTTCGACAGTAGACCAGAATGACAGAGTTTTCAAACCAGGAAAAGTCTTGGATGAGCATGTTGCTACGGGGAATAGTGTATTCATAAGACTAACCCACAAAACCTCCTGCCAATTTGATAGCGATACGGCAGATTTTCGGCAACTGTACAATAAAAGCCAGTCTGGAGAGCCTAGTAATTGTAATACCAGTTCATTTACCATCTTCTTCGCCAACTCAAAGTGTGGCGAGAAATCTTCATCTTGTGATCCAACAGCCTGTGGATGGCTGGTTTCAAGAAAATCACCAATATTTAGCGTCAGAATCAAAGATACTTCCCATATAATTAGGTGGAGCTGTGCAATGCCGATGATCTCCTTGAACCCATTTTCATCTCCTTCAAGACTTTTGCACTGGGTGTATAGCCTAATTAGTTCCTCACTGGTTGATGAAATTGTTTCTCGCATGCCTGACTCGATTGCTTTGGCAAACTCAAAGCATTGGTCTGCATTGCTCCCTGTGATTATCTCACCAAACCAGCTAAACACAAACATCATCCAGTTGTATAGGTCTGCACAGTGGCTATCATCTGGTTTTGTTGAGTGAGTTGCTGTTTCCATGTCTCTTGCTAATCTTGCAACCCACCGATTTTCCCAAGTTGGAAAAAACGATATAAATGTGTTTGTATCCATCTCAACTGACAATGAGATATCCAATCCATCATAGACCCGCGTTTCTGTCACCGGCCAGGTCTTTTCATCCGACCTTTTACCAGAGTTGTAGTTGCTAGGCGTGGCAAGCCAGTTTAATACTCCCACAATTGATCGAAGCCTTCCATTGCTTAACCAACATTGCCGCTGGAAGTAAAGCCCGGATGGGAGAAGGGTAAGGCCATTGATTTCAGAAAGTTGCTCAAGGTGTTTTGGTAACTTCATTAGTGTTGCTTCGTTTTCAGATTTTGAATTTGGAGCTGTCTCGGGAATTTTCTTTCTATGGTGCATTTCCAGTCTTTTTGGGTTCCCTTTACGGTTCTGTCGCTGTCCGTTACCCATATAGTGAGCTCGAGCTTGTATTGTATGTCTTGATGATGGTTGTTGTGATAGTCTGTCTCTTGACTCTGGCTGGTTGGCTGATGGCACACTTTTGCTAAACAAGCTTGTACCTCTATTCACAATGTTTTCGGCAACTCTTTCTATTCTCCTACCACAGTCACTATTGCCAACAGACCTCTGGTATCTTCTTTCCCTGGGTCGAATTGTTGTCTGTTGATGGAAATAATCGTTTGATTTGGAGCATTGCCCATTTTGGACCAGAGATTTTCCAGAGCCCTCGCCATATTGTGCTGCAAGCTGTATTTCCACCACATCTTCAGAAGAATTGGGCTGGGAATTCATGCTAAATTTTTTGGATCCATAGTTATTGGCGCCTTTATATGATGAACTAAATCTGTTTTGTTCATAGTCCATAAAGGAGAATGTGGCGTTGTTAGTCGTAGTGTCTCTATCATGACGCCCATATATATTACCAATGTCTGTGGAATGTCGACGATTACTTGTTGCTTTAGAAGGATTTGACCGAGCATATTGCCTTGGAAGATTCTGGGACATATTTCCAAAGCCAAGTCTTCCGTCATTTCCAATACGAAGTCGCTGCTGGGCCTGATTTCTGGGCACTGGCCTAAGACTAAAGTTATTAAAGCGGAGTCTTTTCTTGGAAGGCTGGAGAATCTGATCTTTCCGTTTAGAATGTGGATACTGATCTATAGAGCTGTCTGTATCGTCGTCAGAATATGGTTTAGGATGATCTACTATCTCAATGTCGCTATAGTCAGAAAATAACTCAAACTCGTCGCCTGTTTTTGATATTCTTGTTTCCTCTGGCTCCAAAGAAAAGCACACATGCCGAATATCGATAACTCCTGTCATCCAAAGCTCAAGTACCTCTTCAGCAGGATCAGGAGAGTTGATGTAGTCAGGGCAGTTTTCTTTGCACCAATCTTGTATGTGTTTTGGATCATCTCCAATTGAAAACCTTTTTATAAATGGGCTGTCTTTAGTGACTTGTCGCCCCTTTTCTCTGTTATGTCTAGCTTCTCGTGCTGGAATACGAAGAAAGTCTGGCGCTGGGTCTATTTTGGCCGGTTTGAGGTGATTTTGGGAGTTATATTGCCACTCATATATATCCAAATAGTCTAACTCAGGGACTACTCGTGTTCTTTCTGGTAGGGGAGCCGTGTTTGACAAAGAATAATGATCAGGACGACGCTCTTTAATGGTGGCAGTAGGGATGTTCCTGCTGGATTCAGTCCTATCAATACCGCTGGCAATAGGACTATCAGCGATAAAATCCTGATTTGGCCCAAAAACAGCATATTCAGAGCCACGATTTCTTTTGTTAGTAGCCAATAAATTGTTATTTGATTCTTCTGAGTCCTGCAATTTTCTGAGAAATGATCTTGGCAGGACACCACGAATCGATTTTTTGTTTAGGAGTATGTTTCTATGGTGTGCTGGATATACATATGTATCATCAATAAAAGCATTTTGTGGTGATGACTCTGGTAACGATTGTGGGCTAGAGCCAAGCTGTGACTCTTCATCAGAAATGACAAGTTGTTTTCGTATTGGCCGACCCGGTCTAAAGTTTTGGGATGCACTGTTCGCTAAGCTTTGTGATATACTAGAATCCAGTGTTTTATCGAGGCTGTCTGGTTGATCATCCACTTGCTTTGACATCAAAAGCGATGATACATCTGGTAGTCTAGTGGGGGAGGATGTCATCTGTGAATTATTGCCCTTTGCCTGATTAGCTAGCTGGGGATCTCTGTCCAGATCTGTGCGATTTTTCCTCCTTCGTCTCCTCTTATAGTCATGGATATTATTCATTTTTCTAGTTTCTAGTTCCTTAAACAATCCCTTGTTTCCTATACCCATAGATGTCGTGTTTTCTTCTGTGGGCTTTCCTTTGCTACTTGGTGGCCGGACAACCGATTCTAAGCTTGCAGAAGCTTCAATAAGAGGGGGACTAGATAACACATCAATCAACATTGAGTTTTCATCTGGTGGGACATCTCCATCATCATCATAATCTTCGTCTACGGAGCTATATAAGTCCGGTGAGCCCCTTTCTCGTTGCTTTTTGTGCTCTTTTTGTGCTTCTGGTATAGGCTCGTTCAGTATAGATGTGTCTACTTTCAATCGCTTTTCAAATGGCGTGCTGTCATTTTGAATCCATGAAAGTTTTGTGTATGGATGGTAGTTGATTTCTTTTCGCTTTCTTAGTGTATATGCTCGTCCACCTATGTTCATTTGAGAGCTTTGGTCATCTTGGTTATTAGTTGGTTGTTTTTGCTGTTGTGGTGTAGCAGGCAACGATGCTCCATCAGATCCATCAATGACCATTTGGACATCTTCATTATGATGTCTTTCACGCAGGGTTCCCATGCTTCTGGCACCTTTCTCTTCGATGGAAGGGACTGTAAATGCATCTTGAACAATAGTGTCAAGTAAGCCGCTGTCTCCGCATTCAATTGCTTCTCTAAACTTTATTACTGTGTCTTTAACTCTTTGTTGGTCTATTGGAGATTCTGATCCAATACTAAAGTCGCTGCTTGAAATCCCTCTGTCTGGAGTATCTGCCTCTATTTGGCTTGGCGGATCGCGTTTTGGACTTTTTGTTTCAATATCAAGCCCGCAAACCTGGCCATTGTGTTGGTTGATGATAAATAGGTCCCCAAAGTGAGATGAGCCATCTTCTTGACCATCTATTACCTCTTGCTGATCTTTCCCAATGAGCTTGATTTTGTTTTGTGGGCCAGAAAGTAGTTGGCTTTCTGACGAATCTTTGGCCATAAACAGTGAAAAATTCAGAGTATATAAATTGATCAGTAGACTTTACAACAGAGATTTTTCGCTTTTCTAACACATGAACCTAACTTTACAAGACGAGACAATATATTTTACAATGCTATGTTCAAATGTGCACAATAGTATACTATTGTGTAGAATTGCGTTTTTATGCTTAATAAGCCTTATGCCACCCCTTTGCGTTTATGGGTCAGGGGGGATGTCACTTTAAAGTAAACAAACGATCAGCATGGAAAACAAAATAAACTGTTGAAAGAAAAACATTTATTTTCAAGATCAATGTTATTTGCACCATGGACCAAGCCCACTGAAATTTAATACAGAATTCAAAATTGATTGATAGAACGGTGCAAAACGACAAAATTAAACTGTATGGAATGCTTAAAAGCTTATTCCAATAATTTTGACAAGTTCGCGGACCGATAGTCTTCACGCATCAAGACAAACTTCTTTATAAGGTTGGGATCTGCGGTTGACAGGATTCCTTCATTGAGCAATCCCTTTAGTGACTCTGCATTGACCATATAAATCTTTGCAAGCTCTCTAAGATAGTCAAAGCGTTCAGATAGCTGTGGGCTTCCAAACTTTTCTATCACTTGGCGGTATCTAGACATATCGTTTGATACTACAAGGCCGCCGATAATACTAACAACAAACTTGGTGTAATGGGCGGATAGAATCTGATGTACAGTGTTTCCTAACTCGGCTAGGATTCTTGTTCGATTCTGTGTATCAAAACAAGAGTTAGCGTACTCGCAAAACATGGACAGGTACTCAGTGCAATCATTGCAGGGTTCAGTGGAGCTGGAGAGTGCCATAAGGTTATCTTCGCTGGGTTGAAAGTCAGTCTTCTTTTGCTTGCTTAATGTAAACGATATCCACTGAGTTGATGCCTGGATCAGCTTAATGACCAGCGTATTGACCTCAGACTCCAGCCTGTGCATTGTGCTGTTCTTTATTGCCACTATGTCTTGATAGGCCGTATGGGAGCCTGTGACCAAGGGTGCCTAGAAATACACAAATGATTTGAGTATCAACTTGTGAAAATGGGCATATAGTTTATACTAAAACCAATATACTTACCAGTACTTTCTGGAAATGAATTTGGATAAGAATGATGGCTCTGTTTATGACTTGTACAAGCTTTAATATGTCTACGTTTGGTCTTATCCTTGAATCTCTCAAACTCTTTTCCATGTCATCTATTAGAGGAAGTACGAAGTCCGTGGAATAAATTGTCATAGCCTGCTTAAATAGAGGTATAATTGTTTGAGACAATTCTGAGCTCCTGACAGTTTCAACTGAGCGCGAAACACTTTCCGAATGAATCTTAAAAACTTTCACCGATAGCTCTTGTGCAAGACTGCAGAATGTGTCATCAGGCTGAAACTGGGCTTTGTCTTTTTGATCAACCTGAGCACGATAGGTTGGAGAATGGCCAATGGGGCTACCTGATGAGCTCCACATGCTACTAAATAATCCCTGTGATTTTGTGCCTGGCTTCTTTTCAACCTTTGCTTTGGAAAACACGTCAATAATGGCTTTCAATGCTTCATTGAGGTGGCTCTGCTCATCGCGAATGTACCTGTTCCCCTCAATATATGATACAAATAGCTCATCCAAGCACTGGTCAAGAGTAGCATGCAATATTCCGGTGGCTTGATCGACCTCGCCGCTTCTGGGCGACTTCCCTGACAAGGCTACACTGATTTCGCGGATTGCCATAGATGCTTCGTCATCTTTTTTTGATCCACCTATGGTTTGGCTGAATGCGGGGTTGGCAAAGCCACGATTCAGTCTTGTAAGACGGTTGCCGCGGTCTTCGTTGTTTCCACAAATGCGTCGTGCCATATCCATTGCAGCTATGGTAGGCGTGACTACTTGTATATCAAACAGCTTCAGCCTTTCCACCAGGTTTCTTGTTGCCGCGTGCGATGAATGGACTGTTCGAAGATAGCTCAGGTTGGAGTACTCTCTGGCTTTAGTAAGCAGTTTCCCCAGGTAGCTCTGGATAGTTTCTTCAAAAATGCGTCTTATAAACCTCTTTATAACAATGACGGGCTTTGGGAATATTTGTGATATTGTGCTCCACTCCTCTTTGATCACTCTATATGTGCTATCCAACAGCTGGGACAGCCATTTGTCAACATGGAATTGCGCTCCATCCAATTGCGAAGCAGCACCTACAGTTTTACTGCTTATCTCTTCGATTTGATGCTGCAAATCGTTTGACATGGATTCCAAAAAGAATGGATGCTGGTTTATGTATGCCTTTATAACAGATTTGCCGCCATTGAACTTGTCAAGAATTGCTGCAGCGACAGCCATAAGCTGCGTGTTGTTCTTTTCGTATGCGTCGTGGAACTGCTTCATAACAAAGTTCTCAAACTCCTCGGAATACTTTTGTATATGGGTCTTTCCCTTGATGTTTGATTGCGAAACGTACTCGTTTTCTGCTGTCATTGCAATAAGTCTTCGTAGAACCTGTGCTGCTTTCATCTGGCCTTCTAGACCACTACCAAGAAGCTCGTTAAGTCGCTCGATCTTGTCATCGCTTAGCTCTGAGAAAAAGGTAATGAGCTCGTTGATCTCCTCTGCCCTGAATTTTTCACGCGAGATGATATCCAGCTGTTCTCCAATTCTTGCCACATCTCCGACCATTTGACCTAGATCTATCTCCAAAGACTCCATTCTTGCACCAATGGCCTGGAAACAAAAGTTCGGAATCATTAATGTGGCTCATATTCTTAGGGTATACTACTCAAATAATATATCATTGGAAGCATTGCTTACAACAAACTGGCTCTTTATTTGTTTGACATCGTTCTGGTGGGCTGTCTCACAGGCTCTCTTTTCTTCCTCAAGTGCCTTTATTTGATCATCGAGCTCTTCCTTAACTTTGGTCACATCCTTGAGTGCAAAATCAAATATTCTAATGAATGACTTTGGGTCAAACTCTGGTTGTAGTAGCAATACCAGCATTGGGACAAACAAAATGTTAGCATATTTTATACATCAGACCTTTGTTTGCATCATTATCAATATTTGCCAAGTTGTCTGACTTGTTAATATACAAATGACTTACTGTTTCCGAAATTTCCTGCATCACGGACAAGATTTCCGGTGATATCCTCAATGAAGTCAGTGGCAGAAAACTTCCCCTATATTATATGCATAGGTGGTAATTTGTTTAGATGGTTGACTACACGGCCTTTTAGAATTTGTCATCATTGCTTCATTTCACATACTTCAAAGTCTTTTGCCGTCAGTTTCTTTCGAAGTTGTGGATTCAATTGCAAAGACATTTACTAAACTCATATATGAATAGAGTATGCATTTAAAAATAAGTAACCGAATGATATAAATAGCTTCGGTGAAACATATATGAATCATTTAGCATTTTGGTACTCTAAGTATAGTATGGGAAAAAATAAACTCAAAATTGAAATTATAGAAAATTGGTAAAAAAATAACTGAAAGGTTGCTCTCAGTGTTGAAAAGATAATTGAAATGGTAGGCGCTCATACGTGAACAGGCTTTTTCTCGTTTGTATAGCCACGCTTTGAAAGCTGTGAAGAGAGAACGATATTGTAATGACTCCTAATAGCTTTAGGTTAAACTCCTTATGTTTGCATAGGATCGAAATAAATTGGGTAAACAGTGTATCCCATACAATTATAGTGTAAAATAAATAAAGGTCAGGAGGCATCATCATCATCATCATCATCATACAATAAAGCATCAAATATAAATAATAGTAAGATTTATTAAATGTTGCTCAGAAACCATTAGTCTGACATCATAGTATTGTATAATTCTAATGAAAATCAAGCAGTGAACAAGGTATAAATAAACGGTTTGTCTTTGTTTCTAAAAGAACCCCTCGTATGCTTGGTCGTTTAGGATTTTGCCA
Source organism: Mycoemilia scoparia (assembly GCA_027575805.1). Classification (NCBI taxonomy): domain Eukaryota; kingdom Fungi; phylum Kickxellomycota; class Kickxellomycetes; order Kickxellales; family Kickxellaceae; genus Mycoemilia; species Mycoemilia scoparia. The sequence goes on along the minus strand of JANBPU010000005.1, from coordinate 197,226 downwards.
CAAAACATAAAAGTTTGGCTGTATGTATATATATATATCTACTAAAAAAACTATATCTAATCATGGCATTGGGCTGGCTATAAACTCCAACCTTAGTATTAATCCCACTTTGGAACACCGCTAACAATATCAGAAGGCTTGCGAGATTCACCATAGAGTGCTTGGCTAATCAAGCTCCATTCCTCAAAGGTGTGTTGCTTCTTATTTCCAGTGGCGACAGGGCCCGATGGGTCACGTCCAGCATAGTGGACAGGCTTTCCTTTGTGGTTCTGGGTAGTCTCAAGAAGAGTGCGCAAGCGTGGCTCAATGAAAGACCACCCACCCATGTTCAATGGTTCTTCTTGGGCCCACACAAACCTGGTGTTGGGGTAAGCCTCACAGTGGTCGCGGACTTGATCCCATGGGAAGGGATGGAACTGCTCAACGCGGGAAATGGCAATGTGGCGTAGGTTGTTGAGCTCTCTTGCTTGCATCAGAGTGTAGTAGACTTGGCCAGAACAAAGGATATGCGTGGTGATCTCTTCTGGTGGCAAGAGAGTGAAGTCTCCTTCAGTTGGATGGGGCTCTGGGATGTATCTTTCAAAGGCAGTGTTTCCAATGAATTCCTCCATCTTGGACTTTGCTAGAGGGAAGCGAAGGAGCTTCTTAGATGTGAATACGATCAAGGGCTTCCTGTAATCGCGGTAGATCTGGCGACGAAGTACGTGGAAGTAGTTGGCGGGCGTTGATGGGTACACAACCTGCATGTTGCAATCTTGATGCTGGCGGGATAGCTTTTCTGGAGATGGGAAAATGTATGGATTCTCATCGCAGAGCTGGAGGAAGCGCTCAATACGGGCAGATGAGTGCTCCGATCCCTGGCCGTCAAATCCATGGGGAAGAAGCATGACAAGGCCAGTACGCTGGAGCCACTTCTTTTCACCAGAGGCAATACACTGGTCAATGATCACCTGTGCGTTGTTGGCAAAATCGCCAAACTGGGCCTCCCACATGACAAGGGCATTTGGATTGGCCATAGAGTATCCCAGGTCATATCCTAATACGCCATATTCTGAAAGCGACGAGTTGGTTACAGTGAATGGAGCCTGTGTTGGAGAAAGGCTAGACAGGGGAATATACTGGCGCTCTGTCTTTTGGTCGTGGAGCACAGCATGGCGATGAGAGAAGGTACCACGCTCAACATCTTGGCCACTAAGGCGTACATGCTTGCCTTCAAGAACCAGGGTACCAAAAGCAAAGGCCTCGGCAGTAGCCCAGTCGATTCCTTGATTCTGGTCAATGGCCTCAGCACGCTGCTTGAAAATACGCTTGAGCAACGGGTGCAAGTTAAAGTCTGAAGGGACAGATGTGATAAACTTTCCAACTTGGTCAACAATATCCTTGCGAGCACCAGTGGGGTATAGCGGTGTGGATTCTACGGCGAGCTCTGCAAGAGACTTGAAGCCTGGCCAAGCTGAGGACACCCACTCTGTACTTGTTGGAACATAGTCCTTGCTCAGCTGATAGCTCTCGTTAAGAAGGTCCCAGATGCGCTTCTTGTTGGCTTCGATCTCTTCCTGAGTGAATGTGCCCTCGTCGATAACTTGCTTAATATACTGATCAAGGACAGGTTGCTGCTTCTTAATCTTCTCGTACATCAGAGGCTGAGTGAATGAGGGCTGGTCGGTTTCGTTGTGGCCATGGCGGCGGTAACCAACTAAATCGACAACAATATCCTTCCCGAATGTCTGGCGCCACTCAGCAGCAAGGTGGAAGGCATATGTAACAGCCTCGACATCATCGCTGTTTACATGGATGATGGGAGCACCGATGGACTTGGCAATATCAGAAGGATAGGGTGTGGATCTTGCGAAGCGAGGATCAGTGGTAAATCCGATCTGGTTGTTAATAATGATGTGAACGGTGCCGCCTGTGCGATAGCCTGGAAGGTCAGAGAAGCCCATAGTCTCATAAATGACTCCCTGGCCCGCAAAGGCAGCATCGCCGTGCAAAAGAAGAGGCATCACTCTCGACCTCTTTGTATCGTTGCTATAAAGCTGGAGGGCGCGGGTCTTGCCCAAAACAATGGGGTCAGTGGTTTCAAGATGCGATGGGTTAGCAAGGAGAGACAGGTGAACACGTTTTCCAGACGGAGTTGGTCGGTCAAAGTTCATACCAAGATGGTACTTGGCATCGCCTGACCCTTCGATTGAGGGCTCAAGTTCGCCTGAGAACTCGCAGAATATAGATTCGTTGGGCTTACGCACGACATTGCTGAGGACGTTGAGACGGCCACGGTGAGCCATTCCAATGACGATGCTTTCAACACCGAGGTCGACAGAGTGGTCAATGAGCTCCTTCATGCCCGGAATAAGCGCTTCGCAACCTTCAAGGCCAAATCTCTTTTGGCTGGGCCATTTTGTGGAAGCAAACTTTTCGAATAGTGTGCCCCACATTAACCGATCGAGAATGCGGAACTTCTGCTCCTTGGTATACTGGAAGCGGCTAGGAACCTCGATGCGTGATCTCAGCCAGTCGCACATGTATCGGTCGGAAATGTGTGTAAATTCGGCACCAATGTGACCACAATAGACCTCCTTCAACGTCATTATGATGTTGCGCAGGGTCATTTTCTTCCCAGGGACCGAAGAGAAATGTTGCAGAATACCGGGTCCGAGCTGGAATTCTCTGTCCATATCCTTCTCGGTGAAGCCATAGTAGCTTGGCTGGAGCTCGCTGGAAGAATCCTCAGACACCTGTGGGCGGTTTATACCAAGGGGATCGAGGCTGGCCAAAAGGTGACCACGCACCTGGTAGGCACGTACAAGTAGCTGGACTTTGAGATGGTCGACAATTTCTGGATTCGCACCAGGAATTGTCGCAATAATATTATTGGCAACGTCAGAGGGTGGGTTGATCGCAGTCGATGAGATGAGCGTTGGAGGTGCGGTGTAAGCTTTCCCAGGCTCCAAACCAGCCTCGATATTCTTGAAATATGATTGCCACGAGGCATGAACGGATGATGGGTCCTTAATATAGGCCTGGTACATGTCTTCGATATATGGTGTGACGCTTCCCGAGAGGAAAGACTCCGCAGGGTGGGGAGGTTGGCTAGTCGAGGAATACAACCTCGTTGCTGACATTAATCTGGATGCCAATGGGGTAGCAATTGCAGACCGGTGGCCCTTGGCAAGGAAAGCCGACGAAGCCGCATATGCGGGCTTCGAGATAGGTTTCCGTGCGGACCTCAATAGTATTTTACTGAGTACCATTTTTAAGTTGGTGAAAGGTTAAGAAAGTAGACAAAGTGAAGAAAGGTGTTGCTTATCAAAACGTGAAGAATGACAGACATGTGGCTTGCAAAGTACTGTGACGAGACCATGCTGGGCTAACTTTTTTGTAGTTTATGATAGTAAATTCGAAGGTCCTTGATTGCCAGGGGCTGAGGCCTTGCAAAAGTATTGTGAGCACCCAATTGGGCAGCACTCATTTCCGAGTTGATTGATGCCAGCTGAATTCTCCTTTTGGGTAAATGCGGGCTGATGCCACTCTGTCACAAATCAATTTCTCCTTGACCCATTCGTCATTCACAGCCTTATGAGAACATGGTAAAACAATATTACGCTAATCGTTACAACAACAGCCCCTCCCCCATCTGACACTATTTTTTGTATTTTCAACGTCAGGCCACGCCTATCAATGCTCCATTCCTTGTATGAAGAGCAGTGTTGTGTTCCGCTTTGCAAGGCTGCGCTGTACTGTCTGGGCTTGTCTGAAAAAGTATACTAAACCTTGCACATGTTTGGTCATTGAAAAGCGAAAAATGTTGTCGTCATAATCACTAATCTAATCAAAAATACAAAAGTTTGGCATTAAAGCTATTAAATATGCAAACGCGTCAGTGCAAATTAAATGCTTTTTAATAGTTTTTGCTCTTTTTTTGTTGTGTTGTTTCAGCTCAAAGTATGGATCCTAGCTTTGTGCCTCCTGCTTTAGACGAACAAGCATTGCTTGAAAAGTCGAAAAAATGGCAAAAGATAAACCGAGACCGCTATTCCGAAAAGCGCCAGCTCGGCTTTGTCGAACACGAAAAAGCAATGCTACCACCAGAGCATTTGCGTAAAATCATTAAAGATCATGGTGACATGGCCTCTAGAAAATATAGACAAGAAAAGCGTGTATACCTTGGCGCGTTAAAGTACATACCGCACGCTGTTCTGAAGTTGCTGGAGAACATGCCCATGCCCTGGGAGCAAGTCCGCGAGGTACCAGTGTTATACCACAACACTGGAGCAATTACCTTTGTCAACGAAATCCCTTGGGTTATCGAACCAGTTTACCTTGCCCAGTGGGGCACAATGTGGATTATGATGCGTCGCGAAAAGCGCGATCGTAGAAATTTCAAGCGTATGAGGTTCCCTCCATTTGATGACGAGGAATGTCTAGAAATCGGTGTTCCCGTGCTGCGAAAGAGGATCGATGGTGATATCTGGGAAGCCGTTCCAGTCGAAGATATTCGCATAGGCGACATAATGCTTGGCGATGATCAGACAGAGCGTGCTGTTGTTAATGTTAAAGGGCCTACCACAGGCCAGCTTTTCCCAGTATCCTCTGAAAGTGGAAGTTTCAAATTTGCTGCCACTGGTAACCACCGTTTGACATTGAAAGCTGCTAAGGGACCGTGCCTTGTAAGCGTTAAATGCGAAAATGGCTTTGTTGTTGAGTATGTGACCAAGGGTCAAACTGTAGAATTGCAACACCAAACATTTTCGACCAAAGACGAAGCAATCGAATTTATCAAAAAGATTGAGGCCAAAGAGACTATTGTTCAGCTTGGCGAGATTATTGACATCCCAGTCTCTCAAATCCGCAACTGGTCGAGTGATTTGAAGAATATCCTTCAGGGATTCTACGTGTCTATGGATTTCCCCAGTCGCGAGGTTACGGTTGATCCTTATGTCTATGGTGTTTGGATTGGCGCTGGTGTTGGCAAAGCACCAGTGTTTGAGGTCTGCTCATCAAAATCCAGTGTCTATGATTATCTATCTGGATATGCTGCAGAAATTGGCGCCACTATTGCCACATCGTCTAACAGCATATCTGATTCAAAAAAGACCGTTATAGCATTATCGTCCCAAAAGAGCTCTGCTACTGAGGCATTCAATTCTTTGAACAAGCTTTGTGCCAATTTAGCAGAGTCAAGCACCATTTCAGGAGAATATCTGTATAATGACAAGCAAGTTCGCACCAGACTTTTGACCGGTATTATTGAAGTTGCTGGAGACATTTCTGCCGATGGTAACATTAGTATAAAAACTTCCAGCCAACAGATGGCTAAAACTATTTCGGCTTTGGCCCATGGTCTGGGTATGGGTCCCGGAATTATTTCTTCAGGAAAGAACGGTACATTCCACGTTGAGATCGAGTCTTCAGCGCTGGAGACAGATCATACTGCAGATAAATATACATCCAACTGCTCGCCAGTTGTTATTGGTGAGCCATTCGAAAGCAGTTACTATTCTATCCGTGTTGATGGAAATGAGCGCTTTTTGATGGCTGACTATACAGTAACCCACAACTCACCTCTTGACTTCGGTGACAACCTTCTCGATGTCGAGCCTTTGGAAGCAATCCAGATGGAATTGGATGAAGATGAAGATGCCGCTGTTTATGAGTGGCTGTATGATAATAAGCCCTTGGTTGATGAATCGCAGTACGTTAATGGACAGAGCTATCGCAAATGGCGCTTGGATTTGCCTATCATGGCCAACCTTCATCGCTTGGCCAGTCAGCTATTATCCGACTTGATTGATCCCAACTACTTTTACCTTTTCGACCTCAACTCATTCATAACGGCAAAATGTCTAAACATGGCCTTGCCTGGAGGTCCAAAATTTGAGCCCATGCACCGCGATATCGAGAATGATGATGAAGATTGGAATGAGTTTAATGACATCAACAAGATTATTATCCGCCAACCAATTCGCACAGAGTATAAAGTCGCTTTCCCACACCTGTACAATTCTTACCCCAGAGATGTTCGCTTGTCAAACTACCATGATCCTGCTGTTGTTTACATTAAGCCAGAGGATCCTGATCTTCCTGCATTTTACTATGATCCAATTATTAATCCAATTTCATCTCGCAATCTTGCTCCAAGCCTCCATGATGGAGTTGAGTCAATAGAGGATGAGATATTTGGCGATGGCGATGAGGACTTGGCTTTCTCACTTCCCGAGGACACCGATTTTGATGCCTTCCTGGCCGACACTCCTTTGGAGACAGATAACACTAGTGGTGGAATTGCGCTATACTGGGCACCTCACCCGTTCAACCAGCGCTCTGGTCATACTAGGAGAGCAATGGACGTTCCACTTGTCAAGCAGTGGTACCTCGAACATTGCCCACCGAATATGCCAGTCAAAGTCCGTGTTTCATACCAAAAGCTTCTCAAGAACTACGTGCTAAACGCACTTCACCATCGGCCTCCAAAGGGCCTCAACAAAAAGTATTTGTTTAGAAAATTCAAGGCCACCAAGTTTTTCCAGCAAACCGAGATCGATTGGGTTGAGGCAGGCTTGCAGGTTGTTCGTCAGGGCCACAATATGATTAATTTGCTTATTCACCGCAAGAACCTCAACTATCTGCATCTGGACTACAATTTTAACCTTAAACCAGTGAAGACTCTTACTACCAAGGAGCGCAAGAAGAGTCGAATGGGTCACAGTCTGCACCTTATGCGTGAGATTCTTCGTCTCACCAAGTTGATTGTTGATGCACATGTCCAGTATAGACTTGGTAACCTTGATGCTTATCAGCTAGCAGATGGCCTCCAGTATGCCTTTGCTCACGTTGGACAGTTGACCGGAATGTATCGTTACAAGTACAAGCTCATGAGACAAATTCGCATGTGCTTTGGCCGTGGAACAAAGATTTTAACCAACAATGGATCATCGGTTCCAGTTGAGGAAATCAAGGTTGGCGATGTTGTTGTTGGTGATGACCATCTCCCTCGCAATGTAACAAGGCTCATCAGTGGTACCTCCCCACTCTATCATGTCCAGCTCAACTTGACTGCTGGAAACAAGCTCCCTGAGGGCGCAGAAGTTTATAATGAAGATGGATTCGTGGTCAATGGCGCACATCTTTTAGTCATAACCATTCCAAGCAAGATCAACATCTCTGAAGATGACGGCAGCACTAACGACAGCGGAGTTGATGGCTTGTTTACGGTTGAAACATGGGAATTCATTGATGACAGCTCTGAATTGGGATTTGCCATCCCCCGTTGTATAAATGAGACTGTGTCTACCATGAAGGAAGCACAAGCCATTGTTGCGGATCATCAGAAGAACAACAGACTAGTATGGGAGCTTTCTGTTGAAAATTATCTCAAGTTCGCAAAGGCATACCCAGACATTGCCTCTCGCTGTCAAGTGTACACCTCATCAGTTGATAATTTGAACTCTGATGTTCACTGTGAGGTATCAAAGGCCATCAGCGAACTTGGCAATGCTGCAACCGAAGCAGAGGTTGCATGGCTCGTTGGTTTGTGGGTTGGATCAATGTCCCGATCACACTCAATAGGACGCGACACAAAATCACATCAACATGTGCAAGAAAGAATCCATTCTATTTGCGAAAAGCTCGGTGTTGACATAGATGTTACCTCGAATGACTACTGTTACAGTCTATATTCTGCTCTTAATGTCGCCAGCTCTTCTGGCTTTGGTAAAGTCCTTGACTGTTTGAAGCTTCTGGGTGCCACCGGTGTTAATGCCAACCAAGGTTTTTGTGTTTCTGTGATCCTGACCCAGTCATTTGAATTCCGCTCAAATTTTTTGGCCGGTATTTTGGATGTTGCTGGGTCATCTGATTCAAAGCCTGAGGATGGCCACTACACTTGTGTCTTTGGATCTGAGGGCGATCCATGGGTGATGAAGCTAGCCAAGACCATCTCCCGTTCCGTTGGCTTTGGCGCTGTTGCTTATACACATACCAAGGATCAAAACAGCCAAGTTTACCTACGCATTTACAACAAAGACAGAGCTCATATTCCGTGTGCCTCTACGTCACTTCAAAACATTCTTGCTTCTTCCAGTCCAGCTTCTACACCAAGTCCCAGATATTGGGGTGTAGAATTCTCTGTTACTCCGAAGGGGGAAGGGGAGTACTTTGGCTTCAGTGTCCAAGGCCCCAATGACAGGCTCCTTCTTTCGGACTTTATCGTTACACACAACTGCAAGGACCTGAAACACTTGATCTACTACCGCTTTAATTGCTTCACTGAAGACCACCAGATCTTGTGCAAGAACGGGTGGATGTTCTTGTCCGATGTTCTTACCCACTTCGAAAACAATCAGACGCTCAGCGTTGCATGTTATGATGAAGGGCGACTTGTGTATCGTGAGGTAACAGCAGATAAGCTCACCATATCCGAAACTACCCATGACCTTATGCGCATTGCTGACGTTGAAGATAGTGACACTAGCAACGTCGACCTTGTTGTGACTGCTGGTCACCGTATGTGGGCTCGTGTGGGATTACCTGTCAAAGATGAGAAACTTGATGTCGGCTCATCAAAACCTCTACTTTCTAATACTACATCTTCATATGGCATATTGACGGCATCGGAAATCTATGACCTTCAAAACACAATCGGTTCTGATACTCTGGTTCAAATAGAAGACAATTTCCCACAAGGGTCGGACACTCAATCTGCAGATCTTCCCATCATTAATCTTGGATTGAAAACCAATGATGAGATTTCAGCATTCCTTGAATTGTATGGTTACTGGCTTGTCCAGGGATCTTTGGATATGAACGCACAAGCTCTTGTCTTTGTTTCCGATCAAGTCCAGAAATCTGAATACCTTGATGCCGTCTTTAGCCGGCTCTCAGCCTCACATCGTTTATTAAAGGGTGCCGATGAGTTTGCAGCCGAGAGCACTGCTCTATATGTTGAATCTGTGAAGCAGGATTCCCGTAGTTACTTTGTTAAGAATCCCGCATGGTTTGAGTTAATATCCATCCAGTACCAAAGCCAACACTTATATAATAACGGCGATAACGATGCAAGCCAAGGACTTCAGAGACCGTTCTTTGCCTGGGTGAACGACAAATGTACCACGGCCCAGCTACAGTCCATTCTTGCAGGATTAAATGCATCAAATCAAACTCAAAGAGCATCTGGATCCAATGAGGATGGAAGCATCACGACTTACTCTCCCACTATTAGAGACGAGCTTCAACACATCTGTTTGAGTGCTGGATATAGTTGCCACTGGCGCAAGGCGTCAACCAAACCTGAACAATCAGGTGATGAGAATGCTTCGTGGGTTATCAGCTGGAATAAGAGCAAGGACACCAACCCTACCTTATCTATTGCAAAATCCTTCAGACAAGAACAAAGATTCTGCAAAGTATGGTGTGTCACCGTCCCAACCAAACAGCAGCTTATTGTTGTACGCAGAGTACAAGAAGAGAAGGACGGCCTTGTTACTTCAGCTTCAAGGCCTGTCATTGTCGGAAATACTGGCCCAGTTGGTAAGGGGCCAGGTGTTGGTTTCTGGGCTCCTGGCTGGAGAGTATGGATATTTTTCCTTCGTGGTATTGTTCCCCTTCTTGAAAGATGGCTTGGAAACCTTCTGGCACGCCAGTTCGAGGGTCGCCACAATAAAGGAATTGCAAAGACCGTTACTAAGCAGAGAGTCGAGTCGCACTATGATCTGGAACTCCGTGCTGCCGTAATGCATGATATTCTTGACATGATGCCCGAGGGAATCAAGGGCAACAAGAGCCGCACCATCTTGCAACACCTTAGTGAAGCCTGGCGTTGCTTCAAGGCAAACATTCCATGGAAGGTGCCAGGAATGCCACAGCCTATCGAGAACATGATCCTGAGATATGTCAAATCCAAGGCTGACTGGTGGACATCTGTTGCACACTATAACCGTGAACGTATCCGTCGAGGTGCCACTGTTGATAAGGCAGTAGCCCGAAAGAACCTCGGTCGTCTTACACGTTTATGGCTGAAGGCTGAGCAGGAGCGCCAGAACAACTACCTCAAGGATGGACCCTATGTTTCTGCTGAAGAGGCCGTCGCCATATATACCACCACTGTCCACTGGCTGGAATCTCGCAAGTTTTCCCCAATCCCATTCCCTCCGCTGTCATACAAGCATGATCCAAAGCTGCTTATTCTGGCCTTAGAAAAGCTGCGTGAGGCATACTCAGTTCAGGGACGTATGAACTCAAGCCAGCGTGAAGAAATGGGTCTTATCGAACAGGCCTATGACAATCCGCACGAGTGCTTTGCACCAGGAACACTGGTTATGCTTGCTTCTGGCCAATCGAAGCCAATTGAGGCTTTGGAGGTTGGCGACACTTTGATGGGTGATGACTGTTTCCTTCCCGATGGATCGATCAACAAAAAATATCAGCCACGTCGCGTCCACCGCGTATTGCATGGACTTGATGCTGACATGTTCACCGTCACTTACATGCCAAATCAGACCTATAACCATGATGGAGTGGTTTCTCATCAGGAGACAGAGAGCTTCACTGTGACCACTGGTCACTATTTGACTGTTCAAGTGTTGAAAACAGATGCTACCGTATATCAGGAGGAACTTGATGGTATCAATTACTGGCACTGTAACTACTATGATCATAGTCTTGTGAAGCATGAGCTCACCTGGGCAGACAATGGTTTGTTTGGCATTATGCCTGCCTACAAGCCCAACAGCGATTCAGGTCGCCTGTTCTCGAGCGATTTAAGGACAAATACAGCAGCAGAGCAGGCCGCTCGTGACTACTTTTCCAGGACTGAGCCTGATCGACTTAAAGCTGGCGACATCGTGGATGTACGCATCGATAACTACATGCGTCTTAGTGAAGAGATGAAGTCGAACTGCAAACTCATCCGTGCTGGTGTCACCTATCCTGCTATGCAGGCGCCACTGGTTGACCCGTACTTCCTGGGGTTGTGGCTCGCAAACGGCAGCAAATCAGATACTGAGGTTTACATCCGTGTGGATGACAGAGAGATTATCAGCTGGCTCTATAAGCTGGCTGACCAGCTTTGTCTTGAGTGTGTTGAGTACAGCAACATGCAAACAGCATGCAGCCAAGCCAAGATGGTCAAGGTTGCCATCCGTTCGCCTGTACAGCAGGAATCCAATTCAATCTACAATGCTCTTCAGACTTATGGCCTGATCAACTGCTCCAACAAATTTATACCCAACGACTACTTGTTTGCTGATGTCGACACTCGCCGTAAGGTTCTAGCTGGTTTGATTGATGGTAGCAGCCGCAAGTTATTGTCCAACCAACAGGCCTCCTGGGAATTCAGCCAGCCATCCTCCAATCGCAAGCTTTTCGAAGATGCTATACATCTGGCTCGTTCTCTGGGACTCGGCAACCATTTGGCCACATACAACTCTACAGAGCCATGCAGCTTGGGTGGCAACTCAAATGGCAGGCTCACCATCTACTTCCGTGGTATCGGGCAAGAGCTGGTTCCTGTCCTGTCACCACAAAAGAGGCTAGGACAGTGTAGCATGGAAAATATTGGCCATGCATTCAGTGTCATGCCTGTTGGTAAAGGAGCGTGGTATGGCTGCCAGGTGGATGGCAACCACCGTTTCTTGCTCAAAGACTTCACAGTCGTTCGCAATTGTCTAAATAGAATAAAACGCCTATTGCTCACTCAGCGCGCATTCAAAGAGGTTAAGATCGAATTTATGGACCAGTATTCGCATCTCATTCCAGTTTACGACGTTGAACCCCTGGAGAAGATCACCGATGCTTACCTCGACCAGTACCTCTGGTATGAAGCAGACAAGCGCAACCTATTCCCGGCATGGATTAAGCCATCTGATTCTGAGCCTCCACCACTTTTGGTCTACAAGTGGTGCCAGGGGGTTAATAATCTGGAGGGCGTCTGGGACACATCAGAGGACCAATGCAATGTAATGATGCAATCCAAGCTCAGCCGTGTTTATGAAAAGATCGATCTAACCCTACTAAATCGTCTCCTCAGGCTTATCCTTGACCATAATCTTGCTGACTATATGACTGCAAAGAACAATGTTGCGCTCAGCTTCAAGGACATGAATCATATTAATGCATATGGTCTTATCAGAGGCTTGCAATTTGCATCCTTTATCTTCCAATACTATGGGTTGATCCTGGATCTCCTCATCCTGGGTCTACAAAGAGCCTCAGAAATGGCTGGTCCACCACAGATGCCCAACGACTTCCTGCAGTTCCGCAATGTTGCTACCGAAACAAGACACCCAATCCGTATGTATGCTCGCTATATCGATAAGATATACATTCTCTTCAGGTTCGACAGTAATGAGTCTCGGGATCTTATAAAGAGCTATCTAACAGAAAATCCTGATCCCAACAATGAAAATGTCGTTGGCTACAATAACAAGAAATGCTGGCCACGCGATTGCCGTATGCGCTTGATGAAGCGCGATGTCAACCTTGGGCGTGCTACTTTCTGGGAGATAAAGAACCGCTTGCCTCGTTCTTTAACCACCCTAGAGTGGGACGATTCCTTTGTGAGCGTCTACTCACAGGATAATCCTAATATACTCTTTGACATGTGTGGATTTGAAGTTAGAATCTTACCCAAGTGCCGCGTTCCCTCTGGCGAGCCAACTATGCGTGATGGCTGCTGGGGCCTTGTCAACGACCAGTCCAAGGAAAGGACTGCGATGGCTTACTTACGTGTGGACGAGGAATCTTTACAGCGCTTTAATAATCGCATTCGTCAGGTTCTGATGTCTTCTGGAAGCACCACATTTACCAAGATTGCCAACAAGTGGAATACTTGCTATGCTCCTGGTACTTCTATTGCCATGGCTGATGGCAGCTTTAAAGATGTTCAAGATATTCAAAATGGAGACTTACTCCTCAGTGATGATGGAAGCTCTCAGACTGTTGTAGCCTTGTCATCAGGCTACGAACCCCAGATGTTTAGAGTCACCATGGTTGACAGCAAAGAAAGCTTTGTTTGCACACCTGACCATCACCTTGTTCTACGCCCTCGGTCTGAAAGCATCAGATTTGAGACCCACCTTAACTCTATCGATTCCTCCAGATCTGGTTATTGCGATGTTGAGCTTTGGAACATTGAGTTCTCGCAGCAGTATGACTTTGTTGTTCCAGTCTTACAGGGATATAGATTCTATTGGACTGATGGTTCATCAACTATCCCGAATAGGGTTTCTAAACCCGCTACCATGGGCATATACTCAAGCATGGCTGAGGCTATGGATGCTGCAAAGTCCTTTGCCACAATCTTTGTCCAATCTGTCATTTGGCAGCCGACAGCTTCTCAATATGACATTGTTAACAAGTATATTCCCGGAGCAGCGTCCTCATTTGCAATGTTCCATGCCGCTCCTGTTGATGTGTGGGAAACACACTCACACTGCACATTCCTTCAAGTCCAACATAAGTTGGCCCAAAAAGACTTGGCATGGGGAACTGGCGCCATAGTTGATCTTCGATGCAGTAACTTGCATGATTCTGTCTGCGACAAATTGACTACCATCCACTCCAAACTCAACATTAGGTCAAACCCTTCAGCTTCTATTGAAGAAATGCCCCAGCTTTTGTCTTCTGAGTTCTCGGTCCACTATGGACATTTGATTTCCAAGGATCACTCATTTGCTGACAGAATTTTGATGAGAAGCCTCATATTCCGCAGGCACTTCTTGGCTGGTTTCCTTGATACACACCCACAAAAGTCCATTGAGAACCACTCCATTATTCTTAAGATTAATACGATTCCATCTCATACTATTGACCTTGTTCTGCGTGTAGCCCGCACCATCGGTCTCAGGGCTTATACCGATTTTCAGGCTTCCAGATTGGTTATCAAATCTGCCAGCCAGCTGATATCCAGCGTACCTTGTATCTGCCCCATCATTATTTGTGATCACAAGGCCGCGGTAATGGAACATGAACCCAATCGCTTTGGAATTAAGGTTGAACCAGCAGACAACAGCAAATTCTACGGTTTCCGTGTTGATGGTGGTAGCTCTCATGTTGTCCACAAGGACTTCACCGTTGGACATAACTGTTTGATTGGCTTCATGACATACTTCCGCGAAGCAGTTGTTCATACCAGAGAGGCTCTTGACTTGCTCGTCAAATGTTTCGGAAAGGGTACTCCAATACTGATGTATGATGGTACTGAAAAACCTGTTGAAGATATATCTGTAGGTGATTTGGTCATGGGTGATGACTCGCTCCCTCGTGTTGTCAGCGAATTGACGGGTGGAACTGGTCAACTTTATCGAATTCAATCTACATATGATATCAGCTTGCCAGAAGAGAAACAAATGTACAAGTATATCACTGACGAAAAGGGTGGATTCGTTTGTAATTCGCTTCACACATTGGTTCTTAGATCTCATTATGAGCCAACTTTGACCGAGCTCTCTGGTAGCTATGTCGTTAAGTATATGACCCCTAACAAGAACTCGCCTATTTTGGTTGAACGTGCATTCATGTGGCGCCAGAACGATGAGACTGGTGCATCCAAGGCATCAGCTCTTGCTGAGGCAAAGGATGAATTGATTAAACATTCTGTCAGTGACTATACCTTTGAAATGTCAGTCGAAGAATTCCTTTCTTTAAGAGCTGTGGATCCAGCGGCTGCCAAGCATCTCCATGTGTTTGCTGCCAGCCCACTTGTATTCCCTAAACCACTCACCAGCTTGATGAATGGCTCTTTACCAGAATCAGTAGCCGAAGCCGAGGCTGCCTACGTTTTCGGTGTTTGGCTTTCGCGAAACCATGGTTCATCTACTTCACTATCCTTTGACCTGAAGAATGATACACAGATAATTGAGAGGCTCACATCCATTGTTGCTCGATCTGGCCTTGAGACAAGTATGAAGGTTACTGAGAAAGACAGAGTCATTTTAGATCTTCATACTGCTTCTTCTGGTGTCAACTTCCTTTCTGCGATACTCGATATGCAAGGGCTGCTCCAGTCTAATACCATTGATAAAGATCTTGCATCTAAGCTTGCTACCATCAACCTAGACTCCCGTATATCTATACTGTCAGCCATTGTTGACTGCTCTGGTGTGGTTGATACTATCAACAAAACTCTCGATATCTCGCTTCCAAAGGAAAAACAGGACGTTCTTTATCTTGCCAGACGTCTTGCCAGATCATTGGGCATCCAAGCAAAGATTAAACAATCCGCTCTTACTGATGAGCAAACAACGTATAGTCTAACCCTAACTGGTCCCCATGTTGCTGATCTTAAATGTGCCTCCCCAATCTCCTATGCCCTTTCTCTTGCAAAGAAATCCATCTTCCAGCCCCCACTTATCGAAGACATAGGTAAAGGTACATTCTATGGTTTCGAGGTTGAGGGCACCAACCACCGTATTGTACTTGGAAATACTTATGAGGTCTCTCATAACTGCGAAACAAAAATCCAGACACGTATCAAGATTGGTCTCAACAGTAAGATGCCTAGTCGTTGGCCAACTGTTATATTCACAGCTCCACTTGAAATTGGTGGTCTGTCTATGATGTCCATGGGTCATGTTTTGATTCCACAATCTGATTTGCGCTATTCCAAGCAAACCGAAGGAAAGATCTCTCACTTCCGCTCAGGCATGTCGCACGAAGACGGGCAAATGATCCCCGCCCTTTATCGCTACATTCAGCCATGGGAGTCTGAATTCATAGATTCTCAACGTGTTTGGGCAGAATATGCTGCCAAGAGACAGGAAGCCAATGCACAAAACCGTCGTCTTACGCTTGAAGATCTCGAGGATCTTTGGGACCGTGGTATTCCTCGTATCAATACTTTGTTCTCAAAGGATAGGCACACTTTAGCTTATGATAAGGGTTGGCGTATCCGTACTGAATGGAAGCAATACCAACTGTTGAAGAATAATCCATTTTGGTGGACTAACTGTTTGGCCAGAGGAACCCAGGTCATCCGTGCTGATGGTACTCTAGCCAACATTGAAGATATAAAGGTTGGTGACCTTTTGATGGGCGATGATTGTTTCCTTGCTGATGGTGTTACCCACAATGCCCATTACCAGCCTCGTAAAGTTCTTGAGCTTCATTCTGGTGATTTGGTACCAGGCGGCCATAGCCTTTACAAGATTACCATGGATCGCCGGGAGTTTGAAGAAGAGAGCTCGTTCACAGTCACTCCTAGCCACGAGCTGACTTGTGTATTGTCCAAGGTGTCTCCATATGTTGAAGAAGTTTCCCATGGCTCTCTTCGCAAGTGGGTTGTCAACTACTCCACCCGCGACATGAAGTGTAAGCAATTTTATGTTGTACTTTTGCCCAGAGAAGCCAAGTCCATTTCAGAGAGCATGAAAGATCTTGATGAAGCTATTGGAATAATACCACGATCTAGCTCAACAATGCAAACCAAGAAGCAGCTCAGCAGCCAGTGCACGGTTGGCCCATCATATGACAGTCTATTCTCACTGGACAATATTGAGCAAAATGGATATACCCAACTCTCAACTATTGAAGAATGCTTGTCTTATTGCAATCAACTACTTGCCAACCTTAACAGTAGTGATGCAGTCCTCAAAGATGGTGATATCGTTGATATCACTGTGTTCAACATCATGGGTCTCCCAATTCAGCTTCGCCAATGCCTGAGCCTAGTCCGTGCTCCAGTCACTTATCCTCGTGACAGCTTGTCTGCCAAATCTAACAATGTACACATGGTATCACCATATTTCCTTGGCTTATGGCTTGTTAATGGATACTTTGATGAAGGCGAGAAGCCAAAGATTCGACTAAGAGACGAGCACAAGGAAGTTAGAGACTGGCTGGATGCTTACACTTCAGAGTGTGACTTGTCTGATAAAGCCAATTTCCTGCGTAATATTGCTGACTCAAAGATCATACCCGACCAATACATGCGCGGAACAATTGAAGAGCGTCGTGAACTACTTGCTGGTCTGGTTGATCTATGCGGTCTCAAGTCCGATGAATCTTACATATTTGGTATGAGCACTAAGAACAGGAATCTATTCTATACTGTAGTTCACCTTGCCAGATCACTTGGACTTGCCTGTGGCAATATTTTGCATACAACATCTCAAGTCGACTATACAAATGCTAGAGATAATATGCTGCAAGTCCGACTGGCAGGACCAGGAGTAGCCCTACTTCCTGTGAAGTCTGAAATAAAGAAGATAACTTCAGCTTCCTCCAATGCTTCCTCCCTCAGTTTCTCCATCAGCCCAGTTGAGAGTGCTCCCTGGAATGGAGTTACCCTTGATGGCAACCAGAGATTCCTACTCGGTGACTTTATTGTTACCCACAACTCTCGCCATGATGGTAAGCTTTACAACCTTTCACAATACCGTACGGATATGATTCAGGCATTGGGTGGTATCGAGACTATCCTTGAGCACACCCTATTCAAAGGAACATTTTATCCAACATGGGAGGGTATCTTCTGGGAGAAATCGTGCTTTGTTGCTGGTACACTCATTCGCCTCTCGAATGGAGATCACATTAAAGTTGAGGATATCCGTGTTGGACACAAGCTCATGGGTGATGACTTCCTCCCCCGCACTGTTTCAGAGCTTGTCTGGGGACCTATGGCTAGTGTATACCGCATTGAATCTAAAGACTCTCCTGATGCCCTCGGCTTTACTGTTACTGGAAAGCATATTCTTGTTATGCTACCTCACAAGACAGCCTTTATCAATGTTACTCCAGGCTCCCATGATGTTGAAGCTATCTACATTGATAACCAGACCCAAGTACAAACCCGTGTATTTTCATCCAAGACCACACCACCACATCAATCTGATGGAAGCTATCGCTCTGCTTTGAGAAGCACCACTGCAGGCATTATTTTGGGCCAGACTGGTTCTTGCACTGAAGCGCGAGGTATCCAAACAGCTACTCTAGAAAAGATGGCAATGAAATGGCTTTCCACCAGAACTGACCGCTTACCCGCAGACACCATAGTCCAGTGGACAGTCGAGGAGTTCCTATCAAAACCTAGCTTTATACAATCTAGTATGGAGATGCTTAGGTACACCCCAGATAGTTCTGGCGAAGAAGACTTTTGCTCAATTGATCTCATGAGGTTTACTGTTACAAGGCTTCCCCAACCACAACAGTACTTTGGCTTTAAGGTCAATGGCACAAACCGCAGGTTCCTCCTTGAGTCTGGAATTGTTACACACAACTCGGGATTCGAAGAGACCCTCAAACACATGAAGCTCACGAACGCACAAAGATCCGGTATCAGTCAGATTCCTAATCGCCGATTCACCCTCTGGTGGTCTCCAACAATCAACAGAGCAAATGTCTATGTTGGTTTCCAAGTACAGCTGGATCTCACTGGTATTTTCATGCACGGCAAGATCCCCACGCTGAAGATCTCGCTCATTCAGATATTCCGTGCTCACTTGTGGCAGAAGATCCATGAATCTATTGTTATGGATCTGTGCCAGGTGCTTGACCAGGAGCTTGAAGCCCTACAGATTGAGACTGTCCAAAAAGAAACGATTCATCCTCGCAAGTCATACAAGATGAACTCTTCTTGCGCAGACATCTTGTTGTTCTCTGCATACAAATGGCAGGTATCGGCACCCAGTCTTCTCAATGATGTTCGTGACAAAATGGATTTGACCACAACTCAGAAATACTGGATCGATGTCCAGCTTCGCTGGGGTGACTATGACTCTCACGATATCGAAAGATATACTCGCGCCAAGTATCTTGACTACACCACTGACAACATGAGCATATATCCATCACCAACCGGTGTAATGATCGGCTTTGATTTAGCCTACAATATGTACTCAGCATATGGTAACTGGTTCCCTGGTATGAAGGCCTTGACACAAGCTGCTTTGGCCAAGATCAACAAGGCCAGCCCAGCCCTTTATGTCCTGCGTGAACGCATTCGTAAAGGGCTCCAGCTCTATGCCTCGGAAGCCACCGAACCATACCTCAACTCTCAGAACTACAGTGAGCTATTTAGTAACAGAACTTCATGGTTCATCGATGACACCAATGTATACCGCGTAACTATTCATCGCACATTTGAAGGAAACTTGACCTGCTTCCCTGCAAATGACCATCAGATCATGACAGAGTTTGGTTTCTGGAATCTAAGCCAAGTCCAAGAGCACTTTGAGCACAATGAAACCCTGAATATTGCTTGTTATGTAGATGGAGCCTTGGAATACCACCCAATTAGAAAATCTGATGTCACAGTAGATAAGGGTCAACACACCCTTATTGAAATGAATGGATCAACAGCTGAATCTGATGATAGCCAGATTAACGACGTTTCTATTGCTCCAACTGACAACCATAGAATGCTTCTTCGTGTTGCTTCTACTGATAATGATGGCAGATGGACAGGAATCAGCGGACCAGAACCCCCGCTTCAAGTACACAATGCTGGTTCTGTTTACGAACAGGGTATTCAAGATGAATCTACTGTTGCTCAGTTCATTGCTCGCTTCGCCGATGGTCGATCCATCGAGGAAAGTGTCTGTCTACCATTTGCTTCTGAGCTTGGCCTTAAAACTGATGACGAGTTTGCCTCATTCCTTGCATTATATGGTTATTGGCTGAGAAATGGATATACTACTACTGAAACAAAGACAGTATGCCTTGTATCTAAAACAGAAGATGGACGCAATTACCTTGACTCTACACTCGGAAAATTGGAACGTGTACTCCCATCTTTACACGGCTATGATTCTACAAAGCAATGTGGAGTTAGTGTTCTAGACATGCCAATTCTAAATCAGAACACTTCTGAGCACTACCTTCGCCTATATACCATTAATAATCCAAGCTGGTGGAAATACTTCATGTCTCAACATCGTGAAGCAGGGCTTGATACAAAGAACGATTCGCACCAACCCACACCAGATGAGTCTAGCGGCAAGACTGGTTTGAACAAAGCATTTGGATGCAATATGCTAGCATGGCCACTTCCTGAATGGATTTGGAACACCCTTGGCAAAGACCATCTCCGCCATATAGTAAAGGGATTAACCCTGGCATCAAATGAATTTGTAAAACAGAAAAACATTCCACAATATATTCATGCGCCCACCATATCTTCTCGCGATGATATTCAACATCTGCTAATACACGCTGGCTATTCCACTTTCTTCACTGCCACCAATGCATCAGCAGACTCATCATCCACGCAATGGAATATCCACTACTCCGATTCTGCTCAAATGGCTGAACCCAAGCTCAATGCCAACAAGCAATTCAAGTCCCGCCCCCACAGTGGCACTGTATGGTGTGTCACAGTTCCTTCAAAGGGACAGTATATCATGGTTCGAAGGGTACTGGACAAGGATACTGATGGTAATGTCACCTCTGCTTCTCGCCCGCTCATTGTAGGTAACACCAAACCAATTAACGGTGCCGTCTTCATTCTCAATCCAAGAACCGGTCAGCTTTATCTTAAGATCATTCACACTTCTGTGTGGGCTGGTCAGAAACGTCTTGGCCAGCTAGCCAAATGGAAGACTGCTGAAGAAGTTGCTGCTCTGATTCGATCACTGCCGGTTGAAGAGCAGCCCAAGCAGCTCATTGTCACTCGAAAGGGTATGTTGGATCCTCTTGAAGTACATTGTTTGGCAGAGGGCACTCGTGTATTACGTGTTTCTCCTAGTGCTCGTGCGATAGAAAGTATAGCAGTAGAAGAACTCCGAAAGGATGATATACTGATTGATGAGAATGGTCGTCCAACTCGAATTTGTTCGGATGTCTCTTCTGGAGTGAAACAGCTCTATAATGTCAACGCAATGAAGCATCCTAACAGCCAAGAGGAAACTCTATACTCTGTTACCGAAGGCCATTTGTTGGTGCTAAGATGTGATGGTACCCCATTCAAGCTTGAGGCATTGGAACATGACGGCGGTGTGAAACTAACTTATGCTGCTTATAATGGTCCACGATCTGCTGTTTGGGCAACAAAGACATTTACCCAATTATCTGTCTCAAGTACATCTATTAATGACCAAGTAGTAGAAGGCTCCTTGCAGCCTGACTATGCGGAATGCTTGGTACCTGACCAAGATGCCACCAATGAACTCAAAGACGTATCAACTCGAATTATAGGTGATAATCTCAGAAATGAGGCCATTGCTTGGTGGAAGAACCAACCAGACAGAGTCAAGCCCTCAGATATCATCGAGATCGAAACAGGAATATACTGTGATCTTGACCCCGACAGTCCTTTGCGTACCATATTCGGTGGAATGTTTGGAAGAGTAGCATCAGAATTCCCACTATCTATTGGCGAGGTTCCTTCCAATTACTCTGTGTACTTTGACTTGCTCAATCCTATCCTTCTTGGCGCATTTTTGTCGAAAGGCACTATTGATGGAAGTCGCATTGTTTTGACATGCAATGACAACAATCGAGAATTGCTTTACAATGAGATCTCTCTCGCATTGCTACCCAAGAACTTTGCCATCTCGAGATCTGAAACCAATATTGAGATCACTGATCAGGACACTACCTGCACTTCTGTTAGCCGTCTTATTGGAGCTATTGGAGAATTTGGTATCCCTGTCAGCCATGAAGACAGACACATCCCTCATGTTTACAAATACGGAAACTCGAAGGTTCGTGCTGGTGTTCTTGTTGGGCTTATCGGTTCACCAAGCGATGGCAGCCATAAGTGCTACATCAACTGCTGTGGTACTTCCAACCAATTGCTCAACGATGCAGAATTTGTTGCGAAATCTCTTGGAATCTCAGTACAAAGAACTATCATCAATGAACAAGACGTTCTTGCCCTTGATTGTAGCTCTCAGGCTATAATCTCCGCCTACCAGACATCAGTCCCTGTTATGACTACTTCATCTTCGAGAAGACCAATGACTCTGGACGTTAAGCCCAGCCATGAAGGAAAGTTCTACCGCTTCAGTGTTGAAGGGGAATCGCACCGCTTCCTTCTGGATGATTGGAGTGTCATGCATAACTGTCTTGATTTCCCTAACACTGTTATCCGAGGCGCTGAAATGCAACTTCCGTTCCAAGCATGCCTGAAGATTGAGAAGCTCGGTGACATGATCCTGCGTGCAACCGAACCTATGCTGTGCTTGTACAACATATTCGACAACTGGCTACAAACCATCTCATCCTTCACTGCATTCTCTCGTCTCGTACTTCTGCTTAGAGCCCTTCATATCAATACTGAAAAGACAAAGATTATTCTTCGTCCTGATAACACCGTGATCACTGAACCTCACCATATTTGGCCAACACTCTCTGATGAGCAGTGGATCGTGGTTGAGAACCAATTAAAGGATCTCATTCTTGCTGACTACGGAAAGAAGAACAATGTCAATGTGGCTTCACTGACCCAGACAGAAATTCGTGATATCATCATGGGCATGGAGATCCAGGCCCCCTCGGTTCAGCGTCAACAGGTTGCAGAAATAGAGAAGCAAGCCAAAGAGCAATCGCAACTCACTGCCATCACAACCAAATCTCACAATGTTCATGGCGATGAGATTATTGTCACTACAACCAGCAACTATGAGTCAAAGGTGTTCTCTTCAAAGACAGACTGGCGCGTCCGTGCCATATCTACACAAAACTTGGCATTGCGTACCCAGCATCTCTACGTTTCTTCTGACAACATTCAAGAATCAGGATACACCTACGTTCTCCCAAAGAATGTGCTCAAGAGATTCATTACCATATCAGATTTGCGTACACAGATTGCAGCGTACATTTATGGTGTTTCTCCGCCTGATAATCCTCAAGTCAAGGAGATTCGTGCATTGGTCATGGTCCCACAGCTTGGAACTCACCAGAAGGTTGCAATGCCAACCCAGATGCCTGAGCATGATTTCCTAGACCAACTTGAGCCACTTGGCTGGATACACTCTATGCCAAACGAACTTGCTCAGCTCAGTCCTCAAAGTGTAGCCACCCATGCCCGCCTTCTCCACAACACATCTAAGCTCAAAAATAAACTTGGAAAGTGGGATGGTGAGAAATCTGTTGTTATTACATGTGCCTTTACACCTGGTTCATGCTCAATGACAGCCTACAAGCTAACTCCAAATGGCTATGAGTGGGGCTTGGCTAACCAAGAAACCAGCAGCCTCAACCCTGAAGGCTATTCTCCTGCATGCTATGAAAGAGTGCAGATGCTTCTTTCAGACCGTATCAGTGGCTTCTTTATGGTACCAGACGATGGTGGTGTATGGAATTATAATTTCATGGGCCCTGCCCATCGTCATGATATGAAGTATGGTCTCACACTAGATGTACCCAAGGATTTCTATGACGAAATCCACAGACCAAATCACTTCCTCAACTTTGCTGACATTGAAGAAGAAGGCGACGCAGGTGTCGACCTTGAAGACGAATTTGCTTAGTCAAAAAATAATCATGCTTACCTGATTCTATTTTTAAAAACCTTTATATTAAAATTCATATTTTCTACAAAAACATAATTAAACAATAAAAAATATTAAAAATATTAACCTTGACTATGATAAGAATGAATTTGTGATTCAACTATTACTTTTAAATATATATACTCATGCTGTTTATGATGATACTTGACAGGATCTTGGTGTTTATCTGGTCGAGAATAAAGAATATGTTTGATTATTGATTCCACTTCATGTGCCCCTATTTGGTATGCACTTGCTTTTCTAGATTGATAGCAAACCTTTAGATCTTTCTCTGTTTTCTTTGATAAATGGTCAAAATCAAAAAATAAAGGTGATCTTGGCTAGATATTTTAATATACGAGTTTTCATATAATTTGAATTCTGTGCTCATCAACATTCAATATTGATAAAGCATGTAGGACCGTTGAGTTGTAAATATTAGACCATAAGTTTATTTGTACAACTGATTGGTTTATTGTAAAGACCGAGTTGTCCGAATAAATATAAAAGCCGTTAACAGATAAACTGCAGGAAATCTTGGCAATGGATTCTGCTACTGAGGTAACATATCACAAGTTTTATTGTTGTTATTTGCTTAGATCACTAAAGCCGGGATGCCATAGCTACGCATATGTTGGCTCAACACCAAATCCAGTGCTTAGACTTAGACAACACAATGGCGAAGTTTCTGCTGG
Organism: Mycoemilia scoparia; assembly: GCA_027575805.1. Taxonomy (NCBI): domain Eukaryota; kingdom Fungi; phylum Kickxellomycota; class Kickxellomycetes; order Kickxellales; family Kickxellaceae; genus Mycoemilia; species Mycoemilia scoparia. Next base: position 173,108 of record JANBPU010000005.1, on the reverse strand, counting down.
AGCAAAAAAGACGGTTTCCAAAAGACCATGGTAAGATATTTTCAGCCTCTTTTGCCAAACTTAACAATTTATATTTTCCAAATATGTTTATACACTGTTTCTATAATACTATAACTCTGCGATTATAGGGAAATGATTGCACTGGTGTATGGATTTCCTAGCAACATTGCAGCCCTGCAAGTAAGATCTGTCGTTAGAATTTACTATACGACACTCAAAAAGCCATAAGTGGTTTTTCTAATTGATTTTTTTGCCTAAAAATAAAGTTTGAATGGGCATGGCAAAACCCAAGCAAGAGTCGACGAATCGATCTTGGTGACATTCCTGCTGGCTCAAGCAACATCGTTCTTTACAAAAATCAGTCTCTGGTCAGCACAAAACTCCATACCTTAGCAGCAATGCTTTCTCTCGTCCCCTGGTGTCGCTGGCCACTAAACTTGGGTATCTTTGCTGAAGATGTGAAGGCCGTTATAACCCCACTTTTGGCAGACATTCCTAAGCACATGAAAATCTTCGATCTCCCTGTTTCACAGCTATACGAAAGATCACTGGAAGGCAAGCATTAGAAGCATAAGTCAAGCCACACCGCTTTAAGCATGACATGTGCTTTAATGACTATTTTGCTATGCTTTATAGATATAATCCACATTGAACCAATTTTCCAACCCACCAACTGCGCAGTTTGCGGTATTGCACTCAAGGTAACTACGAAAGGTGCAACATAAAAAACAAGCCCTAGAGTCTCAAGCGTATCCTTTTTTCAACTATAGGACACTGATATCCGTGCAACATGTCCCACAGCTAAATGTGCCATGCTCTCACATATGACCTGCTTGGCAGAAAACTATCAAAACAACTCCAAAAATACAACAAAGGGTGCTTCTTCAGGGTACATAGTGCCAGACATCGTTGAATGCCCCTATTGCTTCACAGAGATTATATGGGGTGATGTAGTCAGAGCTATCCGGTACTCATAACCTTCAGGAATTGACTATAGCTTTTCCAATATCTAAAAAACGAAACTAAACACTTTAATATGATAAAAATATGGCGCAAAAAGCCACCCAAGATACTGGGGATGGATTACAAGTGTGCTTTCGTGTATTGACAAAAAAAATACTCAGGCAGAGCAGTGGTCACAAAAGACACAAGCATGAAAGGGGGGTTGATAAAATTTTGCTTTTATAGCATTGGGAGTTTCACTCCCCCCAAAATTAACCACCCTTCACTGCCACAGTACGTACTGATTTTTGATTGGCTGAAATCAACTTTGAACATGTCCCACAATCCACTGACTCACAATGAACCGAGGGATGCGCAGCCCACTGAAAAGTATAAAAAGGGGGCCATCTTCCAACGCGTGTGCGCAGTGAGCGGTTTGGCCTTTTTCCTATTTTTTCGTTATCTTTATTCTAGAGCTACCATTTAGTGCCACACTATTGTTAAAACTATCCCAACAGCGGGTCATAACATCCTCTATCCTAATTTTGAGAAAGACAGCTAAAAGAAGCGTTTTAAAGCATGAATTTTGGTCAACCAGCCCCCTCGTACCCGGCACAAAACATGCGGGTCCAGACACCAGCAATTCCCACTCCAAATCCGACGCAAGAGCTAAGTCTTCCTTCAAAAGCACCGGAGGCTACCGAAACACACGGAATTGCTGGCATTGTGCCAACATTACAGTAGGTTTGTTCACAATTTGACATTGGCACACACATATATCGATTTATAATACCTTTTCTAAACATATTGCCATTGTGTTTATCCAGAAACATTGTTGCAACGGTTAACCTTGACTGTCGCCTTGATCTTAAAACCATTGCGCTCCATGCTCGTAATGCAGAGTACAATCCAAAGGTACATTGATCAACTTAGTGGCTATATATACACTTCTATATTATATATACCATGTCCACATTACTGGTGGTGGGTGCTGTAATACACATGACATTAAACAAGTATTGTTTTTGTGATCTGTACTGCGCACTTGTTGCCACTTTTAGCGTTTTGCGGCTGTGATCATGCGTATCCGTGAGCCCAAAACAACAGCACTCATCTTTGCCTCTGGAAAGATGGTTGTGACTGGTGCAAAGTCTGAGGATGATTCTAAACTTGCTGCTCGCAAATATGCACGTATTGTCCAAAAGCTTGGCTTCCCAGCAAAGTTTACTGACTTCAAGATCCAGAATATTGTCGGATCATGTGATGTCAAGTTCCCCATCAGACTGGAGGGTCTCAACAGCTCTCACGAAAAGTTCTCCAGTGTAAGTATTCAAAGCAATTGCACCTTAATGCTGTGTATTGAAGTAAAGCTACTCATAAAGAGTTAAATTGGGCTAAGCTCTTTTTTATGTTGATTAATACTGCTAGTATGAACCAGAGCTGTTCCCTGGTCTCATCTACCGCATGAGGGATCCCAAAGTTGTACTTCTTATCTTTGTGTCAGGAAAAATTGTATTGACAGGTGCTAAAGTTAGGGCGCAGATCTACCTGGCATTCGAAACAATTTATCCTGTATTGGCCCAATTCAGAAAGCTCTAGTTGTTCAGTCCAACAGGTCCTTTCTCCGCAAGAACCCATACAAATACATAAACCCCTATCTTTATATATTGCCCATATATACCCTTACACTTTTTTCTGTATTCTAAAAAAACAATGTAATAAACTTTCGAGTTTAAATGTGATTAAAAGAAAGAAAAGTGTCTATAGTTACATTGTGACGTTTTAAGCAATAAGTAAAGCCTAATGTGTATGGCGTAGGATTGTATGCACAGAGCTTAACAATAATGACCATTTAAAGCAGCCTCGTTGGCCCCGCGATTTCTGTGTGCTTTCTTGTCACTCTTATGTTTTTTACTTTTTGTAGAGCTTGGTTGCCTTTCAGAGCTTTATTTTCCTTGTCTAAGAATTTTGCAACAATGGGTAAACATCGTGAGGTCTCAACGAGCTTTATAAGTTGCGAAATACTCACTAGTAATGGTTATACAACAATGTTTCTTTTGTTGAAAAGAAGCGATAAGGTTAGAACTTTCAAGTATGATGATGTTACACCTAAACTATATTAGGCCCATGGAATATACCACAGTATCATGTTGTTGATTATATGGCTGGTGGATTGCTGTTTCTAGACACTCATGGGCAGCAGTAAGCGGAACTCTGGATGCTTCGGACGATGGAGACCATTTTGAGTGTGCCTTACGCGAGATTTCTGAAGAAACTGGGTTTCATAGAGATCAACTTTTACTGGTTAACAAAGGAGAAGCCCAGCATATAAAGCATTCTAGCACGGGTAATACGTTTACTGTGTACCCATTCTTGTTCCAGCTAAAGAATGTTGATCAAATATCAAAGACTTTAAGGATGGATTGGGAGCATGAGGAACTTTTGTGGGTGCCAGAAGATCAAGTCATGGACTTTATGACCTCGAACCTAACAGTTCCAGACCTCATCTCAACTTGGCTGAGAGTTTATTTCCCAAAACCCATACGAAATTATGTCTATGATATTCAAAACGATTGTATAAACGGTGCGCAATACCTTTCGATAAAGGCCGTTAAAGCGATGCGTGATCTCTGTGAACCTTATGTACTTGGTCAGTTGTTTGGTGAGATGGTTTATAACCACGACACCTCACTAGATCCCAAATATCTGAAAGAAGTTATAATAGCGTTGGTGCTAAAGCTCTGTCATCTACGGCCACCGATGAGAGTTCCTATAACAAACGCACTTTATGAAGTTTTTGATAATGCACTGAAGGAATCTAATGGAGAACTCAGACCACAGTCTATTCAAAAAGCAGCAAACATTTGGATCGAAAAGCAAAATGATGCTTTTTCTATGCTGAGGCGTGAATTCATCAAGACTGTGAAATGCAAATTTGCTAGTTTTTATGCAAATTTGCCAGATGATCAAAAAGAGGGAGTAGCGCTTTGCATACATGTTTTCACTATAAGCTATAGTTCTGCTGTAAGGGCATGCTTAAACGAACTCATAGACTGGGGGAGACAACACAGATTAGACTCAATAACGATTACTTGTACAGAGTCACGGCCAAAAAATGAAGGTGCAAAGCTCGTTGCAGATTTGTCAAAAGAGTCGGAACAAATTAGCCAGACCTCGGTCAATTATGAAATAATAGCGGATGCTGCTGCTGGTATTCGAATGGAGGAAGTGGTTTCTGACAAATCTGACAAGAATAGCAAGGCCACTATGCCCATTGCAATTGTGGGCTCTGACCGCGTTGTTCCAGAAACCAAGCAATTCGTCAACAAGATTGGCACAGCTTCGTTCCTTGCATGCGCAAACTTGTTCAATATTCCTACATTTGTTACTTGTTTGGCTAGCAAAATTGCACTAAAAAGCAACTCTAAGAGCGAAGGGGACGAATGCTTTTGCGAGCCAGATCATGATGGAAGTGAACTATATTCTTCATATCCCCGGGATGTTCAAGATTTGTGCAAGAGTGGAAAGATAAAAGTATACAATCAATATTTTGAATTGGTTCCTTCATCAATAGTCACAAAGGTAAATCCCACTTTTGTTAAAGAGAATGGTAGCTTCTGTGCTCAAAACCTGGATTCCAACTCCAACTCCTTCCCACGTACATTGGAAGCTATTCAAGCCTATCTTGGCTACAAAGGGGTTTAAGGAACAGCAACTTTTCGTATTAACGCATGGTACTTTTACACATCATTTTTTTTGAGTAAATCCTGGTTTTACATTTGAAATACTAATAAAAATATTTTAAATATCAATAACGACTATTAGCATGCAGTGTATCCAATTGTTTCTCCTGACAAATGAACACGAAAAAAAACATTCATACTTGGTAGCACATTAAACTATCTGTATCACTATTACTGGGGCTTTACGGCTGGTATGGTACCAAACCTGAAGTCTAGGTCACGAAGTAATCTAAGGGTATTTTGAGTGCCCATTAATCCAAATTTAGATGCCTGGGCGTCAGCTACAACTGTACTCGTGGACGATTTATCTCCAGGGAATGGGAAGAGACGATGGAGAAGCTCGTAACACATCAGTGTGCAGCCAAATTGTGGTGAAGAGCGGAAGATACGTGGGAGCCCACCCTTGAAGAAGGCAGCAAAGCCTTCCTCGCGGTAAATCTTGCGGGAAGCGTCAAGGATTCCATTATACACTGTCTCGCCGGCCTTTGCTTCGACCTGAAGACGTGTCTTGATGACATCTGCTGGGGTGGTGAGGTATGCAGCCGGCATGCCTGCCAATGCACCGGATATTAGGAGGTCAGTAATGCCAAGCTGGCGGGTTTCTTCATGGAATATATTCTTTTTGATGTGGGCATAAGTTGGGAAATAAATAGCAGAGAATGGGATATCACGAAGCAGACAAGCGCCAGCGCCCTTGTATAGACCAAGAAGACCCAGCTCCTTAACAATGGCCACTGCACCACGACGAGGAACAGCGTTTGATACCGCATCCTTTGTGGTGGAACGAAGAATCTCGCCTTGTACCTGCAGGCGAATTTTCACAATCTCTAGGGGATTAGTAAATATAACTTGGCAGCCACCGGCGGAACCACCAGCTATGATCTCCGAGAGAAGCGTGATCTTTCCGGATTCTTTATCGGTTGTGAGACCACGAACCAAGTCGTTGACAGTTAGCTTGATTGCCTTCTCAGGAGCGACCCCAACAAGCTGGGGACCAAGGCCTCTGTATAACCCGAGGGCACCCTCGTTGCGAATGACCTTCTTGAAACAGTCAAAGCTGTTTTTGTACATCAATTCACCAACAACGGCGGACCTCTGGTTCTGCATGCGGGTCTTCACAAGGTCAATTGGATATACAGCGGTAGCACCAACACCACCAGCAATGGCACCAAGGCCAAAGTTGTATACTGGATGCAAAATCTCCATGAGAAGGCTGTGCTTGGGCTTTGAACTCTCGTCTGTACCCTTAATTTTGTTGTTGATGGTGGTCATCACAAGGTCCGGAGCTATTACGGAGGAATGTCCGAGATCAAGAACAGATTTGAAATCGGTTAGGCCTTTACGTTCCCTTTCGCCATTGGCCAATTGGAAGGCAATGTTGATCTCTAGTGGAGTAAGAAGTGGAGTGTGCCCCAGTTCCACAGCAGAACGTGCGAAATCGTCTTTCGAAAACATGCCATCAGGTGAGGCAATAGCTGCATGCCTAGATATCGTATCTATGACTGCCGCAGATGTGACAACGTTTAGAAACGCACGATATGTCGAGTAGCTAACTCTCGGCTCCTCCCCATCCTTTATAGATGGCAAGGACAGCCTCTCGAGCTGGCTGTTGATGCTGTTCATAGGGTGTGCGGTGAAGTAGGGCACGATAGATAAGAAGCTCGATAATGTGATGGACCCGGTCTTATCCTTATCGCAATGATCAAATAATAGGCGGGAACGCTCACGCTGTGCTTCCCCCAAAATCTGTGTAAACTCCAGATAGGAAACATTTCTTTTTGATAGGCCGGTATAATGAGTCAAAATGGATTTTTCAAACTCTGGCCATCCTTCGCCTGAACCAAGTCCAAACTTGGTCTTGAGGATCGGCAAGATATCGTCGAGGCTGACGGTCCCTGTGTTTTGTGGATCAAATTGACTGAAAAGCAGTGCATATGGTGCATCCGGCTTCTCCATGATGGACTGGAAGGAGAGGAAGTCGTCGAGAGACATTGTGCCATTGCTCGCGGGCACCATTAGATCGAACAGATCCCCAAGCCTGGCTCTTTCTTCGGCATCGTTGACAGCCGTGGCCAAGGCAGAGATAAAGCCATCACGCGTAAGGTAGCGGTGGCCGGTGGCAGGGTCAGTAGCTGAATGCGGGTTGAACATTGCGGTGTATGCCTGTGCAAACTGGGGAGAAACATCCCCAGCCATTAATGGACTGACGGCAGCTGCCATTGCTAGTGATAATGCTTGCAAAAAAGAAAACCAGGAAATAGGGGGAAAAGTAAAAATTCGGGCAAGCGTGAAGCACAAGACTAGTTAATATATAGGCGACGCGGGGAGGAGGCAGAATCACGCATGTGCTGGTGAGTCAACTATCCCCATCCTTAACATTAGCATCAGCAATAGTAGCGGCAGGCAAGCAGTAGGGCCAGAGCAATACAAACAGTGGCCAGTATGAAAGGCAGAGGCTTGGAGTATCTTTAAAACGAGGCCGGCGCCGCTAAGTTTCGGAATATTAGCGACCTATCGGCCAATCATCATAAAATCAGCAAAAAGACTGATCAATCAACGTGAGCAACCTCCAGGCATACAAAAGGCACACTTACACATGCGAGGAAAATCTCTGTTCCCTAACTTACTACCAAAAGGCGAAAAACTTTCCTCTCGTCACCAAAACTGTAGCCGTTTAGAAACCTGTACCAAGCAGAACCACTCATGCTGATGGGCATCACTGGCCATGCACACTGTGACGTTATGTGCATCTGCTTTAAGCAGCCAGGTTTATAAGTGGTCAGTGCTAAATAATAAGGGACCCGAATATAAAACAGATATCAAGTGTGCGCCTTTGCCACCCTCTCCTTCACTCTGGGGTTTTCGTAAACAATGGGCCATAGCCACAAAACCATTCTATGCGATCATATGGCGATATTGAGGGCTGTCATCAGGGGGCATCAACATCACCAACACTTGCTGGCGAGGGCATGGGTTTCCTTGGTTCTATGAGTCAAGGCTTCACGCTTAAACCGTGAGTCAAGCGATGCCATGCATATGGCTAGCACGCCCACCGATATTGCTGTAGCTAAAAAAGCTGCTGTACTCCAGAAGTATCACCATTACTCGTGATAAAGCAGTGTTAGTCAAGGGGTGTTCACTAACGCCAGCACCAATGTGCGTGCAAGCTTATCAATGCATTGCACAAGCATTTGGATACCGCCATCTACCAGGGTTCTCACACATCCCGTCTACCGTCCAATGCACTGATAATGGTGTCCTAAAATGTTCCGTCTTTTTAGGACATTAGATTCGCTGCTCAGAAGACACAAGCCCATGCCGTAAAAACCCGGTGGAGCTTACCTGTTGCTAAGTAAAGCTGGCACTATACTAATCCCCCCAACAAAAACATCATTCACGTGTTTTCAATATGGTAATAATCCACAGAGCAACCCATTATTGTCTAAAATAGAACTAGATCCTGCCAGCTTATCAAGATTTGTATTCGATAACCCGGAAATCACCACGATATCTTTCTTTTATTCTTTATACGGCAGAAACAATGGCTGCCAGATAACATAACTGCAAAACGCAAGGTTCACTTGCGGGGTTTCTGTCTTTATATGGCTAAAATTCACAAGTCCTTAGGCAAAATTGGTCCCCCAGAAGTTGCATACGAAATGGCTGGTGATTGGGCCAAAATCTCAGGACCCATTTTTGTCTATTTCATGTCTGATTACTAGTGGAATCTTGCCGTGTATAAATATGGTCATGCCTGGCTTATTTAATTGTTTATTTTGCATTTATGAAGGTATCAATCTTTCCATTAATCCATCATGTTCGATTGCATCCGAATCAACATCGCATCTTTAATCAGCTGAGCATTTGGATGTACGTAATGTATTTGAAGGCTCGGCCTTAGACCATCAATAGTCACAGTTGACTTTGGATCAAACAGAAATCGATTGTGTGGCCAAACCGCCGCAATAATCCAGTAAACTGCAACGATATATCATAAAGCTTTAGCAAAAGGATTCTTTTGTGTGCGATCTGGAGCAAAAACTCAATAATAACAATTGGCATGTATTAGGTTTTCCAAATATTTATTCATAGCAACATCATTTATCAAGCAGGCTCATAAGCAAGTTGAAGATCCCCTCTTCATTGCAATACGGCGAAACTTTACTAGTGTTCAAATGTATGGTAGGCAGAAATGGGACCTCATTAGACTCTGTCCAATATAAAGCCATTTGCTATGCAATTGCTGAAGACCTACTTTTGTCCAAAGCTTTGTGAATTTTGCCCATATGGCAGAGGCTCCTTTAAATGTGTACCAGAATATTACCTTGGATAACAGACAATCATCGCTGAGACTCCAGCTAAAATGCATGTATGGCTTATGGGCTGGTCCACAGTGAATTTATGAGAGTGTCTATATCTGTTCTGTTCCCTTTTAGCTGGAAACTTGCCATACGGGCAGATTATTTTTGAATGGCGAATGTTTTTGATAATCAACTGTGCTTGCCCCTATATAACCATTGGCCACCAAAAGGGGAGGTACTCTTTAAAAATCATTACTTATGTGCCTAGGTGTAATTGTATTAGCTACTTTGGTATTTTTAGAGAATATGAACCCAAATATCCAAGATATTCATATCTTTCACAAGTTTGTAACAAAAAGCAGCTCATAGGGTGTGTTTTGCGCTCTAGTCAAGACTTCTGCAAACAATAGCATTGATGCTGCTGGACTGGTATTTATTTTAGTTTATCCTTGATGATAAAAACACAGAAGGAGCCAATAGCCGGCAGCTCGCATATGGTGTGTAAAGGTCAACACAGCCATCCTGGAGCATTTGGGCAGCGGCCTGAAGCTAAGCAGCAGTAGTAATTCTTGCTAAATTTTACGAGCCGAGCTTCTTGCACAGTGATGATTTGATGTGATTGGCGATTTGGTGGGCATTCAAGGCCAGTCCCAACAAAAGCCCAAGTGTGTGTGTGATGTGCAGGAGAGGGACCATAAACAAAATCCTGCCACTCAACAGGCTGGGCTGGCCAGAGGGGGGCCTTTCTGAGCATAGTCGTTGCTTTAGTCTTGTCGTATCAGCGTCCACATGCTGTTCTTTGACACTGATATGCGGTGTTTGTTTTTTATTGTGTGGGTATGGGTGCGTGTGTGTGTGCGAGCCCTGCCTTTTATCTTGTCCATAACAACTCTGTCTGCCTGTGCAAGCTACCCTGCGTCTCTTAGTCTTCTGTCCATTTCCTTTCCTTACTGTTTATATAGCATTTAAAACTTCGAAAAATACAATGAGAGAAATTATTCATCTTCAGACCGGTCAATGCGGTAATCAGATCGGTGCCAAATTTTGGGAAACAATTTCCGCTGAGCATGGTGTTGGCAATGATGGTCTTTATACTGGAACTGATCCCAGACAAGTCGAGCGCATTGATGTCTACTACAATGAGGCCAAGCAGGGCAAGTACGTTCCCCGTGCTGTCCTTATTGACCTTGAGCCTGGTACCATGGACGTAATTCGCAACGGTGCCATGGGAAAGCTTTTCCGCCCAGATAACTTTGTCCATGGCCAGAGCGGCGCTGGTAACAACTGGGCCAAGGGTCACTATACCGAGGGTGCTGAGTTGGTCGACTCGGTCCTCGACGTCGTTCGCAAGGAAGCTGAGTCCTCTGACTCTCTTCAAGGTTTCCAGGTCACTCACTCCCTTGGTGGTGGTACCGGTTCCGGTATGGGTACTTTGCTTATTTCCAAGATTCGTGAGGAATACCCCGATCGTATGATGTGCACCTTCTCGGTTGTTCCATCAATTAAGGTTTCCGACACTGTTGTCGAGCCATATAATGCCACATTGTCCATCCACCAGCTTGTCGAAAACTCCGACATGACTTTCTGCATTGACAACCAGGCCCTTTACGACATTTGCCACAAGACCCTCAAGCTCAGCGACCCAGGATACGATGATCTCAATGGCCTTGTCTCCAAGGTCATGTCTGGCGTCACAACATCTCTCCGCTTCCCTGGTCAACTTAACTCTGACTTGCGCAAGACTGCCGTCAACTTGGTTCCATTCCCCCGTCTTCACTTCTTTATGGTTGGTTTTGCTCCTCTTGGAGATTCTAAGGCTGCTTCCTACAAGAACGTCACTGTTCCAGAACTCACCGCTCAGATGTTTGATGCCAAGAATATGATGGCTGCTTCCGACCCTCGTCACGGGCGCTACCTTGCTGTTGCCGCCATCTACCGTGGTAACGTCTCGACCAATGAGATTGAGAAAACCATGCTTCAGGTACAGAACAAGAACTCCTCATACTTTGTTGAGTGGATTCCCAACAACGTCAAGACTGCTGCTTGCGATGTTCCACCTATTGGTCTCGACATGTCTGCCACATTCATTGGCAACAGCACTGCTATCCAAGAGCTCTTTGGCCGTGTCAACGAGCAATTCCAGCTTATGTTCCGCAGAAAGGCTTTCTTGCATTGGTTCACTGACGAGGGTATGGACGAGATGGAGTTCACTGAGGCTGAGTCCAACATGAACGACTTGGTTTCTGAATACCAGCAGTACCAGGAGGCCACTGTTGAGGAGGAGGTATACGAGGACCAGGAATACATTGAAGGAGAGGTCGCTGGTGAAGAATACCCAGAACAAGAAGAGTACTAAATGCATTAATCTTTTACTAATGTCTTTTCAAATGTTTGATCCCAAAAGCAAATGATATGTTGTTCCTTCGCTAGCATTAGTATTCCCAATATTAAAATTGTTTTAAATCTATAATTAATGTGACATAGCTTTAGAAATATTATTAGTTTTATATCTGGTCGATTTTCACTACTGGTCAGCCACACAATGGCTGTGGGTGGATCCCAGAATAATATACCATAAATTTGATAAATAGTTTATAAAATTGCAAAAGTTCTGATGTATGCTAAGACACATGCTCTTTCAGGGATGGTGTGAAGCTGACTTTTCTCTTAAATGTATGTCTTGTTTTCAGTATTATTTGTTGTTTCCTACTGACTATTGCTTAATATTCTATCTTCTGTTTGTGTATGTATTATATATATATATATATATATATTTGATGATAGTTTTTGGAGGAGGACTTCTATACCTAATAACTTGTGAAATAAAATCATCTAATAACGATGATAAAAATGCCAACTATTAGTGCTGCTTACCTGTGTTTATTGCAGACATAGTTTTTTCCTTCGCTATTATGAGAACATAATTGTATGTTTTGGGTCTTGTGAATGTCAAAGATCAAATGATCATGATTAAGTTAATAATCTACAATACCATGGTCATACTCACACTTATGAAACATTTCCGCTTTTGTTACTTTACAGCTATTACGCCCTGATTTGATGCAAACACTCTAACTTGTTATACATTTTGCTATTTTTATATTATATCATATTATATTATATTATAAGCCTATGCTTTGTAAACCATGACACAGAGACCAGATGATATCAGACGATCGTATATTAAAGCAGTATTCTCTCTGTTGCTACAGAGCCAGGGCATAACCAGCATAAGCTCACAAGCTCTTTCTTCTCTTTGTGACGTTGGTATACTATGTAAGTGGAAATGGCTTTTAAAATTTCTAAATGGACAACCACCAGTATTTTATGTTAAAAAGTAGTAGCATTCCTGACCAAGATAAAACAAAAATATATAAAAATAGACATGCAGGAATTGTTTGCACATGCCCAATCATTCGGTGAGCTGGCTACACGTACACGTCCAAATTTAAACGACGTTGGGAAGGTACTGGATCTTTTTGGTGTTTCGACGGGGAGTCTTGAAGAGTATTTACATAAAGAAGTCGAGCTGTTCTCCACAGCCGAAAGGAGGAGTAGCATATACAAAATACACAAACGGATTCGTAAATCGAAGGAAGAGGCCACGAAAGCAGCAACTATCTCCTCGCCCCCAGGTGAAGCAGATTGTCTCAAACTTATAAAGTCGATGCTTGCTTACAGAAAGGAAACCCACGATCTTCTCAGCAATGCTAATAAAGCCGGAGAATCTGACTCCGAGTTTGAGCAGGTTGAGGAGCAAACTACTGGTGATAATAATGATGGCGTATTGACATCTGCTGCAGTTGATAGCACAGGTATGGATATTGATGGGAATGAAAATAATGCCATTGTTAGCCATCCAAAGTCTCCGGCATCAAGTGGGTTGTCTCGTAACGAAAGTGCTATTAGCTTGGCTACAAATACCAAGCCCGCTACAGAGCCCACCCAGCAAAAGGGCGTGAATGTGTCCAAAAAGGATTCTGAAAAGGAAGCTGAAGAGCCATCTGATTCTGCACAAGAGAATGAAGATGATATTCTTATATCACCCAAGGTTCCTGATCATATACCAGAGCACCTTCCAGAGCTGCCCAGCTCACACACATATCGACAAACACCGGTGTTTCCCAAAAGGAGCACCGATACATTTCTTATCAGAAAGCAAAAAACTGAACAAGGCAGACAAGCGGAGGAGAATCTCCAAAAGCTAGTTTTAATTTCGAGAAGCAATTTATCGTTATCAAAATCAATTGGTGTCAATAATGTCAGCGATTCGAAAGCCCAGGAATCAACACAAAAGCGTTCAAGCACAGCATCATCAGAGGAAGATACAGCACCCAATGGCGGAAGAGATAAAAAGAGCCCACAAAAAGCAATAGATAGGCTAACAATGATGTTTCCTCCAGCAAACTATCAGAAAGCGAGTAACAGACAGAAGTTTGGTTATATTGATGCTGCCAAAATTGTAGGTGGTGGTAACGATGGTGTAGCAACTAATGTATTAACTAGCAAAGCTCAAAGCGCTACCACACCAGCTGCATCAACATGATAGTAACGATAGTAGTAGTAGTAGTAGTAGCAGCAGCATTTTCATTGCTATGTTAATCAAGGTTGCATTCATAAGCCAAATGCCATTTCATCATGTATAGCCAGATTTTCTCACATATCCTCCACTTATATCCTCTCCCTTTGTTCCCAGAATCTTCACATAAAATAGATAATATAGGCACAGTATTGTATTTGCTAGGCCAATGTTTTGTACTTTTTCACCCTTCTCATTTTAAACTATTTCGTAAGCACAATATATATCACATTATAATCCAGATCTTTATAGTGAGGTTTATGATATACAGATTGCTTTGAAGGATACGGGGCTCGATTCAGTCCCATCGCTCTTTGAAGCAAATTCTACACTTGCAAAGACATTTGTGCGCATTATAATTTGATGAATGTTTTGAATAGAAACAACATTAAAGGTATAGTGTAATCATTGAGGGAATTCAAAAAACTAAATGAGAAAAATGAGGAGCAAAAAAGTGGTGTGGTGGTTAGTTGTTAAATATAAATGACGGTCGTCGTGATGACTAACAAAGGTGAATAATATAAAGGTCAACTCGTAAAGGGAGGGGAGGAGATATGGTGATGGTAGGTATCATGAATTTTCGTGGTAATTGTTATTAGTGGGTTTGTATAGTCTGATCTGATGATAATGATTTTTATAATTGCTGTCTGATGAGTCAATGAGAATTGTTGATGGCTGTCCATCCAAGTGGAAGCAACGGCTGAGGTGTGTGTGGATGGATGGTAATATAAGAATATTGTGCTTCGTTAGTTTAAATGGTAAACATAGTTTTAGACGAGATCAATATAAATACGAAAGAGGGTTATGGGGGAGAGAATAATGTGTAATGGTTGTTATATCGTCATCAGCACAGAGTGTCTCCTTCCTCCCTCTCCAAATAAAATACACAACGCTCTATTATCACACACACACACACACACCTCACATATCTAATAAAACCCATCAGAGGTCTCACCAAGAGAATGCTTATTTCCCGAATTTGGCACCACCAGGCCCCTTTTGGAGTTGTTCAATCTCAGATTCGAGCTGCTTTACCAAGTTGTGGTCCTGCTCCAGATCCTTGTTGAGACGGTCACGCTCGGCAATAAGCTTCTGCTCCCATTGGCGGAATCTGTTTTCTTCCTGCTTGACCTTCTCGGTAAAGCGCTTGCGGAGCTGCTCCTCCTCTTCCTTGAACTTCTTGTTGTCCGATTTCTTTGGCTTGGGCTCGCCAAACTTGCGAGTCTTCATCTGGGTAGTCCTGTACTTGTCGTAGTGTACTTCCTCAGTGGTGGTGACCAGGTCGAGCATGTGGGTGCGAATAAGCAAGCTACGGAGCTTCTTGAAGTCGCAGTGCTGCTCATTCTCAACCTCAGCAACGCCCCACTGGTAGGTACGGCCCTTGACGCGGCGGCCGTCGGGGGTTGGGACTTCTTGGGTGCTGCCAATGATAGCGAAAGGCATGGCGGCAATTATCTCGCGGTTCCTCTTTGCGGATGGCTCATCCTCGGTCTCAACGGGTGGCGTGTAGATGCGGATGTTCTGGGCGCTAATGATGTCCATGACACGTTTCTTGAATTGCTTCAGATCTCTGGGGGTCAGAGTGTCGGCCTTGGCTATAACAGGGATCAGGTTGCAGCGTGCGCCAATGGCCTTCATTGCGCGGACATCGATGGGCTTGAGGGTATGTCCATTAGGGCGGATAAAGTACAGGCAGGCGTGGACTCGCATGTCAACAATGTCCTTGCGGATGGGCTGCTGCTCCTGGCGGAGGTACTGTTCATACTGGTTCTCAAGGAAATCAATGACTGGGTGCCAGCATTCGTTGTTGTCAACATAGTCGCCAAATCCCGGTGTGTCAATGACATTGAGCTTAACGTTGAAGACCTTCTCTTCGAGCTCTACATTTTGCAATAAACAAGTGCGTTTATGTGAGTATGGATATACAGGTTAAAATCAGGGATAATATGGGCTGTGTATGTAAACACGCACATACGCATCGCAGACACGTGTGCAATAGAAAATCTCTTGGTACAGCAGGATTTTCAACAATGTGGCTTAGTCAGACGCTGCTTTAAAAGGACGGGCGGTGGTGTGTAATAGAATGGGCGACAATCGGTCGTTCTCTCCAGCCATCATCAGCTCCAATGAAGGGCGCGCGCTTTGTTGCGTTGCTACTGTTACTTACCGGCCTTATGGATGTTTATGTCAACGGTGCGGTCCAGCTGCTTTTTGCGACGGGTAGCATCGTCAAGAGGCTCAATAAGCTCTGTGGTGAACAGCGTGTTGATGTATGTGGTTTTTCCTGTGCCAGACTCGCCTATATTATGAAAGTCAGCAGTAGCAGCTTGTTGGATTTGCTCAAAGATAAGAGGCTCAAATGGCATGCCTTATAATGCTTTACGTACCAACAACCATCACAGAAAAGTTTGTGCCCTTCTTTGTGACAATCTTGTGTAGCTGGTTGGGCAAATTGGCGATTCCTATGCCATCGGTGGTTTGGAATTGGGTTTGAGATGGGCTTTCACCAGACATTATTGCCGTGTATATGTACTAGAGTGGAAAGTATATAAGTATAGAGGATGTGTGTATGGCAAGACAAGACAAGACAAGAAAAAATTCAGAGAGAAAAGCTGGTGATGATAGAGGACTCCTGAGATGCAGCGGCGGCGGTGGTGGTGGTTTGTATTCTTTTAAATATTTGGATGTTGAGGGCATACTAAAAAGGCAATGGTGATTTTCTGCATATTGGTAAATATGTGAGACAGAGGCGGCGCACTGTGCTTGTGTGTTTAGACCACAACAATGGAGATGAAAACACCTGTCTCCTCTCAAAGAATGCGTCTGTGTTTGTATTGCTCGCCCGCCAGCCTATCCAAGCATTTTCCTCCTGCTTGGTGGCAGACAATGAACGGTTTTCCTCTGCTGTGTCTGGCACAACGTAGTGGCAAATGTGCATGTCTGCAATCACGCTCTGCCTGGAATTATCCAATTTATTGAAAATGAAATCCTTCTCATTGGCATCATTGCACCATAAAACCAAAACAAACCATGAATAATGTGTGGGCCTCTCCTCTATACTTGCAAAAGCGTCTGCTTTTCGTTCCACTTGTCAATTATACGCTTGGCAATGGCCGAGTGGGCTTCGCTTGGTGGCATGGTCCTGAGCGGGATTCGGTCCCCCAGTGCGCTGAGTGGGTCATAGTGGGCATCATCGCTTGAGGTGACTAGCATATGGCTGTAGCCTGTTCCTTCGATATACAGTCTCCGAAGATAGCCCTTTTTGTTCAGCTTTTGGTGGAGGCTTCTGAGATGCCCTGTAGTTTTTTCCTGGCTGGCAATGTACACCTTTTTGCTATAAACACAGAATAATAATTGTAGTTGTAGCTTTAGTGTTGGTTGTGGCTAATGTTGTTCACATTGAGGCCCATACTTCCACTATAGAGAGAGAGAAGCAGACAGTCTTTTGGAAAGTAAGTAGGTGGCTGAATGCAAAACTCACCCAAGCTCAAGAGCCGACGATGTTGTGTCGAGCGAGTCTGGAGTTGTGACAATACAGTTTGCTTGCAAAAGATACTTTATATATGGGTTTGAATTTGCATCTTCCAGTTTCCCATCCCATACAGCGACCGATTCAGGCCCACGCTCTTTTTGAATGCTATAAGGTTAAGTCCATATTCAATGTTATAAAAATACCGCAGTTACAATGGTCTGATTCCAACCTAGATTGCATCCGTTTCCTGATGAACATACCTTTCAGTTGTATCTAGAATAGCCGCCCGAACCTATTTAATGCCACCATTGTTGCTTTGTTGATATGAATTATAGTTCTACTGGTTTATTTATTATCTCTACGATATGGCTTACTTTAGAAGGTGCCTGGGGGTTTATGTGTATACATAGCTTGTAGTCAAAATTTGTGGCCAAGAGCTACACTTATAAAAATAGGTGTATTAGAAAACTGGACATTTTGGTCTCACAACATAGAGTCATATACATACATACATACATACATAATCCCTAACTTGCCTTAATGTCACGACAAAGGCGTGAAACATGTGACGCCAAGATTTTATAGCCAGAATTATGAACGCAGTCACCGACAAATACAGACGCTACCTTTCTCTGTCCTTGGCCGTCTTGTTTAGCTACAGTGGTGCTGTTCGTGTTGTTGTCATTGCTATAGTATTTTTCGTTCAAGATCTCACCCTCCTTGCGAGATATAATTGGGACAGGGAGCTATTATATTGTTCAGCATCTTGTTTTTAGTATTTACCATGTTGATGGAAGCGCTGGTTATATCGTCATTACTAACCTCTGTGTAGACTATATGATCGTTGTTGGGCAAATTTGGGCCAATGCTTTCTATAAGTATGTATCAAGCAAAATGTTATATATTGCAAAGGAACTCATACCACAGCACCAGACAAACATTTCAACAATGTACTTAATCTCATTCTGTCAATAGATGTCATGGCTACGACATCAAACAGTTTAAAATTGACCCCTGGATGTCCGATAAACGCTATTAACAGGCAGAATGGCAATTGTTTATAATTTTGCTAATTTTAGAGCTTAGTTGGATTGTACTACTGGATGTAGAGCCGATAACAAGCTTACATGAAAGGGTTCTGTTTTTGCTTCGCTTGATCACATCCAGACAAAAAGGCATTGCATCTTGTGCTGAACCGATGACATACTGTGGCCATTGGAAATTATTGCCTTGGTTTTCGTTTTGATATGCGCTTCCTAAATTACATTTAAACCCTGTTAGCTTCAGTGGCATTTCAAATGCATTATATTGATGCCTAAAGCCACATACCTGATATTTTTTTAAATAGATTGGTTCCAGCCAAAAATCGAAGCAAGATCGGAGGCAAGGCTCGGACAACTAATTTCCACACAGGTAGCAATACCCAGATCGGCGCATATTACTACCTTCTGTTGTAAATATGATCAGCAATATTTTGATATAGATCTTTGCTTACCTGGCCCTAGTTTAACGGTTTTGATCTCGAACGGAACGCCCAGCCCTTTGGCGACCCGGATGGCCTTGTATTTGCTTTCTAGCTCACCACTAGTAAATATCCATGTCTTTGGAAGCAGGGTGGTATGCCGAACAAATGCCGCTGCCTTCTTGCTCATCTTGCTTTGTAATAGAAGGTCACCAGGATAATTTTCTAGATTGAAAAGCTTTTTCTCCCCTTATCTTTCATGGTTTTCGTAGATGTGAGAAGGCAATATTATGGGTGACCGCGTCAAGGATTTAACCAGGGGGTAAATTATAAAGCCAAGTAATAGAATAGCGTTTTAATATGATTTTATTTTACAAAGACGTGAGCCACAAGAGGTAGTAACAAAAATACTGAGGGCAGTTTCTTGTAATATTTACTTTGTAAATGCAACATTTATAGGTGTTTGGCATACATAAAGCAAAAGTACAAAATGTTAGAGGGGGTATATATTGTTTATAGATAATAGCCGCCAACTTGCTCTACCATAGCATCAATGGCATCGTTCTCCTCCATTTCAAGCTATAAAAAGAATCCAAATTATATAGTTGTTGTAATATACATGTACATATATACATCAAAGCTTATAAATTACTACACAACGTTTTTAACTCACCTTTTCTGGGGTATCACCAGCGTTGATACGATCGCCGTCAAAGAGGAAACGAATGGACCCTCTGGAGCGGTTAGTACGGTCACAATAGGCGTTCATGAGCTTCTCAAGACGAGTGTGCTTTTTAATCTTGAAACAGATTTCTTGGCTGTCCTAAATAAGAGGACAAGAATTTATCAATTAGCAACCGAATGAACATGAATATGTATGCTGTAGAAAAACCGTGAGTTCATAGTGCTTACTGGACTAATAACCCTGAGGTTAATATGTGTGTTGGCTGGCTTCTCGTCCTTTACTGAGTTTTGGGCATCTTTGGGGGCATCGCTTTTTGGGGGAGTGTTGTGCTCTGTGTCCGACATTTTGAATGAAATAAACCACAAGGTATTGTTTTTGAATTATCGAATAATTACAGAAACAAGATAAATATGTTTTAGTGTGTGTTGTGGTTGAAGGGAAAGGAAAAAGACTCTAATAGGCTTCTATAGCATGCTGGTGGTTTTTGTCACAATAAACAGACACGCACATACACACAGCTGATTATGATTATTTTCAACGCAATCCAACCACGCTTCAAGAGCCAGGATTTTCTTGGCTATTGGCTTGGTTCCCTTTATCCGGTTTTGACTCACCACCCTATTTGTGTTATTACGTTTTACTCTAACCTTTTCTCTTACTTTAAAAACACTTAAGGTGTTATTCTAAAATACACCTTCTTCTCCGCAGCTTCATAATCTATTGTAAGAATTGGCATCATTGCTTCTTTATAAGCTCCCTTATATTTGGAGTCTGCTTAAAAAGCATATCATTGTTTCTGTGTCTCCAAAAGCTATAAAGGCTAGAGTATATCCATTCACTCAAAGCTCAGCGCAGCAACGTCACTGTATTCACACACAAAGAAGAAATGTTGGCTTTTTGTCAGCCCCACCCTGCATCTATAACCACCTTCTCTTGCGGTCACGGAAGGAACCAAATTGCTCCGCCATTATCACCACACAACTATATTTCAGCCCCTTCAAGGGGTACAGCAGCTAACCCTGACTTCTTTAGCAACTTAGATTTCGATCCACGTGTCACGCATCCTGCATCCATTCCTGTGCCGATGCCAGGTAGAGACAGATTATATATGTTAGGCGAGCTTAAATCAAAGTTGTAGATCCAGACATTCCCTATCGGGACTTACGAATTATACACATTTGCTTTACACAATTATATAGTTATTGTTATTACATTTAAGTTTTTAGCTAGAGCGATAGCATGTACTTTTATATCATAATATACTAATACTAGTTTCGTGGTTTACCCATAATAAAGTGTTTTATCATATATGGAGATCAGGATTAAAAATGCGTAGTAAATGACTTTGCCACTGAGTTTAGACAGCAACACATCACTCTCAAAACATATGGCTCGACTAAAAGATCACAACACAGAGTCTTTGGAGCTCATAGCTACACTTAACCATCGGAATGAACCAGATCAGTCCCTATCAAGGCACACCTTTCGGGCAATGGTTAATATCCATACCATGAAAAGCCATAGTATCTGTGCAGGCGATTTTGTTAAAATAAGTTGCAACGACTGTGAAGAAAAAGTAGGTATTGGCATTGAATTCGTGCTCTGGGCGTAGGTCATTGCTAATTGCTGTTTTTTTTTGGAAAATTTAGAACAAGGCATTTATAGCTCGAGTATGGCCATCGTTTTTAGGGAATAAAATGGGTAAGTGCAAAAAAGATACATGTCAATCCCGGATAAAACTCGGATTTAATAATATATTTACTATCATTAATGTCATTATGCATAGAGCTGGGCCTTTCGTCTGTTGCTTTACTTAGCTGTGGTGCCAGAGTTGGGGATAGAATCAGTTTATCAGTTTTGGATGACAGTCCTTCGGTGCTAGATCTCATAAATGTCGAACCAATGGCTCGCAACGTAGATGTTGGATCAGAATATTTATCTATTCTAGTTAGAGAATATCTTTGTAAGAGAGAGAGAGAGCATTATGCTTAATAATTGATTATATATCACCTTATAAAATATCCTATAGTAATTCAACTAACATCAGGATCTATGGTCTGTAGTCGATATCGCATATGTGGCTATTGGCATGTTCCTTGACATAACTTATCAAGGAAGACCATGTAGGTTCACAATTAAGAATATAAGCCTCAGTGATGGCGATCACGTAGAGTTTGGTCTGGTCTCCAAGAAAACTAAAATCAAATTGACAAATATAAGGGTTAGTAGTTTTCAAAAACCCAAACTCTTTAGATCTTTATAACTGATGCTGATTCATAGATATCTATCTTTTATGGTTCGAATAGAACGATGATCAAGAAAAAGATATAGAAAAAGGCAAGAAAAGCACCAGGTATGAAGACATTGGCGGACTTAAAGAAGAGGTCAAAAGTATAATAGAAATAGTGGAGTGGTCTCTTACCAAACCAGAGATTTTTTCACAATATGGTGAGTAAGATATTTTTAATGGCTATACTATCACATATAATCTGTATATATCTATGAATACAACTACAACTACAACAATGAAAACCACCATTGTAGGCATGAAGCCACCAAAAGGTGTGCTGCTGTATGGCCCTCCAGGAACTGGCAAGACCCTCATTGCACGTGCTGTGGCTTCCGAAACCGGGGCTCATAGCATAGTTGTAAATGGTGCTGAAATAATGTCCAAGTTCTATGGAGAAACAGAGTCAAGGGTACGTACAAAGACATATAAAGATGGCCGAAAAACATTCTACAAGTATAATACCCTAAATATACATTAATACTTGTATAGATCAGAAATATATTTGAAGAGGCAGCTGCAAAGGCACCTTCAATAATATTTATTGATGAGATCGATGCACTTTGTCCAAAGCGTGACAGTGCTGGGAGTGAGGTTGAAAAGCGAGTTGTAGCTACATTGTTGACGTTAATGGACGGCGTGGATACAAAAGAAGGTAGTATGAATAATATCAGCGACAAAGTAGTTGTCATTGCTGCAACAAATAGGCCAAATTCTCTTGATGAAGCATTGAGACGACCAGGAAGATTCGACAGGGAGATCGAAATCGGAATCCCAAATCCCAATGACCGCTTTTCTATACTTTTGACCATCACCAAAGATATTCCGAGCACACTTACTGAGAATCAAGTTAGAGATCTTGCAAATAAAACACATGGGTACGTTGGGGCGGACTTGGCAGCAGTGTGCAGAGAAGCTGGATTAATAGCTATAAGGAGACATGTGAAGCTTGGGGAAAGTAAGTTTAATGATTGAGCAGGATCCGCTTAACATATGAATGCTGGTATTTCTGATCTACATCTAACTGACATATCACCCTCAAAATAGATGATTTGGCAATCGGCATCAGTGATATGGAAGAGGCTCTTGGTGTAGTAAAACCTAGTACCATGCGAGAGGTAATATAAAAAGCATTTATATGCATTCAGGCCTGATGGGGATTACTAAAGAATATAAAACCACCAAATTATATTGTTTAATGTGCAAATGTTGGTATAGGTAATGCTGGAGGTACCTAACGTAAAGTGGGAGGATATTGGTGGACAAGAAGAAATAAAACAAAAGTTAAAGGAATCTGTGGAATGGCCGCTCAAGGTAAGCCATTTAACAGATATGGCGTTTGGACTACATTTATCGCTATATGTGGCACTAACATTTTTAACTTTGTAATTGTAGCACCCAGAAAGTTTTATAAGAATGGGAATAAATCCTCCAAAAGGTGTTTTGCTGTATGGACCACCAGGGTGTAGCAAGACTCTGACGGCAAAAGCACTAGCTACTGAATCAGGTCTCAATTTTATAGCTGTAAAGGGCCCAGAGGCAAGTATTTACATGGATGGCAAATATCAACACAGTAATTGAGTAATACGGATTTGTTTATTGCGGTCTAATGTATATTTACGGCTGCGTCTTTTGTATATAGCTATTCAGCAAGTGGGTTGGTGAATCCGAGAAAGCCGTTCATGAGGTATTTAGGAAAGCAAGGGCCGCATCACCATCTATTATATTTTTTGTAAGTGATCTAACATCCGCATATATATTATAGCTAAAATATAGTAATATCTAACTATCTTTGCTTCTGTTGAAAATAGGACGAGATTGATGCAATTGCTGTTAAGCGCGGTTCGTCTAGTGATAGTACATCTGTAGCAGACAGAGTACTTTCTCAGTTACTAAACGAAATGGATGGCGTGGAACCCCTGGTTAATGTCACTGTAGTGGCTGCAACAAACAGGCCAGATATAATTGACGGGGCTCTTCTTAGACCAGGGAGAATTGATTGCATATTGTATGTTGGGCCGCCAGATTTGGCATCACGGAAAGCAATATTCGATATCCAGATCAAAAAGATGTCTGTGGATAAAGATGTTTCCTCTGCAAAGCTGGCAGAAATGGTAGGTTTTGATAATATGGAAATACTAATGAAAGTGCCAAATGTACAACTTGTTTTAAGCCGGACGTTCAATTGTGCTTATTAGACAGATGGCTATTCAGGAGCGGAGGTTGTAGCACTTTGCCAAGAAGCAGCAATGGAAGCAATGGACGAAGATATTGATGCACAGAAGGTAGTAATTTATTATAAGCGATGATATAACCCACACATCATAGGAAATCACTCACTTTTATAAAACTGACTTGGGGCTGTACAAATAGGTCGAGATGAGGCACTTTACTAAATGCCACTCAAAATCTAAGCTCAGGATAACTTTAGAGATGCTGGAGTTCTACAAATCGTTCAAAGAAAAGTCCGGCTTGCATGAATAATCATGAAATGGAAATACAAATTTTGGAAATTGTTGGTCATTGAACATGCGTTGAATTCATAAATATTTATCAATATAATGTACATGTTTAGCAAATTAAAATGTCTATGTGATATAGTTTCCAAACAAATCTGACAGAAAACAGTGATGGCAGTGGTGGTGATAGAAGGTGGCATTTAAATATTAATGGCTATTCCACCTCTAAGCAGAGAATCTTTTATCAGCCTGGCCTTCTTTCGTTTGCCAAGCATTCGACAAGCCTTAATAGTATCTTTGGCCATGTCAGATATCATAATGGTTCTGGTTTTTCGATCCATGTCTGTTTGGGCCAAAACAGGATTCAGATTGTATACGTCGACCATTCGTTCGAACACACTCAAAATCTTTCCAGGCTGATTCAGACTTTTGTATGCATCAATGACAAAGCATCCGATGGTGAGGCTCTGACAGCTTCCAGCCTGTATTTCCACCAGTCCCTGTGATGCCTCGTCGATGTAGCTCTCGTAGAACTCGATACAGTCCTGTGGGCGATATACAAGCTTGTTAACCTTTTCCATGAGTATTGCTTTCCACGAGCTTGTCACTTTTATTGGCCCTGAATCGGATTCCAAATCTTTTGCCGATTCGCTGATGATCTTCTTGGTGAAACTTTCGACGTATCGGGCTGATGGCTGCCTCATGCAGTTAGATATTACGCTTACGTACGCATCGATGCTTGGTTGTATCCCGTCCTCTCGCATCATCCTAAAAAGCACTTTTACATCATCAATCAGCTTCCTCTTGCCAAAATATTCTAAGAGTTTGAGGTACAGCCAAGGCGTGGGCGGAATCATTGATTGCTGCCTAAATTCTTCAAACAGCTCTCTAACCAGCTCATGTAACCTATTTTCCATGCAGTATACAATGACGTCTGAATATGATTTCTGGAGGATGTAGTAAAAGTTATGGCGGTGGTTTTCTTTTATGCTTTTGATTGAAAATTTGTGGTTGGACATCATGGGGTCAGTCGATGCAATCTTGGTGACAGGGACATATGGTATGGCTGCTAGTTTTCTAAGCTGCATCAGTGCATTCGGCAAGTTCTCTAAACTTAACCATGACTTTACCGTTATTGAATAAAATCTCTGTGCGACAACGTTTTCGTATGCAGATGTATCCAAGTTGTTCAACTGCAAGAGTATGTGAACAAGGATGTCCTTTTCTTTACATTTGCGTGCGCCTCTCAAAAGGACCTTAAATATTTGTATGGTAGGGTATATGCCAACTTCTTGCATTTCGTCAAAAAGCTGAACGCCAAGTCCCAGATCAGCCTTCGAGTTTGGATTCAATCCAGAAAACAGGGCAGCGTATGTATAGGCGTCAACCATTGTAGTAGAATCAGAGCTTCTTTCCTTCATTGCGTTTTTTATATTGATGGCAAATTTCATCTTTTTGCGTTTTGCGAGAATTCTGAGTAACTCGTTCAGATGCATCCTCAAGGGACGTGTTTCAAACGAATTTCTCATCTCCCCCAAAATGTATTGAGCCATATCCAGGGAGGCCCTAGAATCAAACTCTGTATGAGTTCGGTTGATTTGCCTTAAAAGGCGACCGAATTGGATAGAGTTTATTCTGCGTTTATCTATTTTGGAAATTTTGCGGTAGGCAAACCAGGCCATAACAAGGTTATTATTTTGCAATCCCATTTCAAATTGCTTTTGCAATTCTCCTATATCATATGTAGCTTTTGTTTCTGGCTCTTCAATAGTATCTGGGATGACTTCTTCGGGATCTTTTGTTGTCTTGAAAGATCCACTTTCAAGAAACTGTATCAATGCAGAAGCGATCCGATCTGAAGGCGGCAAGGGTTGCCTATTAAGGTTTCTAATGCTCGCATCGCCGTCAAAATAATCATTCTCTACACTTTCTTTCTTGTAATTAATCGATTTATGATTTTTTTGGTTTAAACTTTTTCGCCGATGAGGAGATATGGCGTGAAGGTTAGATACCTTCGATCCAACCAAACTTTTGGGTGCATGCTTTTTTAGATGGATATTAGAATTGTTTTTTGGTAAACTTGTGTGATTTTTATGCTGCTCTTTTGAGTTTTTGGGAGCCATCGTGTTCTTATGTATCCTATTTTTTAAATCGGCAACAATGTAGCACGATATATGGCGAGCGCTAATTTGTTGCCTGCCATGACCACAAATTATCCCGGCAAGCCTATGGAATTTTTGTGGCTGGGTCCCAATTCGCATTTACACGGCTCTAAAAATATTTTGATAAGTGGAAAAGCAAAGCAGCTGCCGCTACTAGTATTTATTATTCTTGTTTCTAATAAAAAATAAGAGGAATACAAAAATGCTTGACCACAGTCCCTAGTTGATTAGATAATTGACTAGTGTTGATATCAAATTAAACTTTTGTGCTTTAACCATAGAAAAAAAATTAAGTATACACAGATGTGTTTTGAGTTGAATGTATCTTCCAAAGAACAAGGAAAAAGACAATGTTTATGAAAATTGTAAAGGCCATTGCATTATCAAGCACAAAATAAAGTCCAGACAAATGAATATATATATATATATATATCAAACAATTGGTACTAAAATGATATATTAGAATAAATAAGATTTATATTCATGATTGGGTAAGCATATATCCATAACAATGGCCAAGAACTGTAAAGCAAAATGTTTAAATTAATTAACACAAAAATCTATATAAATAATTCACATAATGCTACAATCTCGTGTGAGCTTTTTGAGGGGCTTCTTTCCAGAAGGATAGACCGGAGGTTTAACATAGGAAGTAGAGCAGCATCCGTGCTGGGTAGATCCCTCAGAAGATCCGTTAGATGTAGTCCTATACACAGGTTTGCTGTTGTCGTCCACTGCTTTCATTGATATCGTGCGGACCCTGTTTGCTAATGTAGGCATGGATAGATCACTCTCAACAGAATAGTTGGGGTGATTCATAAAAAGAACATTGTCGGTGGAGTGCATGTAGGGATTGTTACGCATGTTTGCAGCAAATCCGTTTGGAAGCGAAGTTGGTCTACCAGGACTGCCCAGAGGAAACACTCCAGGGGTCAAGGGGCTGCGATAGTCTGAACTTCCAAACTGGTTGCTAGTCTGTGATTTTGCAATTTTCTTGGGGATTGGATTGCTGGGCTTGAGGATGTCTGTTGCGGATGGCTGGGTGCGGAGCTGTCTTGTTGGGCTTGATTTCTGGGGCTGAGGAAGGTTCTGTTGAGACGTGTTTACGAACCATGGTATGTGGCTACCACTCGCCACATTTCTGTAAGAGGAGTGTTGGGAAGTCGGTGTTTGGTAACCTGAGTCCTTGTTATTCCAGTCTGGTTCGATGATCTCCCATCCATCCTCTGACTTAAGATTTACAGCGTTACTAGAGTTAAATGATCGATAAGACCCATCTCTGTATATTGGCTTTGTATGGAGGGATATCGGAGGATTCACTAGAGGCGGGGCAGTTGATGGCGAAGGGGAGGGTAATGATGATGCTAATGGTTGTGGTGAATTGAGTACATTTTGAGTTGATGCTCTTTTAGGAAGCGGAATTCTCCTACTGGGGGAGGATATCTTACACTGGGCAAATGCTTCCTTTGCATTGTTTTTTCTTGTTTCAAGCGTCAGGTTAGGACGGGATGGGTTTAATGGAACTCCCTTTAGGACACGATTTCCAATGTTGGGATCTTGGGGAACTGATGAGCTCCTCTCGCGCTTTTGTATCTCCACTCTATTTGGCAATTCATTTGATAAAGCTTTTTCAAGCATCTTTTGTTTTGGTGTTATTGGCGATTGATCTCCATTCCCTTCACCATTTTTCCTGGGTTTAACTTTAAGCCTTCGATTAAGCTTGTTCAGCATAGATGGTCCATGGTGTTCAGATTTAGCGGATACAGTGCCTGTGTTGAGTTTGGTGGTTCTGGTAGTTGAGACAAACAAGTCTTTCGAAACTTGTTCAGGATTGGTAGAATCTTTAGTTGGCGATTCAGAGCTAAGTCCATCAGTTGGAGATTTTTGTTCAGTATGGCTACCTTCTTGTGCTTCTTTCTGATCGCTGGCAGACTTTTGTGCATCTTTTTTCCGTGACGAAATGCTGTCCATTGGTTTTGAGGCAAAGAGTGGGAGTGCATCCAATAGCGAGGAGCTAAAGGGCGGAGTGGCATATGGAGATGGCTGGGTTAAGCGGTTCGGGCCTGTTCCCATATACTTTGACATCTTCATACTATGGTTGCGGCGTAAAAGCCTCATTTCCTTATGATTGCGCCGGTATTGGGAAATCCAGGGGTGCTTTAGCAGATGGCTGGCGCTTGGCCTGCTTTTTGGATCCTTCTGGAAGCATTGCAATAAAAAGTCCCGCAGATCATCAGAAATGCTTGGTGGTAATGGTGGATGTTCGTCTTCAACAATATGGTATAATGCTGCCATCTGTACCATTCCATAGTATGGCGGCTTCCCCGTTAAAAGCTCGACAATTGTACAACCCAAACTCCAGATGTCAGACGCTTTGCAAGCGCCCTCCAATTGGATGATTTCCGGGGCCATCCAGTTAGGTGTTCCGGCAACTATCGAGTCATCCGAAGGTCTTGATATCTTCAAATTTAGGGACACACCAAAATCCGTCAGTTTGGTATTTCCTTTTTTTGTGGTTAATATGTTGGCAGCCTTGAGATCGCAGTGAACAACCTGCTGCGAATGTAGGTATATCAAGCCTTCAATGATCTTTACGACATAGGCCAGGACAAGCTTCTCTGGGAATTCGCCAAATGATTTTAGAGTGGCATTCAGGGAGCCATTTTCAACATACTCCATGATTAGGTTAAGGTGCGTCGATGTTTTGACAAACCCGTGATAGCGAACAATGCGTGGATTAGACAACGATTTAAGCAACTCCACTTCGTTCATCATCGCCTCCATTTGCTCTGATTCTTGGCCCTGGACAGGAATTTGTTTTACAGCAACCATTTGTCCGCTTTCAAGATTCAATGCTCTATACACTGCACCAAACTGCCCCTTGCCAATACAGTTCCCCAATTGGTATGAGTGCGTTTGGCCCGAATAATCCGTATATTTTATTGTGTTGTCCTTGTTTACTTGAGCCTTGGAGTCTTTAGTTTTGGGATTTTGTGGCATTTCCAATGGTGGCTCTAGAGCTTCCTCGGGCTCCTTTGGTGATGGAGCTTTACCATTCTCCTCCTCCTCTTCATCATCATCGCTTGTGTCGCTGGCATCCGACCCTCTTTTGAAAATGTCTGCTGCTGCCATTCGGAATGTTGGTATTGGTGGTGACCGGGGCTCATTGAAGAATGGGTCTATTGCGGAGCTCTTGTAAGAAGAGCCATCACTCTCGCTCTTTAGGGTGTTGGGGGTGGCTGGTTCTGTGGGCAGCTGTCTTTTGCTGATTCTTTCTGCAACATTTATAGTGCGCTTAGTTGACATAGAGCTTGCCTGTGACGATGAGGTACATGGTTTGGTGCATATCGCAATAGTAGCCAAATCTTGTCCGCCGATTGTGGCGTTGTATCCATCTTTTTGATGTTTATATGAATTGTCTACAGCATTTTTGCTGCTATTCAGCCTTGGCACTGAAGAACCATTTATAGTGTTTCCAGGCATATTACCAAACTCAACTAGCGTCGCTTGGATAAACGAGCGGTGAGATGCATAATTCTGAACGGTTTGCGTATTGTCTCGGTTTGTTTCGCCTAAAGTACTATCAATTTCATCTGAATCTTTTCTACGGGCAGAAAATGGGATACCCGCCACAACTCTCGCAATGGTCAATATTGTCGATACAACCTACAGAAATTCACAATGATCAATACAAATAATAGCCATAAAACAATAGGCAGTCATAAATAAAAACGGCGATACCTTATTCATGTTTTTTGCTTCGTACAGATCAACTGTTTGAAATAGGTCTGTGCTTTGGAGACCCAGCTTTTGCGCTGCAGCGAGAAAGTGTGCTATATTTTCCATCTATATCGACATTATAAAGAGAATGTGTGTATGTGGCCGGTCAGTCATTGAACAAGTCGTCATAATACACACTCCGCGTCCCCAATAGAGAAAAATGCGATTTTTATAAACAGTACCTTGGCAAATGGTGTGTTTTTATAGTTGATAGAAGTTACAACTCCTGGCCTGAGTTTGTTGAGCACTCTATTTTTGAAAATGTGAACATGTCTACAATTCATAAAGCTGGACATTTGCCAATATGCAAGTCAAGAATTCTGCAATACACACTTACTTGCACAAAACAATGCCGTCTTGAAGTTTTGAATGCATAGTTGCTGTTGAAAGCCTGTGGCCAAGCGTAGACTCGATGAATTGGCATGCAGCTATGTAGTCTTTGTTTATCTGCTCTGCCTTGAGCTGGCCATACAGCTCTTCAGGCTGAAAGTCGCCAATGCTGTCCGCGGCCAGGTAGTAGCCGTCAACCGCGGACATGGCTTACACAATTGCTACTATAGAACCTGATACGTATGCTCTGGAGAGAAAGAGCAAGGGTGTGATATGAAATGCAATTAGTACAATGTATGCAAGTGTCTGGAGTATTAAGGTATGATAAGTAAACAATGATATTAAAAGCAGGAGGAGTTAGGACCCTAACTTTCTTTTTGTTTTGGCGTATAGAAACATTGACAGCAGCAGTGCGAAAGCAATACCAAAAGCTAGTATACTTCTTTGGGAATGTCTGTGAACAAAGCGCCAAAATAAAACGCTTGTGCATTCAGGTTTATCCAAGTTAATCATGAATTTTCCATGACTGTGCCAAATCGCTCATTGATTAGTGGGAGAAACTACACGGTCAAGTGCTGATGCAAACCAAATTTGGCACTGGCCTCTTTTTTGCCCCAAGTAGATTAGTTAAGGCTAAAATTATTGCACTCTCTCATTACCAACTTTCCCAGCTATTTAAATTCATTTAGCAGCCACTTGACCTCAATATCCAGGCTGCTTGTCCAGTATTGGCACACACACACACACGCGCGCGCTGGTACCTTTACAATTAGAATGCACCAAGTGACTCTATATAAGATATAGTATTTATTCTATATGCACATAGAAATGCAAAACGAAAATAGCAAGGGGTCAAAGCACGTTCCCCGTCTAAAGCTTTCAATAAACCTGGCCAAGGCAAGAGCTGGTTCTCACGCTAGTTCCCCAAACGGTAGGGCCCTTGATACTGAAAACCATGAGAGGAAAGATACAAGCCCTCAGGACAAGAAGGACCAGCCTAAACCATCAGATACACCTAAACTGCCAAAGATCAAACTCCGACTTTCCCTGGGGAAGGCCAAGAGCAACAAACAGCTACCAGAAAATCAGAAACCACGTCCCGGCAAAAGACCAAAAGTTTCGCAAAAACAACCACGGATAAATCCTCAAGCCTTGGCACAAACTGATATCGTTGATAGCAACGATGAAGGAGCCGATACTGAGGATAAAGCGATAAATGTTGATATCGATGGTGAAGAGGGAGAATATATTGGGGCTGGGTATGCTGCTGAAAATGAGGACGGCGATGCTAACTCAGTTCATAGTGGTGCCGAAAGCGTCTATTCAAGAGCCTCTTCGTCCAGAAATAGCAGCAGCACAAAGCACAGGAGCAGCCTTAAAGCCAAGAATCGGAAGCGAGGAAGGAAGGCAAGTATGACTCCGCCAGTCTCGAAGAGAATCCGGTCTGATATTGTATCAGATGCAAAAAGCGAAACCACAGGTACCCATGAAAGAAGGATGTCATTCAACCCAGCAACCACGACTAGGTCATTAAAGTCTACTCTCGATAGACTACTTCGAAAATTTGTAAAGAAGGATTCATATGCGATGTTCTTGGAGCCAGTAGATACATCGATCGTTACCGATTATCTTAAAGTCATAAAAAGTCCCATGGACTTTGGAACCATGAAGAAGAAGCTGAACGCCAATGAATACAAAACAATTGATCAGTTTAAAGATGACTTCATGTTGGTCTGCAAGAATTGTCAGACCTACAACGCACCCACAACAAAGTACTACAAGTGTGCCAGAAGAATCCAAGAGTATGGAAGCATCATTATTGAAAAGGAAGCCGCAAAGTTGAGAGAAGTATTTGGAAAGCAGTACGAGTCATCAAAGGAAGCAGACAACGATTCCGATGTAAATTCTGTAGCGAACTCTACAGTAAATGGGATATCACTTAGACCTCGCCATAGTCGCAACGCATCAGAATCGCAGTGCGGTGGTGATGCCGGACTGTCTTCAACTGAGTGGGCTGGCTCTGTTAACCAAGAGTCTGCATCAAGAAGACCCTCCACTGATCCTACTCGGAATGGCCACTCCAAGCGCAAAAAGTATTATGAAACACAACCATTCCAGCGCGGCTTCTGCCCAGATGGCAGTGTTGACGTTGTAAACCTTACCAACTTTGAAGTAAGCACTTGGGACGCCCTAAAGATTCCTCTTCAAAGTAGATCTACAAACCCATCAAATACTGCACAGCCTTGGACTGAAGCAAAATTCATGGACTTTGGATCCTTTGAGCGTAAGCCATATGATCTGTCGACTTTCACTGACACCATGCTGATGCAGCTGCTTGTTGGACAAGACGAAGGCCTCGCATACTGGAAAAGCATCTATGACTTTACGGATGGTGGGGGCCAAGAAACCGCCAGATACATCACGAGGATGTTCAAATATCTAACAGATGGTGTGTATCCGCATATCACAGAAGCTGTGAATCTTGTTGAAGGCCAGCATTCAAAGTCGACCGAAGATGGCGAGCATTCACTTGCTGCTCAAATATATGGTATTTTGGATACATTTTTGCCTAGCAAATCAATGTCGAAGCCCCTGCCTCTTTTACCTGGAAATAAGTTCTTGGAGAGCTATGATGAGGCTGGCCAATGGCTCCATAATGCAAGTCTGAAGCCCCAGTCAACCCAGTCCCTTTTAGAAGAAAACGCAGCCATTTTCAGCAAGGCGGACTTGGCAGATCCTAAGGGCCTCGACTCTCTCAGCAAAGAAGACGGTAAGGTTATATTAATGAATGTTGAATATAGAATCTTCGGATTGAGCATTGAAGCTAAATCAGCAAAATTTTATCACGTTTTATGTATATGTAGTTGTTAAGCTGCGACAGAACCTATTCCTACTTTCTCAAAGGTACACTGGACATGACCCACTCACAAAACCCTCTGCCAACTTCAACTTGTCATCTTCTGCTGCTTCACTTGCCTCACAAGTAATGAATTTTGGTAACAGCGATTTGACAAAAAGGCCCAGCAGCCAGCCTACTTTTGAGCAATCCAAAAACTAATCGCCTGAAATGGACATCATATCACCGTTAAGCATACCTTGAAGCCAGGGGAACAACGTATTTATTACACATAACATGACAGCAACCTTACATATATCAATCAGCACCTGGGATCTGGGGGGAACCAATTCGCCATAAACATGCTCTTTTATTCAAATGCTTCTTTCCGTATTAGTTTTTCTTTGTACAATAATAATAATAACAATAGCTTCTATATGTATCGAAAACATCTTTCTAACCACTTCGTACACATTTATAATAATATCAATAATTACTGTTCAAGCGTGTTATTAATTTTGATTATGTATTTATGAATGAATACGCCCTGCTGGTCTAGTTGTGCTAGCGTGCTTAGTGTTTGGGATAAAAATCAAAACTAAACTAGGCGAAACCAAATGTGCTTTACACCGATCTATATCCTACTGGGCTAATAGCGCATCACCTGAAATACACCTTAGTTGTTGGCCTTAAGGATATCGGAGTCACCAGCGTCAGTGATGGAGAGGGTTCCAACACGGAAGTGACGACCGCAAGCAACACCGAGGTCGATGTTGTCTAAATTGGTGTGAATGGAAAAAATAAACAAAATATAAGTATGTATCATTGCCAGAATTACAAGTGTAAATTGTGTTGCTCTAATAGATATTAAATTTCAATACGTACTGCCGTTGTAGTGGTGGACATTGGTGTTGGCCAACATTGCGTAGTACTCAATCTCGGACTTGCGGAGAGGAGGAGTGTTGGCAGAAATGATAACAAGCTTGGCTAAAATTGTCAAACAACCAAATCGAAATCAGAAAATAAATTCAGACTCAATGTAGCACCATTGTGCCAGCATAAAAACACCATGTGTATATTTGAGTATTTTTCTTACATTTGCCAGAGCGGAGACTCTTCATGGTGGTACGCTGACCAAGAGAGTATTTACCACTCTTCATCACCAAAGCAAGGCGAGAGTTGATAGATTCGGCGGACTTTTTCTAAAGTGGTTGGCAAACAAATTAGGAAACAGCTCTAATATGACTGTTCATGAGGATTGAAATGCAAAACAAAATGCTTACCGATTTCTTGCTGGGAGCCATTTGAATCAACTAATTGAGCGACCAAAAGTAAAAATCAGCAATGTGAGTAATGGAAAGAAATGGTCCAATTCTAACGATCGAGAGAAACGTACAGACAATACTCACACTGTGTATGCTACTACTATTGCACGATATACACCAAGCTTATTTGCAACGCAGAAAAGAGGAGGAAAAAAATTTGGAACTCGTAAACTTGCTATGTTTAGGCAGACCAGAATGGCTGAGCATAGAAGTGCTGGATTAAGCCTTCAAGCTACAATGATTATGTTATTAAATCAGCAAACATCAAGTTTATTGGCAGGAAGGGGGCAGACCCAAAAAGTTTTTATCACCTGAATTATCGGTATTTCACGTGACTTGGCACTTTGAAAATCTGATTCGAATCTAGACCACCGTATGATCACATCAGATCCAGCAGGCATGGTGGAAATATTGATGACACGAATCAGCCAACTGTGATTGCCAACAATGCTTGTCTGCGAATGAGAAAAGGAGAGCGTTCCCACTCACACTATGGTAATAGGTAAAATGCATTGGTGTTTCCGCGTCTGGCCTATACGAAACACTCTTGTTATGCGAGCCTTTGAAATACTATTCCTACCTTTTCTTTCTTTTTTATTCTCACACACACAAACACCAGCTCATAACTATTTATTGTTTATCTTCTAGTAAATTTACATTTTGACTTGTTTCTCACTCTCAAAAAATAAACCCAAGGCGCAATATAAACCGAGCTTTTTAACTCATGCCTCTAAAAGAATACGCACCTGGTACGATATGCTGGGGAAAGTTAAAAGGATATCCCTGGTGGCCCTCAAGGGTAAGTTTCATTTCCTCAAATTGTCTTCATTAGAAAACATGCCTTTACAATTGCTATTCTCAAGCAGGGGCTGTGTTAATAGTAACCACAACAACTTTGTTTCTAATATAGATTGAAACAGAGTCCTCGCTTTCCAAAGAAGTTCTTAGCAGCAAGCCACGCACTGGTCAAACATACCCGGTTTTATTCCTTGGTTCACTTGACTAGTAAGTAATGCAACTTTCCTCAAAGATTTATTTATCTGATTTTCGGGAATCCATTCGCTTCACGAATATATATATATATATATATATATATATTCGTGATATTAACAAAAACCATTGTATTTCGTATTTATCAGTGCGTGGTTAACACCAGAAAACATAGAGGAGTACAAAGAAAATTCTGCAAAATATGCTGGACGAGCAAAAAACCGCAAAGATCCAGATTTTTCTAAAGCCTTAAAGCAAGCCGAAAATCCATCTCTTTTGGATGATATTGAAATAGGCGGTTGTTCTGACGCATATTCTGATGAAGAAAATGGCGATGAAGGCGTAGAAGTCCAAAAGACCCCTCGTCGCAGGGGTAGAAAGCCTAAACCCAAAGGCAAGAGGACTACAGAAAATGCACTTATGGATGTTGAAACTGCAAGCCAGAACAGCGAACCTTCAGCAAAACGTGCAAAAACATCATCTGATGATAAGGGAAGCGCAAATAATGGTAGGCGGCGTAGCAGTCATGCATCTAAAGAAGAAGAGGAAGAAGAAGATAGACCAATGCGCTCCGAATCAAGAAAGGCTATCAATAGTGAAAGGTCTGCATCACCAGATGTGGCTAATGGCGCAGAAGTTAACTCGAATCATGGATCAAGTGAAAATGTAAGTTATCAATGCTTGAGCTTTCAATACTTTATTTAACAACCTATAGAGCAAAATATTTATTGTGTGATTGTAATGTTATTCTTTTATTTTATAGAATCGCCGAAGATCTCGTAAAAAATATGATAAGGATCATGAGAATGATCTTCGTACCCGGATGAAAGAGCGTAAGTAGTATTTGGTAGTATTTACTTGCTAATAATCTTTAACTGGTTTCTAACAATTCTAATTGTCGTAATAGTTGGAAAACCATTCGAGACACTAATGCTTTTACGGTATAAAATTCAAAAAAGATTGAGGAAGGGAGCTATTCCAAAGGTATGTCTACATATCTACTTATTTTATTGAATAATGAGCTATATATTTCTGTTTGAAGCCTATTAAATACACATTTCTGGTTTTAATTTTTAGGATTTGAGTATTTTGGATGATACATTTTCAAAAATTGAAGAATTTGACATGACAAGGGAGCTTTTACAAGTAAGTAAGACACACATAAATCCTGATTTGTTTCTAAATTTAACAGTCCTAACCTATAGTGCTGGATAATAATAGGAAACCAAAATGGGAAAGTTAATGCAACGAGTGAATACCCTTGGTGATCTACCCAATCACCCAGATAATATAAAATACAAATTTGTTGAGAGAGCAGAAGCGCTTTTGGCCAAATGGAAGACAAAAATATCTGAACAGCAGAAAGCCGATAACCACGATTCAAATACCAATGAAGGCAGCACAGGCTACAATGAGGCAACACGGTCTTCAAGTGTACAAAAGAGTGAGAGTAGCGACGATCAAGATCACAAGCCAGATGTACAAAGAAACCACTCTCCAGAACCACAAAAAGACCACAATAAAGACTCAAAGCCTGATACATAGACCTCTTCTCCAACGTCGCAAAAAGCTGAAGAAAAGCTTAATGGGAAGGGTGGCGATGAAAATAATGTTTCTTCCACCAACGATGAAAACAAAGTCTCAACGAAGCCCGTCGACCCAAAGCCAAACCCCGAAATCCCCCAGCCGACAGCAACTATTAGCGAAAAGCTGCAATCATAACAGTTCAGTAAACTACTGAATATATACACCCATACATTAAATACAAATATCCATCGATATAATACCAATAAACGTGAACTGTTAGACTTAAATTATGACCATACCATACTTCGCCAGACACCAACCCTAAATTTACACTCTTATATATAATTACACTTTCTGGATCTATTTTTAAGAGCCTTTGAAGTATTGGTATCATCAGAAGGTAATGGCACCCTAACCTGCTATTTTTACCTTCCTTCCCCTCCTCCTCCCCAAAAGTGTCATCAACTCAGACTACTATCTTTCCTTCAATACTCTTATCTCTTGTTATTTTATTATATTTTTACTTCCCACTGCCCTTTGTTCAGCTTTCGAGTAAGACAATATACCTCACTGCAATTAAAAGTGTACAAAAACGTATATAAGCCCTCCACTCTATGTATAGCCACATTTTTTACAGAGAAAAGCTATTGACAAATAAATTGCTGTGAATTTGATTCAAGTTTAGAAAAAGTAGGCTCCCAGTTCGGTTTCAAATACAATTTTTAATAAAATTAGTTTTTTAGATAATACTTAAATTGGAGCAAACAGTAAAACAATTATTAATTTTTATAGCAGATAAAGCATTTAGAATGTTTCATCAAGGTTTGGACAGTCATCTGTCCAATGCAAGTCGAATTCCTCGCAGTTGTCGCAGTAAGCACGATTGGCATCAACAGAAGAGCTCCCTTTGAACAGTGCACTTGGAGCAGACAATGTTGGGCAGTCTAGAATATTGTGACCAGGTTTATCACATATGTCGCAAACTTCCTCATCAGCCACTGCTTCCGATGTTTCATTTTGGTCATTACTCTTTCCAGAAGCAGTGTTGTCTTTGGCATGATAATTTTCATTTGATTTTTCAAAAGAAGCATTATCTATACCGTTCCCTTCTCCATTGGCTGCATTTGTGGTATTGTGATGTGTGCCTGATGCTGAATCAGCAGCTGCTTGGACACGGGACTTATATTTGTTCAACTCCTTCTTGAGCTGCGAAATCTCCTCTTCAAGCTCGGCTTCCTTAAAGACACGATCCTCAATCATGGCTTCGAGCTCATTCAGATCTGAGTTCAATTGCTCGATTTCACTGTTCTTCCGTGATTCCAAGTCTTGCAGTTGTTTGCGAAGAGTTTGTATTTCGGCTCTATGACTGGCTCTCATGTTTTCTAGTCTCGTATTCCATTCGTCATCGTATTTGCTATCTTCATTTGACTTAGAGTCTTTATCATCATCTGCTTTGGGTGATGACGATTGCCCTGCAGATTGGTCTCCATCAGGTTTTTCAACGATTGCATTTGCAGGGTCAGTATTGTTGTCTTCACCAGATGCAAGCTTATTGTCAATACTCTGCAAATCAAGCGTAATGGTGCTGTTGCGCAAACTTGCTGTTGCAAGTTCTTCAGCAAGCCTCTGGTTCTCGGCATTCAAAAGCTCGATGTCGTCTACCAAACGATTACATTCATTTTCAAGCTTGAGTAGATATTCATTAACGTCCTTTTGCTCTTGAATGAATGTAGCACGTTCTTGAACAAGTTCCGAGTTCATTGTTTCCAATTCTTCAACCCTGGTCTTTAGTTGCTGAATTACTGCCTTGAGCTGCTGGGCCTTAGCATCAGTCTGCAAGCCATCAGTGCTGCTGCTGCTTTCCTTTTTATCAACAAGGGCGCTATTAAGCTTGTCTTGGATCTCCTTATTCCGAATTTGCTCTTCTTCCAGTTGATCCTTTAGTGCAGCATAGTCCTTTACATGTGCATCCAGCTCATCGCTCTTATGCTTGAGTGATTCGCCAAGGCTTTTAAGGAATGATTCAAGAGATAATTTCCAGACATCTAAATGGCTTAGATTTTCGTCGATGCTTGGAAGATCATTGACGCTAGTAACACCATCTTGATGCTTTATGCTATTTTCTCCAAATGAATCGGTTATAGATATAGAAGCTTCACGAATATTGTCAAAAAATGCCGATAATGTCTGGTAGTTGAGCTTGTTGGCTTCATCGATGGATTTAAATGTGTCAAGCTCTAAGCGATGCGTTTCCTCCATGTCTACAATCTCCTTTTCAAGCTTGGATTTTGTTTGGTCATATTCAGCAATGACTTCCTCCAGCTTGGAATTGACAGATGTCAACGCAAAGTCTTTAGCATCAAGCTCGTACATCAGCTTCTGGCACTCTTGCTCGTAATGGGACGCATCTTTTGTTTTGGTTTGGTTTTCCGTAGACTCATTTTGCTTCTGGATAGTTTTCAAAAGCGATTCAAGATGAACGTCCTTTTCTCTCAGAGATATTTGCAATGTGTTGATCTCTTTGCTTAACCGTTCTACCTTTAGTTCACTTTCACTGTATTCTTTTCTGTACTGTTCCTTTTCTTGCTCAATTTTGCCCAGAAGCCCGCTTATTTGCTTTTCGCTTTCTAGCTTCTCGAATTCGCGCGATTTTCTTTCATCCTCCAGAGTACGTTCTAAATCTGATATAGCCTTTAGAGCTTCACTTTCCTTTTCTGCTAACATATCTTCTGAAGCAGCATTTTCCTCCTTAGCAGCCTCTAGCGCGGCATTCTTGCTTTTCAGATCTCGAATTTCAGTCTCTAAACTGCTAATCTGATATTGCAAACGTTGGACGTCATCGTGAGGATCTTGGCTGCTGCTGAAGCTTCCACGACCTGGGTATCTTCCAAGGCCGCTTTTAGGGCGTGCTGGAGTGGTGCGACTATTGACTGCTTTCGATACTCCTGGTGGGTGAGAAGAGCCAATTGGCAAAGCAGGGAGATCTTGGTGCATGGACTGCTTGCTTAGACTTCTGACTGGGGTTGGGGTTCTTGAAGTAAGGCGGGCTGATGGGGATTGTGCCCCAGCACCTCTCAAAGATCCTTCTCTAGAATGGGATGCTTGACTCAGTGAGCTGGTACCAAAATTTGCCATAGTCTTTCTTCGGGACTGAGTTGATGATCTTATTGTGCCACTCGGTTTGGGTGGTGCAGGTCGAGAAACTGTCGCTGGAACCCCGCTTGGGGATGTTGCTCTTGACTTAGAGAGAGGTGTTCCAACAACTCGTGATGAAGCATCTGTGGCATTTGATACCTTTGAAGCTACTCTCGACTGAAGTTTGGTTGCTCTCTGGTGGTTAGTAGTCATGGCTATTATCCTTGATGCTCTTGCACCCAACTTGACCTCGGTTTTTGTTGCTGGAGTGCTAGGCATCTTGGCAATACTTGCGCTTGGTGATTGGGCTGTCATTACAGAGCTAGCCTTATTTGAAAGCTCCATTCTGCCGCTATTGCCTCCGATAACTGTAAGCTTTGATGGAGCAATGAATACACCACTATTTTCCTCGCACATGAAATATTGCTTTCCAGCAACAGCGCCGCTATTCTTCCCATTGCCCTTTTCGTCAAGTTCAATACCCACCCATATCCCTGGTTTACCATCAATTGCTCCAACATATTT
This sequence comes from Mycoemilia scoparia, assembly GCA_027575805.1. Taxonomy (NCBI): domain Eukaryota; kingdom Fungi; phylum Kickxellomycota; class Kickxellomycetes; order Kickxellales; family Kickxellaceae; genus Mycoemilia; species Mycoemilia scoparia. The sequence continues at coordinate 132,568 of JANBPU010000005.1, read as the reverse complement.
GACAACGCCACTCTGACCAAGTGACTCTATATATACATTACTTCCCACCACAACACCACCATGCGGGCTTCCAGTCTTCACTGGAGACTCCGCTGGGCCCGCCAACCCTGATTGCTTCGCTGCTGGTGTGCTAGTTGCTGGGGCAATATTCCCTCTTCCAATCCTTGGTGATGCTTTCATTGTCTTTAATAGTGCGCGACCACGGTTTATTGCTGCCATTCCGGTGGACATTGGCTCTTTAGAATCAATGTTTTGCCCATCGGCTGCTTGCTGTACCTGCGCCTTTGGCGTTGTGGCAGCTGAAGGAGGCTGCATGCTGACGATTCTAGATATTGAAGGCATATGACCGCCACCATGCGGCAGTGGCGACTTGCTTAATAGGCTTCGACCATTAGGCTCGCCAGACATTGTTGGGCTGGCTATGGAGCTATTAGACAGTCCGGAGCTACGCTTGGAATTCTGCATGCTCTGGAAATCATAACCGGTCATTGACTTTCGAACGGAGCTTTTATTGCTCGAAATAGATGATGTTGATGCGGTAGATGGTGAGCGAAGTACTGTTGTACCCCTTATTGAGTCGGTGTGAGAAATAATATTGCTGCCATTAGTGCTTTTTTGGGGCGATGGAGGGGTGAGTAGGGAGGGGCGCATAGATAATGTTGGCATTTCGGACATTGGTGGAGGTGGGGGCGGGCGAAATTGGAGGTTCCCTAGGGTAGCTCTACGGTGAATTCCTGATGGCGCTCGGCCCATGGTTTTAGATTGGCGCTGAACAGAGTCTGCTGCCCTGTCACTAGCACCACTGCCACTATTGCTACCCAGCCCTGACTGCAGCGAAGTAGGCGGTGGCAGCCCAAAACCGCTGTAGCGGTGTGAGCTCGGCATTTGGATAAAGTATAATGTTCGTAATTAGTGTTTGCAACTATGAATATATATATATGTGTGTGTGTCTGTGTATAAATAAATCAATAAAAAGAAAGGAAAACAAATGAAAGGGCTTGACACAAAAAGAATGTCAATGTAAAAATAACAATAAAAATAATCCAGAGAATCCAAACTTCCGTATGGCAGCTTAATAAAAGACAAAATGCACACAATCACAAAACAGCCCGAAATGATGAATTTTAAAGACAGAACCAAATAAACAATACATTGTCTTTGTGGTGCTGAGAACTCACATTCCCAACAACCGGGGCTTTCTTTCTACATCACTAAATTGCCACAATTGCGATTTTCATGGAACGAGAAGTGTGAGAAAGTAGACTTCCAATAATGATGTACTTTAATAAAATAATTTATAGGGACCAGTGTTACTACTGTGAAAATCAGTAAACTAAACAAAAACAGCAGCCACGGCTATGAAACTATATTTTATGTGAATGGCTAATACTATATATGTGTAATGGGTAGGTCTAAGCGATATGCTGGCGCTTGTGGCCTATGTCTATAATAGTTAAAAATACATGACATTAGGAGAAGTAGTAACAATCATGGATCTATCAGAAATGGCCTATTCAGGCATACTAGTCTGATCACCTTGGAGAGTTTTGCCTGACTTGCGGGCTTGACTGATATTAGAGTGGTATGTGGATGCAAAAGACTCAAGCATCGTAATAGCAAAGTATATGAGCATCAGGGATATCAGCCCATTCCAAATAACACCAATAATAGATGACCTCGAAGGCTATTTATGTAAGCATATAAACACTCCTTTAGAACAATGTAAAAACAATCCATAAAGTTACAAATTCAATGAAGTCCCAGCCATATACCGTACCTGCATCATGGCATCACCCTCGCTGTCTCCAAATAGATTGACCTGGCGAATTAGTACATTCTCAGCCAGGTCATGCAGCTGAGTACTCCAAATTTTAAGGTAGCCCAAGATAGCTTCTATCGTGTCCTTGCTAAAGGCAGTTATCACTATAATAGACTATATATCCAAACACAAAAAGTTGCAATTAGGTGCGTGGCTAAGAAGCAGCCACCGAATTTAGCTTAATTATAATGCTGGTGTTTGCATAAATAAAGTACCTGTATTGTAGCCTTTATGAATGACTTTCCAAGGAAAGTCGCTCCAAAAAATGTCCAGAATGGCACCTGGAAGTGCCCGCAAGTTATTCCGGCAAGATCAAATAGCGGGTTTGGTATCTATAAAGACAAGGCTTGTTATAGCCCAACTTATATATTGCAACAATAGCTTCGCCAATGATAAACAAATGACTTACTGATGCGAATAAGAATATCCCAAGGAATCCGTATTTTTCAAGCAAGGTGTTGAGATTGGCCAGAATTTTATCCTTGATAGAGGTGCCCAGCTGTCCTCTCTCTTTCAATTCTTCAATCTGGGGTATTTTCTGGCCCGATGTAGATGCTATTAAGAGAACGCAGCTTCCATTAAATCTGAGAAAACACGGATTGGGTAATAAATACAATACTACTTTGAACGTACCAGCTTTTGCCATGAAGTAGGGTGGTAATTCTCCAATAGCAGTCCCTGCTCCCCAGCAGAGGCTCTCCAACAGAACTTTCAAGAGAACTTTGAAAAATCTCACATTTCCTGTAGACTTATTAGGGCAATTGAACCTATACAAACAACACATGGTACGGAGATCAGACGTGATTAAGAGCGCACAAATCTGGCGAATAGTGGTGGGAAGTTTGAAAAGCCAAAATTCCCATGAAATGTAGTAGAAAACATATGTCGTTAGGAAAAGGCGCTGCAAAACTATATTGACTTTCACAACTTACGCATTGGTACCATAGACGTCGAAATCAAGAGACTCGCATTCATAGGCAGTTAGTGTGACGCGGGCGATATGTGGTCCCAAGAACAGAACGAAAGTATGAAGCCCAGCACCTAGACCGATTGATGAGAGTATACCAAGAAAGACCCAATACGTATACCACACAACAAGCGCGTCGGCGGATAAAATGTACTATAATACGACATTTAAAGGTAGTCGCCAGGGATTATTACACATCTATACTTTTACTGATTATGACCCTTCTTGGTACTTTGGTGCTGAATCCCAGATACAATATTTAAACACCTACCTTTATATGAGATCCCTCAACAAGATGCAACGAAGCATAGAGTGAAAGCGCTGCAGTAGAATATATTAGAGCATTTGGGTACCTCCAAAGATACTCGACTGCCCACTTTCCGTTATCAAGCAGATACAGCCCAGAATATGCTATAACTTGCAAAGGTGCCGAAAAAAATGACAGTTGCTGCTCCATCGGCGTGATGCTCTTGCGCCGCTTAAACTGTTTTCGAACATGGCTCCGCTTTGTTTCTAAATGAGGATTTGTCGGAGTTTGTTAAGTACGGGACTTGATACCAAATTGGCTACAAAATTGAGTCCTACTGTGAGCATTGCAATAATCACTTACTTCTTTTCTCATTCATTAAGAAGATTGAAAGGAACGCAAACAAATGAATATGTAAATACAAAAACTGAAAAAAACAAAATATAAAAAGGGAAAGATGGATATTTTGGGGTCAACCTGGACACAGGAGGGTCATAATAGTCCAAGATAGACGAAACGAATGATTTAAATTATTGTCAAAAATCAAATGACAGTCATAACAGTAGTTATTTTTATTTACAAACGGCTGTGTCCTGTAATTCTATGGATAAGCGGAACTAGAGGCAGCATATCTCTGCCCATTGTATTCAGAAACACAGACGCCTTTTGTGCAGATACCACAAAAAGACCTCCAAAAAGCCCAGGGTTGAACAGTACATGCTCCTGGTGACTTGTTGCCATGATTAAATAAAGGCTGAAATGGCTATACAAAAAAGGTAGAACGAATTCTACTAGCGTTTTCATTTGGTGAATATTCTATCAATCCATATAGCAACCATTAGCCTGGTTTGCATAAAATAACCAAACCAAATGAAAAAAGCCCAGCATTCTGTCTAGTATAACCCTAGTTTCTCAAGATATCTTTTGTTGCCAAAAATAGTCTTTACATTTAAAGTCAGGTATATTTGGCATACTAGAGCCAAAATGGCAATATTCTCATCAGTTCAATTTTATACCTTATGGTGTAAATAAGGAGCAGTCTCATTTCTTGCAGACCTTGTATGTGTTTGTAAAGTCTGCAAAAAGACATATAGAATCAATATTTGAGAACGCACATTTGCTCAATCTTTATAGTTTGGAAAGATGATCTCTACAGAAAAAGGAGATCTTTGCTGTTGTTGCTAGCACTTTCGTAAAATAGCTCTAGACCTAAAATAACAAATAGAAGACATGGGTAGTTATTTTTGAAGGGTGGCCATTTGATAATAGACTGTGATCACACGTTTGGCTGTGATTGCCCCTATAATCGTTGGCTATCAAAAGATACCCTTCAAAAATCACGATCCATATGAGGCAAAACCTAGTAATAAAATGCAGACACTATGACAGATATGCCACCTCTTTCAGCCCGATCGTCGGTTCTAGCTCATCTACTTTATTCCATTATCAAAAACACGAAGCATTTTTACTAACTGAAAATATTATCCCAAAAATTGGTTAATATCGCAATTTGCACAAGATAGCAAATTGTTTAGGAGAGAATACCACCTAAGCCAAAAAAGGGCGACGTCTTAATGGGGAGGATATTTGGGCCCATTTACATCCTACACGTAAGCATGCAATGAGGTAATGCTCATCCTTCAACACTGTTGGTAGACATCATCATTATACAGGCTTGCTCAATCTCCGATTTCAAAAAAAGAGCCAATCGTTTTCAACGGACCATGTTTATTTATTTGTAGCTGCAAAATTTCAAAAAATAAACAAACGTTTCAGAAAATGCAAGCAAATCAGTATATCATAGCCGTGTTCTGCTGTTTAGTACTTTGGCCTCCGGCGTGCTTTAATGGTGTCTTTCGCGTCTTTGCCACACTTTTGAGGTTGGTGAAAGTCGGACAAAAAATTGCATGTTAACCACAAGAATCTCTTGGCTCAAAGGATGGCCCAGACTTGTTGTGTGTTACTTTCCTTCTCTTCTCTCCCTTATTCATTTGTTTCTTTGGGGTTTATTATCACTACTTTTTCTTAAATATATATCCTTCTTGGGCTTAAACCGAAGGCCTGGTTGCTTGATAGCGGTTGCCCGTGGTCCATTCACACCTTTGTTCGCACAAAAATCAAAACACCCTGCACGGAGAAAGCCCTCACTATTGTCCCAAACAAACTGCCCATCAACTTTGGGGTTTATTTTTATTCTTTTTAAAGCACTTCTCGCCCAACATTTACTTTATTTCCCTTTGCCTTCCAACTCATTCTATATACCTTGACATATTAAGTGCTTCTTATCGAGCTATCCTCATGACATTTTAGCCAGGACCACCAGACTATACAATGACGGGCCAAAATAGTTACCCCGAGTCCATAAACAAAAGGCGACTGGAAATAACACGAGAGATACTTAGCACAGAGAAGTCATATGTCAACGGTCTCCTTCTGATAGAGAAAGTCTTTCTTACACCACTACTAAACACTCTTACTTCTCCCAATCCAATCCTTACACGAAAGGGCATACGTCGGCTGTTTGCCAACTTTCCCGATATAATAAACTTCAATAAAACACTTCTTCTCAGCTTGGAGGAAAGGCTAGAGAACCCCGAAGCACCATGGAACCCAGAGGCTGACTGTATTGGTGACATATTCGTCAATATGGCCCCATTCATGAAGATGTATTCATTATACGTGAGGAACTTTCATAGCGTTCTGTCCGAGCTAGGGTCATGGATATCAGACAACATGGCCTTTTCACAGTTCCTCAAGGAGGCCAACAAAAAACCCGAATGCCAGGGGCTAGATTTCCAAAGCTACATGCTTTTACCAGTGCAGAGGATACCTCGCTATAAAATGTTGCTCAACGATCTCTTAAAGCACACTCCGGAGGGTCATCCGGATTGTAAATCGCTCGAAAACGCATTGAATATGATATCAGAGGTCGCGACATTTGTAAATGAAAATATCCGAGAGCATGAAATGTCACTGAGGATTCTAGAAATTCAAAGATCTCTGAATGCAAAAGAAATGTTGTTAGCACCAGGTAGGAAAGTTGTAAAGCAGGGTGCGCTGACCAAGATATGTAAAAAGAACCACCAACGTCGACAGTTTTACTTGTTTACAGATATACTCATCTACGCCAACTCCGGGTTGTCACTTGTTGAAGATTCATCTGCTTACCAAAAGATAAGTCTTGATGACTGTAAGATTTTGGATCAGCCAAAACCAAAAGGTCCACAAAACCAATTTACAATCGTGAGCCCTGAAGAGTCTTTTATAGTATACACAGACAGCCCAGAGAGCAAGGCTTCATGGGTTTCTGCTTTATCTACCACTATATCCGAACACCAAGCTGCCAAAAGTACTTTGCAAATGGATCAGTCTCTAAAAAGGCGAATGGCCAAAGCTCGCAGAAACACCATGATCAACTTTCCGCGAGTTGTGGAGAACTACGATGCTCCTGTATGGGATCCAGATGAGTCAGCGACGAACTGTTTTATATGCTACACAGAATTCAGCTTTTTCTGCAGAAGACACCATTGCCGTGCGTGTGGCAAGCTGGTCTGCGCGGACTGTTCTCGCAAAACAATCATGTTTGCTGGGAAGTATGAGGATGGAAATAGAGAGAGAAGAGCGTGCGATCAATGTGTAGCTTCACTTTTCGGAAGAGAGGCGCTCGATTCTCCGCCAGGAACAGTCCATAAAATAATGGGGAGAACCCGTCGTAGCCTTGGTCCCATGAACTTTTTTAAAAGTCTGGCATCTTCCAGCACAGAGAATGTGAGCGCTATCAGCAGGGAAAGCAGTATACAGGAGACATCGGAATTAGCATCTCAAGCAGACTTCAATGACAGCAAGTCTGGGCAAAAGGAAACAGACGAATTCGCTGTTGACGCAAGAAACTCAATGAGGAGCAACTCGGATTCTTCAGCAAGATTCAATACTGGAAGAAGTAGCCTGAGTAGTAAGCGCAAAAGTGTGCTGTCAACAACCTCTACTCTGTCCTCGGGATCTCCTACATCAACCAGTTCGCTATACAACTTTACATCTCAAATTGCACAGCGCCTTTCTACTCATATCCAGGGATCTCCTGGGTCAACAAACCAGGACTGGTGCGCAACTACGGCAACCCATTCTTCGCGGCATTCTGTCAGCACCAATGAATCGCCATCTCTTTCCGGCAGTCGCTATTTCCGTAACTCCATCGCCTCCTCAGCTGGATCAACTGTTGTTAATAGTGGTTCCCATACGCCCCTTTCGAGACCAAGCCTATTCTCTGCTGGATCACCAATTGAAAAAAATACCTTCGTAATTACTGACAAGGGCAAATGTCTTTTGTGTCGGTCAAGCTTCACAATATTCAATCCCAAATCACAGTGCAGCAGGTGCCAACGCAATGTATGCTCTGAGTGTATTAGCAAAAGACAGACCAAGGCTGGACCTGATCATTGCGACAAGCCCAACTCTGCGGCTCCAAAGGTATGCGATATATGTGTAATGGGCGTTGACCCTAACAACGTCGTTTCAAGCATTGATGGTACAGGCTGGCATTACTTTGAGCCAAGTGGTTCAGGTAGTTGCCAGAGCCCAACATGTAGCTGATATTTCTCATGTTTCAACAATATCCCTAAACAGATCCTCCACATGTTTCCTTCTCCACATTCCAATTAGCACAAATGAATATCTGCCGCCCTCCCCCCTTGTATGTTAATTATATATATATATATATTAGTCTATTTTATGATTTTTTCAATAAAACCATCATCCATGCACACACCCAACAATTGTGCAAAACTCAGCTTTACTCCCTCGCAATATTATCTATAAAAGATGGTGAGACAACAGATCTGGGATGTGAAGAAATTTCTGAGCCAGGCTGGAGGTTTACTCACGTTTAAATTGCCCAATAAAATTTGTTTGTGGTGTTTACATAAACAGACGTGGTCCATCCTGGCAGAGCAGCCTGCAGATGGAACCGGTTCTTTAAATAAAATTCTCATTTTGCTTTTTCTAACCCATTAGTAGGTAGGTTCTCTTGCAGCTTCTAGTGGTGTACTTATAGTAAACACCCAACGCGTTTTGCTTTGGTTATATGTATGTAGCAATAGTGGTCTGTTTACTGAAACCAGAGTCTACAAAGACAAAGTCCACACTTTTTAGTTCATCACTATCATTTCATCTCTCTATCTTTTACTTTTACTGCTAACCTTGCTCTCTTGTCATTGATATCAACACTCTCTGTCTTCTACCCCACCCTTTGTTTCCCGCACTAGCTAAATACAGTTTGTATATCGACTAGGCGTAAAAAGTGATAGAGCACTATACTGTTTGTGTATTGCCCCCTTCATCACACTTTTCAAAGAGGTCCATAAATGGTATGAGGCCTTTGACTCCAGCAACACAACACAGCACTTTTCTAGTATACTAACTCAAAGACACTTGTCTAATTCTCTTTCTGTCTCTTTCTTTTCTGGCTCCCTGCCTGCCCCCTATCTAAAAGTATCTTTGTGGTATACCTTTCTCCTCCTTAACATCTCTGTGCCTTAGTCCGCCTTTATATACACATATATACATACATACACCAACGCGTGTATTAATAGCCTTGTCATCCAAGCACTTGAAGCCTACTTGCAGAACAAGCTCTGCCAAACCCGTACCAATATAAAACATTGTCAGCAGCATCGGCTTTAAATAGCGACTAGCATGCTAGGTGTAGATAGAAATGCCTACTACAGACAACAACAGAAACCCTTAAAGACAGCCCAAAATTTACCGCGGCCAGTGTTTCCAATTCAAAATGCAACAGACCAAATGTTTACCAATGCCGATGGGACCAAGGTGCCACGATATATACAGCACCCCAAGCATTGTGACATCCAGTACGAGGTCGTGGAGTTATTGGGATCAGTAAGTTGGTACTGCAAAATAATATAAATTGAAAAATGAAAAAGATCATGAAAAAGCCATCCATCAAGAGTTCAAACGGGTCTGTGTTTAACCAGCATATGCTTTGATTCAATTACAGGGGGCATTTGGCAGGTGTTATCGAGTATGTGAAGTCGGATCTCCAGGTGCTGCTGAATGGGCATGCAAGATCCTGAATAAGGCAGACATGAAAAGCGTCAAAATCCAAGAGAGACTACGGTACGAAATTCGCGTTATGAGGGCGCTTCCTCCACATCCAAATGTTGTGCAGTACCGGCACTCGTTTGAGGACAATGAGCGCGTATATATTGTAATGGAGCTGTGTAGCAAAGAGACGCTCCAATCATTGCTTAAAAAAAGGATTCGTCTGACCGAATTTGAGGGCCGGTATTTTGCCCGCCAGTTGGTGGATGGAATTGCTGCCATGCACAAGTGCAAGCTAATACATAGGGACATCAAGTTTGCAAATATCCTCCTGGACCACAAAAACCGAGTCAAGATAGCTGATTTTGGCCTTTCAGCAAAGCTCCAGAATGATGAGGAGCGAAAGAAATCCTTTCTAGGAACGCCCAACTTTTTAGCACCTGAGATCATTTCGCGAAGTGAAAATGGGCACAGCTATGAGGTGGATGTCTGGGCTATTGGAATCGTTTTGTATACAATGCTCGTTGGCAGAACACCATTTCGAATTGAGGGGAAGCAATTTCGTGCAGAGCAGTTGTATTCAAAGATATGCAACGATCATATCATGTTCCCTCCCGAGTACCAACTCTCAAATGAAGTTCAGCATCTAATACTGTCACTTTGCAGCAAAGATGTAACCATGAGGCCTTCTTGCCGAGAAATCTTAGCCCACGCCTGGTTTAATAACCACAGTTTCCATACACCGATTGAATTCCCACCTGATATTTTCACCACACCAATTGGGTCATACGAAGAGCTCCTCAAGGTCAATACTACCCAGAGTCTGAGACCACATAGAAAGCACCAGCACTTTGCTAAGTCGTCTAGCAGTGCTCTTTCAGAGAAAAATCTAAATATAAAGAAACACACGACTCAGTCAACAAAGAATTTAGCATCTAATACATCTTCAAGGATGGAGCCAGGCCAAGAAAACATGGTACAGAATTCGCGTCCTACAAGAACCCGGAGCTCAACGGCTTTAGAGGCACGCCTCATGGCTGTAAATAACAACATCACTAACAAGGAGCAGATATCCAAAGCATCGCCAATACGCACCTTAAGATCAAGGAAGATTTACAAGGACCCCATGCCCAAAGCCGAGAACAGGCAGAAACAGCAGCAGCAGCCTCAAGTAGCAACAGCACCCCCTACGCCACCACAATCCAGCTCTCCGACACCACCAGAGCCAGAAATCGAGGCTTCGCCACTGATCCCTGCACCAATAAGGGAAAAGTCACTACCCAGCATCAGCTATAAATCAGTAACTGTCAATGCCCAGGTCCAACAACCATCCACAAAATCACAAAACGTACAAGAGTCGTTGATAAAGGGCATGGTCTCACAAAAAGGCCCCAGATCAACGGCACGCCCAGTAGATTCTAAAGCCACAGTCGAACACATACCATTATTGGAAGCATGGGAAACTCGCCTTGAATATTTCTTAGAGCTTATTAAAGAAGGTCAGAAGGGAAATTGTGGGAGTTTTAGCGAATCGTGCCATACAAATCCGCCGCCGCCACCAGTCCCAGTATATTTGAAACAGTGGATTACTACAGAAAAGTATGGAACGGGCTACTTGCTTTCAAATAATACATACGGATTCTGCTTTAGAGATGGTACAATGTTATCACACGACAGCGACACCAAGGTAGCATCGTATATTAGACTAAAAGGAGATCAAACCCGGACATTTACGTTCGAAGGGCAAAACGTACCAGAATCCTTGCGTAAAAAATGGATTATACTTGATCAGACTCAAGATGCATTCAAGAAAAATCATACGAAAACAAGCTTCGGCAGCCCTTTGAATTCAAGCATTTCGTCCACCACAAAATCAAATGCAACTACAGCCAGAGATAAGAACAGCCTACCAGTATATTTAGTAAATATACTCCGATCCTCCAGTGCGAACATCTTTAGGTTAAGCAACAGTGTCGTTCAAATCCATTTTATAGATTCAAGCAAGATACTGTTATTTGGGGACCATCACATTTATTTTGTTTCAAAGGTTGGGGCATTTAGCCAGTACGACGCGACCATAGACCACGAGCGGATTGTTCATGATGGCATCAATACTCACAAGCACTTTCTTAACCGACTCAACTATATTGTCGACACCTTGTCCAAGGTTAAAACCAATGCGCCCATACCATCTTCATCATAGCACCAATAATCTTAATAACTATACTTACACATGCTGTCTAGACAAACACAAAACATTGGCAATCAAGGCTTGATAGCTCCAGCAAGCCAATGAATATCCGTGCAATTGTAATTTACCTTTATTTTTACATAACCATTCCTTCTATTTTATTTTTCTCAAAAACGTTCCATATCAATGTGGCGAGATTTCATTTAGGATCAAGCATATTGTAGACAGAAATTTGCCCTCAGTTTTTGGTCCTATCATGAGCCAATCCGCATGCAACTCCTGGAGACCCATTTAGTCTAAAGCGTTTTGAACTTTAACCATATATACACTAGGCATATTTGCACTTATAAATCCGCAATAAATCATTCTATACCACCATGAGTAATACTTGTCAGCTCATGGATTTCTTATTGCGGATGTGGCTCGTAATTTGGTAAACACGGTTTCAAAGCTGCTTTATGCTTTTGTGGTTTGTGATGACTCATGTTTCTAAAAACAAGTGGCAACCTGTAAACAAATAATTTGGCTGAACTAATACAAAGCTTCAATTACTATTCTTCAGAGTAATGACTGACTAGCTGGCATTCTTTGGTAAAATGAAGTAATGTTATAAAGAAGTCAAAAGCAGCTAGTTTGTTGCAAGGTTTAGCTCTGTAATACATTTTTATCTACTAAAAACAATACAATTCTAAAATCAATAGCATACCACAGAGGTAAGCAAATCTCATCATTTGTGTTTTAAAACTGCTCCTGACTGGTCAAGATCGGCCTCAAATATTTTTCTTGTTCAACTTTGCTGGATCCGCTTGATTGACATAGCTATCACCAAGCCCACGCTTTTTCTACCAAACAGCATTCTTATCCTCTCTGTCTCTTCCTAAATATATAAATACCCGTTTCTAATAAATACGCCTTTGACGGATTTAATAGTCGTGTTTGTATATTGGATTTCAAAATGACCAACAACACCGAGCCAAAAGAGACTCAAAACTCTGCTGCTGCTGCTGCTGCTGCTCCAGAGCAGGTCAGCGATGTCCAAGGATTCGAGAATAATGCCTCTGGTCCCGCAGCCAAGGCTAAAAATCAGGCAAAGAACGATGCCAAGCGCAAGGCCAAAGAAGAGAAATTCAAGGCCAAGCAGGCAGCTTTGGTAAGTTACAGCATGGTGTTGTCTTGTTTGACTAGATGCTTTCAATTTGTTTAAACTGGATGTTGCGAAATTGTCAGGAGTCGCAATATTATTGTTGGTCATACTTTTATTAACTTGTTTTCGCTTTGTACTATTTGTAGGCCGCCAAAAAGGCAGCAGAAGCAAACAACAATGCCAAAAAGAAGGAAAAGAAGGACGATGCTAAACCCGCCGTCCAGCCCAAGCCCAAATTCGTAAACAAGACACCTTATGGTGAAAAGAAGGGTATGCCGAATTCTCGGATATATACAAGCATTAAAGTAATGCCTTATAAGAACACAAATGAATAACCAAAAATGTATGGTATAAATTATAGACTTGAGCGGTGAGATGGCCGATGGTTATGACCCCTCTGCAGTTGAGGCTGCATGGTACGAGTGGTGGATGGAGCAGGGCTTCTTCAAACCAAAAGAGACCAAGGAAGAGGAGAAGGTCGAAACCTTTGTTATTCCTGCACCGCCCCCAAATGTTACCGGAAAGCTCCATATTGGCCACGCTTTGACCACGGCTATCCAGGACTCTCTTACGAGGTGGAACAGAATGAGAGGCGTCGTAACCTTGTTCAATCCCGGTATGGATCACGCCGGTATTTCCACCCAGTCTGTTGTCGAAAAGAAGTTGTGGAAGGAGAAAAAGTTGACTCGTCACGATCTTGGTCGCGAAAAGTTCATCGATGAGGTCTGGAAATGGAAGGACCAGTATGCCGAGAGCATCAAGACCCAATTGTTCCGTCTTGGCGGCTCCTTTGACTGGTCGCGCGAAAGATTCACCATGGACAAGACCATGTCTCGTGCTGTCCTTGAAACCTTTGTAACTCTTCACGATCAGGGAATCATTTACAGATCTAACAAATTGGTCAATTGGTGTATTCACCTCAACACTGCCTTGTCTAATCTCGAGGTTGATAACAAGGAAGTAGCTGGTCGCACCCTCCTCTCTGTTCCTGGATATGATCCCAAGGAGAAGTTTGAGTTTGGTGTCCTCTTCCACTTTGACTACCTCATCGAAGGGTCCGATGAACGCCTTACCGTCGCCACTACACGTATTGAAACCATGCTTGGTGATGCTGCTATCGCTGTTCACCCCAACGATCAGCGCTACAAGCACCTTCATGGCAAGTTTGCTGTCCATCCATTCTGCGACCGCAAGATCCCGATCATCACTGATGACATTGCTGTTGATCCTGAATTTGGAACTGGTGCTGTAAAGATCACTCCTGCTCACGATTTCAACGATTACCAGGTCGGAAAGCGCCACAATTTGCCATTCATTAACATTCTCAACGAGAACGGCACCTTTAATGAGAATGCAGGTCCATATGCTGGCCAGAAGCGCTTCAGTGTCCGTAAGACTATTGTTGAGGACCTTAAGGCCAAGGGATTGTACAGAGATAGCACAGACAACCCAATGACAATTCCCGTCTGCTCGAAATCAGGGGATGTCATTGAGCCACTTATGAAGCCCCAATGGTGGGTTAAATGTGAGCAACTTGCCAAGCCTGCTCTTGAAGCTGTCCGCAGTGGAGACCTAACCATTGTACCCAAGGCATCAGAGAAAGAGTGGTTCCGCTGGCTTGGTTCGATTCAGGACTGGTGTATTTCCCGTCAGCTCTGGTGGGGTCACCGCGCACCCGCCTACTTTGTAAATATCGAGGGCCAGACAAATGACCCTGGCGACAACAGCTTCTGGGTTGTTGGTAGAAATAGGGAGGAAGCCGAAGAGAGAGCAAAGGCCAAGTTCCCCAATACCAAGTACACCCTTGAACAGGATCCCGATGTCCTCGACACCTGGTTCTCATCTGGTTTGTGGCCATTTGCAATTCTTGGCTGGCCCGAACAGACCCCCGACTTTAAGCGCTTCTACCCTACTACCCTTCTTGAGACTGGTTGGGACATTTTGTTCTTCTGGACCGCCAGGATGGTTATGCTTGGAATTCACTTGACAGGACAAATCCCCTTCAAGAATATTTTCTGCCACGCAATGGTCCGTGATGCTCAAGGTCGCAAGATGAGTAAGAGTCTTGGTAATGTCATTGACCCTATCGATGTCATTGAGGGAATTTCTCTTGAAGAGCTCCACGCTAAGCTTGAGCAGGGCAACCTCGATTCCAAGGAGATCAAGAAGGCCATGGAGGGCCAGAAGAAGGATTATCCTAAGGGTATTCCGGAGTGCGGTACTGATGCTCTCAGATTCGCCCTGTGTGCCTACACTACTGCCAGCCGCGATCTTAACCTCAATGTTTTGCGTGTTGAGGGTTACCGCAAGTTCTGCAACAAGCTGTGGAATGCTACCCGCTTTGCTTTGTTGAAGCTCGGAACTGATTTCAAGCCAAACCCCACCTCCGAACTTACTGGCGAAGAGTCATTGGCCGAGAAGTGGATCCTGCACAAGCTCAACAAGGCAGCTACTGAGCTCAACGAGCGCATGGCTGAAATGAATTTCATGGCCGCCACTACAGCTGTTTACAGCTTCTGGTTGTATGAGCTTTGCGATGTCTTTATTGAGTACATCAAGCCAATTACCCAGGAAGATTCTGATCCCAAGGCAAGGAGGTCAGCCCAGAACACACTCTACATCTGTCTCGATGCTGGTTTGCGCATGCTTCATCCATTCATGCCATATGTCACCGAGGAATTGTGGCAGCGTCTCCCTCGTCGCCCCAACGACACCACTCCATCTATTTCCATTGCCAACTTCCCTGAAGCACGCGAAGATTTCAATAATCCTGATGCTGAGAGCAAGTTTGATCTTATCATGAGTGTTGTTCGCTCTGCTCGCTCTCTGCTTGCTGACTATGGAATCAAGTCTCGCTCCAATGTCTTCATCACTAACTCCAGCGAGGAGTTCCACGCCCTTATATCGGCTGAGACCGAGGGTGTACGCACTTTGATCAAGGGCTGTGAGAGTGTTACTTCTTTATCTCCCAGTCAGACACCTCCCCCAGGCTGTGCTGTCTCTGTTACATCTGATGATGTTAGCACTCTATTGCTTGTTCGTGGCAAAGTTGATATCGACCAGGAGATCCAGAAGCTCGAGAAAAAGAAGCAGAAGGTTGACAAGCTTTACAGCGACTTGGAGGCCAAGACCAAAATCGAGGACTATGAAGACCGAATCCCTGCTAAGGTTCGCGAAGCCAACACTGAGAAGTTGGGCTCATATCAGGCAGAGATCGATGCTCTCAGCAAAGCCATAACCAATTTCTTGTCTCTAAAGGAGTAAATAGTTAGCGTTTTGTTATTTGACATTTTATTATCAATTTCTGGTGTTAGGCTCACCAAATAAATCACATTCGATTAACCATGAAACATTTGGCGGAGTTTCTTCTAAAAGTATACTAGGATAATATCTCCGACACCAATCTAAAATGTGTGGTATATAGGCCAGATTTGCAGGAATGTGTGAGGGTACATTATTTGGTTATCCTTTGATGGAGAGCCTACCATATGTCATTGATATTAAATGTTGTATTATTGTATATGTTTAGCGCCTAAAATAGTATTCAGCTTAGGATCAAATCATTGAGCACGCGCATCTGCACTTGGTGTGTTTTGATAAAACTGTTTCTAGTCATGTAAGAAAACCAGAAGATATCACTGCTATTTGTTTTGGATGGAGAGAGCAGGTTTCTTTTTTGTTCTGGTCACAAAGTAATCAATAGAGAATTAAGTAACTTGTATGCACATTGTACTGCAAAGAATGCTGTTATGAATAGCGAATTTGCACAGTTTTGATAGCGCGTTTCTTTACTGTTGGATTAAAAGGGCTACTTCAATTTTCATCAGTAAAATGTGTTTCTTTGCTGCTACTGTATTAACGACTTATAGCCTGAGAAAATGCTAGGACATGACAGGTTGACTAAGAAAACTCAAAAATGCATGTGTTAGACTCAAGGCTAGAAGGCACGCCCAAATTAGATGTCAACGCGACCAATAAGGGCCAGAAGATCGGCTAAAGCGATTAGAAAAAAGACAGGCAAGAGTCCTTTTATCAATCTCATTTCCCGTTGGTGATGACGATGATGGTTCGATTTCAACTTACAATTTTTCTCTTTGATTTTTTCTAAGCTTTGCATTCTGGTAGGTTGTTCGATTCATCCTTGATTTTTTCACCTCCCTCTCCCACTACTACTCCCAGTCTACGTGGTTTTATTTTAAGCCCTTCCGATCTTTTTTCTTGGTAGCTGCTTCCCTTTGCCTTTTTTCCCTTCAAAGCTACATTTTTATTTATAAACTTTTATTTACATTCTTTGTTGGAAGAGTGGACCCTGGACCCCGTTCCGGTTTTTAATCAATATTTTCTTCAAACGTATTTATTTATTTATCTTTACCTCAAGTTATAGAAATTCATATACTTCCTTCTTCCCACACCAGTGTGTTAGGCATAACAAATTTTACCATTTGTCTACAATTAAAATAAAGCCCAAAGTTATGAGTTCGGACGATGATATGCCACTTTCTACGGTAGCAGCTGCTACCAAGGTTGTAGGTAACGGGGCAAACAGCACTGTTAAGGTAAAGAGGGAGTATGATAGCGACAGCAGTGGTAAGTATTAGGGATTTCAATCAATTTAAAGGAGAAATTTTCTGCCATGAATATACCTCACAACAAAGGTGAATCCACAACTTGTCTCAACCTAACGACTGTTTTTGGTAAAGTTTTCGCGGAGACAACCGTGGCTATTGTATGAACACCACTACTTAACAAGACTATAGTCATCAACCAGGTTGTGTTTAAAACAATGCTGCATTACTGAGAACTGTGTTTGACTTTTATAGACGACATGCCTCTTTCGCGTACGAAGGGCGCTGCCAAGTCAATGAAGAGCAGCAGCTCAAGCGATAGCGATTCTGATACTCCACTGGTAAGTTGCAGCAAAAAACTATCTATTCAATGGGGGGAGGAGGTTTCGGTCAAGTTAAACAAAGTCGCTTACCAAGACTTAGCTAACCCATTATGTTTCAAATAATTCCATTTCTTGTTTTAAGGCTCAAACAACAGCGAGGGCTAACGGGGGTTTGAAAACAAGCCCGCCATCATCACCTGATATACCATTAGCAAAGATAAAGGATGAGCCAGCTACACCTTCACGGAATGGTAATACCACAAGAACAAAGGTCAAGGCCGAAAAGGGCACCAGAAAACGGGTTAAGGTGGAAAATGAGAAAAAGAAAGCTGACAAGAAGCCCAGGATTACCAGGACCACAAGCACTGCCTCTAGTAAAGTGAGCGACAAAGGCAAGAGCGAAGCAGATAATGATGACGAAGAAGAAGACGAGGAGCACAAGTGGTGGCTAGCGCAGGACTTGGACAACTCGGTCAAGTGGACTACTTTGGAACACAGTGGTGTTTTGTTTCCACCCTCATACCAACCTCATGGAATTCCATTAATATACGATGGCAAGCGCATCAAGCTTGAGCCTGATGCAGAGGAAGTTGCGACATTCTTTGCTGCAATGGTCGATACAGATCACGCAAAAAACCCAATATTTGTCAAGAACTTCTTTAATGACTTTTTAGAGGTTCTCACGAAATGCCAGCCTTCCCATCCAGTAAAGGAGTTTGAAAAGTGCAATTTTAGTCTGATAACAAAGCATCTTACTAAGGAAAAGGAAATTAAGAGCGCTATGACCTCGGCTGAGAAGAAGGCCATAAGAGATGAGAAAATGAAGAGCGAGGAAATGTACATGTACTGTACCCTCAATGGCAGAAAGGAAAAGGTTGGTAACTTCCGCATCGAGCCTCCTGGTCTTTTCAGAGGACGTGGATCCCACCCGAAGACTGGAAAGCTCAAGAAGAGGGTTATGCCCGAGCAAGTGACAATAAATATTGGTGAAGGAGCAAAGATACCTGATCCTCCTCCAGGCCATAGCTGGGGTAAAATTATCCATGACAACCGTGTCAGCTGGCTAGCAACGTGGAAAGAAAATGTCAATGACAACATTAAATACGTGTTCCTTGCCGCCGATAGCTCGCTTAAGGGACAAAGCGATCTCAAGAAGTTCGAGAAGGCTAGAACCCTCAAGGGTTGCATTGACCAAGTTCGGAGAGAATACACTCGCGATCTTAAGGACAAGACCATGATTGCCAGACAGCGTGCTACAGCATTGTACCTTATAGACAGACTAGCTCTTCGTGCTGGTAATGAAAAGGGGGATGATGTGGCTGACACTGTGGGCTGCTGCTCTCTCCGCTTGGAGCATGTTACGCTAAAGCCACCCAATATTGTTCACTTTGATTTCCTTGGTAAAGACTCAATTCGATATGTCAATGAGGTGCCTGTTGATGCTGCCGTTTTCAAGAATCTGCGGATCTTCAAAAAAGAGCCAAAGACAGAAGCCGATCTTTTGTTTGACAGACTCACCACAACATCTTTGAACAAGCACCTGGATAGACTCATGAAGGGCCTTACTGCAAAGGTTTTCCGTACTTTCAATGCATCGTTTACCTTCCAGAAGCAGCTTGAAAATACACCAAAGGACGGAACCGTCGCTGAAAAGGTGCTTGCATATAACCGAGCTAATCGTGATGTTGCTATCCTTTGTAACCACCAGCGTTCAGTTAGCAAAGCCCACGAAACGCAGATGGAAAAGATGCAGGATAAAATCCTTGAAGTTAAGTATAAGCGCATGCTGTTAAAGGAACAACTGAAGGAAGTCGATCCGGAATATGTCAAAAAGCATCCCAGAGCCTGCAAAAAAGAGGATGGTGTTACCAAAAAGTGGATCAAGAGCTACCTTATTAGTCAGGCTAAGAAGGACAAAGAGAAGGCCGAAAAGAAGTGGGAAAAGGACAACGAGAAGCTAAAGGAGGCAGGTGAGCCCCAAATAGAGAAGTCTCAGCTCAAAGATACACTAAAGGCGATTGATGAGCGAATGGCTAAGATCAGGAGTGGCGAGTATGAGCCAGGACATCCACTGAAATCAGCAACCACAGAGCGCCTTCTTGATGCGATAAAGAAACAGAGCCAGAGACTTAATTCCATAGAAACCCAGGCTGTGGATAAAGAGGAAAATAAGACCACTGCTCTTGGCACGTCAAAGCAAAACTACATTGACCCAAGAATATCCGCGGCATGGTGTAAAAAACATGATGTTCCCATCGAAAAGATATTCCCAAAAACATTGATTAATAAATTCAAATGGGCGCTTGAGGTTGATAAAGACTGGGTGTTCTAAGAATCTATTGCTGCTATTTTAAGCGCTTTAGTGTTACCCTTAGACTAAATGCAGCTCCCTGTTTAGCTTCTTGCTCCTATATATATCCCCTCCCCCACCCGAATACCGTTGTCATAATCATTATTTCTATAGCTTTTCTGAAACACATACTGGTCATATTTTTGGGTTTTTCTTGTGCCAGGGTACAATAGAATTAAAACCATAGACTCATTAGTATTGAAACTGCTTTTGAATGAATGGGCACAGTGTCATAGACCTCTTTGTGTGGTCGACCAGTTCCCTCAAAGTGAATAATGTTTCTTGTTGATGTAGATTTGAGATTTTTGTTAAGCACACCTTCGAGTGGAAGATTCTCCATCAAAAGGGAGTCAACATACACACTTGATTATTCCCTGGAGAGCTGACACATAGGCCATATATTTTTGACTACTATTTCAGGGGGCTTTTCTGGTACCATTTTAGTAGAGACTGGCACTTGACAAAGTTTTGGACATTTGATGAAATCAAGGCTGATCAAGCCATTGGCCAGGTGAAATGCTCTGGGTGGCTTGCTGATTTTGCGATTAAGGCAGCTTTGGCCGACTTTTTTGCACTACACTTTTTTATTCAACTATACTCCCTCAAAATAAAACACAAGCTATATTGTAGGCATTCATACAAGTGGTAGGCTTGAATTTCCAACAATGTCTGAGCCCACAAGCGCAATTCCTACACAGCACACAGACAAAGCACTTCAAAGAGAAGGGAGACATAAGCGGAAGTCCGTGACATTCCATATTCCAGGCGAGTTTTATCCTGCTGGATCAAGAGACTACAGCTCCGACGATAGTGACGATGATATAGGCGAGGCAGGGCCTGGTAGGTTGTTTCCGTCTGGTCCCCTTCTTGATAGAGCCATATTTCTGAAAACATATACATCCAATGCACTCCAGCAAGTCAAAAAGGTAAGATTGAAATCCTTTAGATGAAACACATCATGGTTATCAGGAGATTGTGGCAAAGCTTTCGGGAGCTATTGCGGCCATTCACAAGAGCAGGATGTATTAGCCCAATAACAAACGTCTAATTATAAATATCTCTTCTACTTGCTAATGTAGGGGCAAATGTCCGAGTATAATGAAATTGTCAAGGTCTTTTCACAGTCGAGGTCAGGGTTTGACAAGCAGCGATCCTTTAGCGATGAGCAATCACAGAAGCTTAAGCCATGGCTTGTTTCATTATCAGAAAATGTCTCCAGCTTAGGGCTCAGCTACCAGGCCCTTGTGTCGGCAATTTTGCACAATGACTGGCTTTCTAGCAACGATCAGGCCTTTGTTTCAAAATATCGCACATTGATATTGCAATTAGTTACTGCACAACCAATGTGGGTACCAGAAGCAATGGTTTCTTTGGTAAACTGGTTCTTTTATAGTAGTTCTTTTGGAGCTCAAACTAGTACCGATGAGGTCCACTCCAGAGTACATTCGCTTCTCCAAAAAATCATTGAGTTTATTCCAACAAGTCCAACAAGCCTTCTCAACGCTATACACACTACCTTTCCACATAAGCGAGAAAAGCACAGGCGACAAAAGGTGTTTTTGAAAAATGTACTGCGCGTGCTTGAGTATACACCATCAATAAGACAAAACGTCTTGGGAATAATATTTGATCGCATCCTGCAAATTGACGTAAGTATCTTTCTTTTGTATTGGCTGGGTGCTACTCCGTATAATGGTGATTTGCATTTACCTCTATGATATTGCAAACTGTGATTTACAATAGGTCGAGATCCAGGTTGAAGTTGAAGAACTGGAATTGAGGCAAAATACTGATATTCCAAATAATGATTATCCGGATGAGCCACCAAACTCACCTGAGTCGGATGCGATATTTGACATGGAGATTGATGGTGTCCACCAACAAAAGAGCTCTCAAATCAACATTGACGCCATTTCAGACCCACTTCCAAAAACCAACAGTCTTAACCAGGACTCAGGCGAGCAGGTAGTGGGTTCTGAGAGCGATGAAAGCGACAGTGAAGCAGAATTGGAGGACGATGGCGATACTATTGAGCTCTCTTATAACGTGACAGAATTGATAGCTAAACTTGACACCATGCTTGATCTCCTTCTTTCCTGGCTTCGAACACAGTTTAACGAAGCTTTGCAGGATCAGAGCAAGCAGCCAGCATTTCACCAGTTATTCTTAAATTGCATAGAGATATTTGACAATGTTCTGCTACCAACCTTTAAATCTCGATACACACAATTTGTCGTGTTCTACCTTTGCTCTCTTGACACATACTTTTGCGATCTGTTTCTAGGAAATGCTGTTGCTAAGCTTGGTGATCCAATTCCCCAGCATCAGCTGCTGCTGAAGGAAGGAGAGTCTGTTGTGATCCGCGTAGCAGCTGCCTCTTATATAGGCAGTTTTGTTGCCAGAGCAAAATATGTGTCGAGCGAGGTTGTCCGCAATGTGATGGGTGTGCTTGTCCAGTGGGTCAACACATACCTCGATTGGCTTGAGGAGTCATCCAGCGACACAAGTGCAAAGAAGAATATGCACGACGTCTTTTATTCTGTTTCTCAAGCAATAATGTATATATTTTGCTTCAGATGGAGGGATTTGACACTTAATGGCGAGACCGAGAATGGCCCATCAATGGACATCCCAATCCCACAATCACCATCGCCAAAAACCAAAAGCAGCATATCGCTCTGGTCAAATAAAAAAAGCTCTCCAGATCCACGAGATCTGAAGTGGTGTCCAGAGCTATCTGGCATCCATCGTCTTATCTTTTCAAGACTTAATCCGCTCAAGGCAAGTATCGCCACATATACATGCATGCCCGTGTTTTTTAAGAAACTCTGAATGTCTAAACGTATTATATTTTTCATCTAGGCCTGTACACCGGCAGTGGCTCAACAATTCGCACATATTGGAAATGAAACAACATTTATATTCTGCTACACACTCTTAAGGCAGAATCAGAGAAATAGCGCAAACTATCTAGATGAGTCTACAAGCACCGCAGAACAATACTACGGACCAGGAAAGACAGAGGACATACTCCATCACGAGCTTGAAACATTCTTCCCATTCGACCCTATAAGCCTAACCTTATGTCGAAGCTATATAGATGATCTGTACCTTGTATGGCAGGGTATTGGCGACGAAGATGATGATGCTAGCGATGATGAGGACGAAGACGAGGAAGAAGATGAAGATGAGGATGGCCAATCTGATGGCCACGACAACGATAAGCCAGATATGAGCAAAGGGCTTAGTATTAACCGAAACAATAAAGACATCAATGACCAGTTTGTAGCAATGTCCATTTCTCCTGTACCATTTAGTGTCCCAATATAATTTATGATGTGTATTTTTTAATTCCACTCCATGGCCTTCAATAAAAGAGCTAAATAATACCACAAACAATCCCAAAAAGAGTTTTACTAGACAAATATTTATGCGGGGAGTAGTAAAATGCACAGTTTTTGGAAGCATGCCAGTAAAAAATTACAAACCCATAATTAGTTTATTTACAACTTTCACATACAAATCATATTGTCTTTTTTCAAGAATGTGTAAAATCAATACATTTGCAAAGCACGTATTATCCCATTTTGACTTTGCAGCTTTGGTAGTAGTTGCGAACTTCCATGAGGCCGTTTTCAATATAAGTATCTGCATGATACAGTATATTATAACAAAATTGTTTTGGTTAATCAGGAAAACTAACTCTGGTATGCATCATTTTGCTTTGCCTGTTCTACAGCTCACCAGGCAGCCACTATAGATATAGATATAAAAAATGAAGTTATCAAGGTAATTAGGTTTTTAAATGCTTACCACCTTTGTGTATATTGTTCTGGAACGACCAAAAGGGGTGGTATTTACTTGACAAATGTTCTTGTTTTGTTTAATCTGAACCCAGGGAATAACCGAAATATTTCTCGAACCGAACAACAACTCTCTCCGCTTAATCAGTTTACATTGTGAGAGGCCAGGTATGAATCGGAATACCATGATGTCGACTATGAGCGTATATATGTATAACTTAAAAGCTTATAATGTTATATTTATATTGATATTTTGCAGTTGTTCATCGGGTCGAGATTAATGGGGTTGCTTGTAAATATACCCAATATTTTGAGCAGAGTAAAGAGGAGGTAGAGCGACGGGTCATGGAGTATTACAACAATAATGATCCCGGTGAGCTGAATATATATGTTCCGGAAGGAATACTTCCTGTAAGTAAAAATTCACATGACTTGCACTTTATTGTGTAAAATGATGTTAAAATGAGCTGCAATGCGCATATTAGGCTGATGAAGCAAATGAAGAGAACAACACCGATACGAACACATCAAAAATAACCTTAAAAATAAAGATCTGGTTTACCCTGAGAAATCCGACATCTGGGGTCATATTTGTCCAAGATAAAAGCAAAAAGGTATATGCCAACATAATATTATTTAGAGCTACATGTAGACTAAAAGACTTACATACCACCATGTATTTTTTACTTAAATTTGAGCAGGCATCAAAATATTTGTATACAAAAAGCCAAATAGCTCCTGGACATGTCCGAAAATGGCTTCCCTGTTTAGACTCTCTTTATGTGAGATGTACTTGGGATATTCGGTACATTGTGCCCGCCTCAAGCTGCTACTCTGAAACTACAGTCACTAATGGCTTACATAATTATATACCAAATGTGGCCATTGCCAGTGGGGAGCTTATAGCTCAGGTAACGCACCCGGTTGATCCATCCAAAAGGCTATACAGGTACATGCATTCTGCTCCATCGCCTGCCTGTTCGCTTGCATTTGCTATTGGTCCATTCGAAAGCTGTCTTAGGGTCGATAAGGCCTTCTTGGAAGAATCATCAAAATCAGTAGCACTTTTCAAGGAATTTGAGTCAGAGGAGGGCAATGGGGAATCTAATAACAATACAGGTAATAAATCTCTGGATGCAAATAGTGAAGAGAAGACTACAGATGGTGCCTGTGGTGATTCTACTGAACAGCGCGACAATGCAAGCGATGCAGGTGCCTTGGAAAACGGCGATGATAAAGAAGAAACAGAGTCAAACGCGAACGAATCACAAACAGAACCCAAGTCTCCAGAAGATAAGTTGGCGTCTAACAAAGAGCAGGAAACACAGATATCAGCAATAAAGGCCGTTGGTGGCATATTGGCATTTGGCCCAGGAAGCTGCGAAAATGAGCTTCTTGCCACTTGCAAGT
This sequence comes from Mycoemilia scoparia, assembly GCA_027575805.1. Lineage (NCBI taxonomy): Eukaryota > Fungi > Kickxellomycota > Kickxellomycetes > Kickxellales > Kickxellaceae > Mycoemilia > Mycoemilia scoparia. Next base: position 107,692 of record JANBPU010000005.1, on the reverse strand, counting down.
TCATATCCGAGGTAAATAAAATGGATTTTTGTTGTGCAAGTGCATTATCTCAAACACTAAACAGATTTTTGTAACTAACGAAACTGTATTCAACTATTTGCAATAGTTATTTGCCTTTCACTCCCAAGAGTTCTATTCGTATCCATTCACTACATACAAGATCGTGTTTATGGACAACCTGTCAGAGCCAATAATCTCCGGTGCAGCCATAACTATTGTTAGCACTGATTATTTGCACCCGGACGATGTGATTGAGCCTGTTTATGAGACCCGGCGGTGTTTGAGCACAGCCATTTCTCAACAGTGGTTTGGCATCTATATAATTCCAGAGACAATGTAAGGACAAGAAACAAACTGTACACATCTGGACATAGGAACAAGATGCTGAATTTATTCGCTTTATAATGTGATATGTGCTATATAGGAGTGACCAATGGCTTGTGGTGGGACTAGCTGGATTGATCAGTAGTCTGTTCATTAGAAAGCACTTGGGTAATAATGAATATCGATATAGGTTGAAGCAGGATCTTACCCGACTGTGTCATGCTGATGTCAATCAAAAACCCATTTGCTACACGAAGCAATACACAACCCTTTCAGAGAAGGAAAAGGAATTCTTGTATCTGAAGGCCCCCATTGTACTCTACATGCTGAACAAGAGAATGATGAAAGGTGGTATTTCACTGGGCCTGCGGAGAGTTATTCCGAAGATTATGATGACAGCCATGGCTGGTGACCTTGGAGCCTCTAACTCTATTGGAACTGGGTGGTTTCTCAAGCTGTGTCGCAAAGTTAGTGGTGTGAATCTGAAATCTTTCGCCGAACATTGGATATATGGCTCTGGATGTCCTATTTTTCGCTTTTCATATGCATTTAATCGGAAGAAGCTTGTCGTTGAAATAAAAATGTCGCAGGAATCAACCAATGCCCGGGCGACAGCCTCCTGGGCAAAGCCACAGATATTTACGGTATGTGCTTTTGGCAGATTGCGACGATCTATTACCAACACCACTTCGGCATCTCTACTAAAGAATCTGCATCATGCTAATATGAATACTGATATATTTCTTATATTTACTTATTTAGGGGCAAATGATTGCGAGAGTCCGTGAAGCTGATGGAACACCATATGAGCATGTCCTCGACATTAAAGACTCGCAAAAGAAATTTGAAGTTCAGTTCAATACCAAATACAAACGTATTAGGAGAAGCACAAAGAGATTTCACATGAGGCAGATGGCCGCAGCGGCTGAAGAACTAACGGTAAATACCGAAGTTCTGGGTCTTGAAGACGACGACGAAACTTATAGCAACATTGCACTTTTTGGTACTGAAAGTGAAGAGATGAAGCGTAATTGGGGAATAGTTGAGTGGGGTGAAGCAGACGAGGAGAGTTTAGCAAGGTAAAACAACTAACTGATTGAGAGACATTCGCTTTCTTAGTTCACGAATAATCCTGCTCAAGCTAACATTTGCGGCTTTTTTGTATATCAGTGGCACAGTAGAGTGGATAAGAATGGACTCCGACCTTGATTGGGCATGCTTGATTTATTTTGAGCAGGCAGATTTTATGTGGGCTGCTCAGCTGCAGAAGGATCGAGATGTAACAGCACAGCTTGAAGCTGTAAAGTCTTTGGAAAACTCCCCATCACTCGCTGCCTCAACAACACTCATGCGAACCATAATGGACGCCCGCGTGTTCTATAGAGTACGAGTTGACGCTGCACTGGCACTTGTAAAACACGCCATACCTGAGCTGAACTGGATTGGGTTGCGCCATCTTATAAAGATTTATCAATATCGGTACTGTCTCCCTCCTGACGGAAATGAGGAAAAGGAAAACGATATTACTGCTCCACGCTTACCCAAATCCAATAACTTTGTCAACATTGGAGAGTATTTTACACAAAAAGCTATACTTGCTGCCCTCTCAAATATAAACCAAGAGCTGAGCGATGCCCCGGGAGCAGCAAAGAGTCTGATATTGAATACTCTCAAGTACAATGATAATAGTGAGAATGTCGTAAGTAATTACTATATTTTAATCAAAAGCAATATTAATGATTCCTGCATTTGTCATTACACTTGGAGTTTTAAAAATTCTGCATTCCTGTTTTTGGATAGTTCTCTGACACTGAATATGTGGCGGCTCTAATGAATGCGTTGGTAAATCGAAGCCTGGATCCAAATCCTGCTTCGTCCTGTGAGAACCCTGAAGATAGCAGCTACATGCAATCTATGTTGGGCGAGCTTGAGAGGCTAAGAAAGCTTGATGCACTCATTCCTACGTACCAGAACACAATAACAGTAACATACCTAAAAGTAAGCAACATATTACCCTTAGTTAAATTACCAGCATGCCCCAGCTTATTGCATTCTCACATCACATATATCTTCTTGTATTTAGTCGATCATAAAAGCCTCGCTTGTGTATCCTGAACTGGGTATCTTTGATCCAAAGCTGTTCTTATCAATGTCCCTTGAAACCAACTATAGACATGTTCGTGAAGCAGCACTCGAGGGCTTGATCTTTTACTGGGGTCTTCAAAGTTACCCTGCAGTCAGTTACTATTTCTCAATAGCAACGAACAGCACAGATCCTTTGATAGCTGAGACAGCAGCACATTTCGCTCTACTGTGTATTGCTATATTGGTATACAACCATGAAGCCAACAATACAGATGACGATCTTATAATAGAAGAAGTTGGGATTCAACGACCCGATTCAAAGACTCTCAATGTCAAGTTGGCTGCGGCCTTTATGTATGTCGCTGAAAGCCTGCCTGATGGACCCAACATCCAGCTTGCTTTGTACAGCTGCCTAAGGTAAGAACATAGAAACACCAAATTGGTATGAGTCAAAGTATCAAATCGCGTCTAAAAATTATAACCATTGCTTTCGTCCAATAACTATAGAGACACTGTTTGCAACAAATCCACTTTGCAGCAGCTAAAAGACATCATCCAAATCGTATACACTCCACCTAAAGATCATAGAGAGTCGGCGGGAGAGCACACTAGTAAAAAGCTCAAAATCAAGCTCAAGCAGCCAAAGAAGCCAGAAGATGATCCTGAGTATCTGGAAAGAGTCACTGCCCTAGCATGTGATGGTATTGTCCCAGCACCAATGGAGTTGCCTCCCATCAATGATCACAGCACAGCTACTTCATCTCCGTCTGACAGGCCGCTATCAGCAACAATTAAGCCCCTGAAACCGCTGAAAATAAAGATCAAGTCAGGGTTGTCGAGAGGAGACTCGGTACCCCGCTCACCAAGCTCCCTTCCACGAGATCCAAGACCCTCATCACCAATGGTCCATTCAGCCATCTCCAATGGCATTGGGGCCGCAAAGCAAGACCACCACAGAAGAACCCCCTCGTTCCAACATACTGCTTCTCCACTGCATTTGTCAGTAGCTCATCAGTCACCATATAGAGATTCTTCACCATTACCGACTCAAGTGTTTGATACACCAGGCCCACAGCCTATCCAACATAGAAGTCGGCGATCGTCCCACGCTACTGTTGTGTCAGATTTGGATGTGACCAGCCCCCAGCACGGATACGTTTCAAAGATGGATGCTAAGACGAAAAAGAAGCTGCGCAAACTGATTCGCACATTGATGAACAACCCCAATGGGTATCCATTCAGCAGACCAGTTGACCCAGTCCTGGACGGCTGTCCAACATACTATGACATTATAAAGAACCCGATGGACCTAGCAACAATAAAACAGAAACTCGAAAGAAATGAATATGTTTCCCCCGAGGACTTTGAACACGACATGCGCCTTATGTTTGAGAACTGCTTTGCCTTTAATCCACCAAACACCCTTGTCCACACCATGGGGCAGGAGCTTGAAAACGAATTCGAATTAGAGTGGACTAGCCCAGAAATGGGATTCAAGCTGGAAGATGTAAACCAAACTATCATTGAGGAGCCCCAACCACCTGCGATATCACCGGTTATTCCCCAAAGTGACCCTTCTGAGCAGCAAGCCCATGCTAAAACAGAGATTCCTGAGACTATTACAGTTGAGAAAAAGCCATCCAAGCAAAAGCGAAGGAAAAGCCGCCGTGTTTCTACCAATGCTCCAGTTGATAGCGTACTTGAAACCCGTCAAACTCAGCCACAAAACCAGTTACCTGACCATGAATTACTGGCCCCATTGCCACAGGACAATATCTCCTTGACTACACCCAAACCCAGCGAAGAAATGCCACAAAAGTCACCAATAACCAAGATAAGAATACCCCGCATTCGTCTTAAAGCATCCAAACCTCCCAGCGTTGCTTCGTCTACAACGGAACAACAGCATGGACCAGCAGCCACTAAGCAAGATGCTTCTGAGCCCCAGAAGCACTTGGATAACACTGATTCTCAATCCACTAAGTCAGCCCCTTCCACAGAGCTTCCACACCAGGCCTTGACCCAGTCATCCAACAGCCCGCAAAGACGATCACTTGAACTTGTCAAGTGCCAGCGCATTCTTCGCAAGGTCCAAACCCACCCATCAGCTCTCGAGTTTCTTCACCCAGTGGATCCTATACGGCAGGGTGTGCCGACATATTTGGACATAATAAAGCATCCCATGGATCTGGGAACGATGGATGAAAAATTGGCAAGTGGTCAATACTCCACCGCAGAAGACTTCCGCAAAGACTTTGAGCTAGTCATCTCCAATTGCAAGCTTTTCAACCCCGAAGGGACTTTGGTTCACCAACTAGGCGTAACATTGCACACGGTCTTTGAAAAAGCATGGAAGCGAGAATTTGGCAGCGCATCGGCCTCCCATGGCCAAAACACACCCCAATATAGCAAGAGCGACAATGCTAGTGCTCCATCCAAGGTCACCCCCATTGTTACAGTACCGGGTGCTGAGGATCCCACTGAGTCTTTGGAAGCATCGTCAGAACTGCCAATTAACCCCAAGATCCACAAGAAGGTTGTGACTCTCATCAACAAATTGCTCAGGAACTCGCATGCCTCACCGTTCCTGGAGCCAGTTGATCCGGTTGCCCTTGGTATCCCCACATATTTTGATATTGTCAAGCACCCAATGGACCTAGGAACTATCAAAAAGAAGGTTAGCTCCCATGAATACTCCACAGTAGCCGATTTTGTTTCCGATATCCGCCTCATGCTCGACAACTGCTACTTATTCAATCCCCCTGATACGTGGGTTCATAGCTACGGTAAAAAAATAGAATCTGCATTCAATGACCTACTGCGCAAAGAAAAGTGGGTGCAGTTTGTAGACTGAAGATCTTAAACACGAATTTTCTTTGTAATGTGTAATTTTTAATAAAATTTCAATCCTATTATTATCAGATTGCAATATCAACTGTTAATCGTTTAAACATCGTCTTGTGAGATAAAGATTCCCATTCAAATCACAAGATACTCGAGTAATTTTTCATGGCTACTAACAAATCTAAATTTTTTTTGCAACACTGTTTTCCAAAGCAAAACACAAAAACAGGTCAAGAATAATAATCAAAAGAGTCGGAGGATACTATTTAAAGTACAAAAGTAGTCGGTCACACTGTATAATTTGGTGGCTGGCTTTAGAAGAACTATGCAGAAGAAATCTTGAGCTTAGCAAAGTCTTGAGCAAACTTGAGAGCCTCATCGACCTTGTCAACGTTGACGCCACTTCCTTGAGCAGACTCCTTCTTTCCGCCGCTCTTACCACCAAGGATTTCGCTGACTCCTGAAGCCCACTTGTTGGCCTCGAGTCCCTGCTCAACAAAAGACTTGGGCACAATGCACTGATAGGCAACACGGCCATTTTCCTTGTCAACGGAGACAAATAGGGCAGCCTTGGCATCCGAGCCCTTAAGGGATTTGATGTGAGTAATTGCAGAAGATATGGCCTTGTTGTTTCCACCAACATTGAGATCCTCAATGATAAACTTGGTATCTGGGTTATTTTCAATTAATTCCTTGACTTTGTCCACGGCAGCCTTGGCGATGGCGGCCTTAGCAGCCTTATCAGCCTCGACAAACTTGGCCTTAATGGCGTCGAATCTCTGGCGGAACAGGTGCTTTTCATAAGCAGATATAGTCAGGTTATTGAGCTCTACACTGGTCTTTTTCAGCATAGCCTCAAGCTCAGCTCCCTTGAGTTCCTCCAACCGAGATATCTCTTCTTCGAAAGATTTGGCCAAAAGCTGGCTCTTCATGGCTTCCTCGCCAGTGACAGCGATTATTCTGCGAATTCCCTTTGCAATGCTACCTTCTTCCAGGATAGAGAATAGCTTTATTTCTCCGGTCTTGGGTACGTGAGTACCACCACAGAATTCGATAGAGTAGTTGGCCCACTTGCTATCGGAAAGGGACTTCATGATCTCGTCAATGTCGGCACCAATTGATACAACTCTGACAGGGTCAGGATATACTTCGCCAAACACGGCACGAAGGCCAGGGATCTTGAGTGCCTCATCGAGAGAGACTTCTTTGGTGTAGGCCTGGAGGTTCTGCTTAATCAAATCGTTGGTGATTTTTTCAATTTCGTTTAGCTGGTCAGGGGTAATGGCATGCTTGTAACTGAAATCGAAACGAAGGCGGTCCTCAGCAACCAATGAACCACGCTGGTCAGGACTATCGTCAACAAGTACGCTACGAAGGGCATAATTGAGCAAGTGGGTAGCGGTGTGGTTGTGGCGGATTGGGCGGCGGCGAAGTTCGTTGTATTGGCACTCAACCTTTGATTCGGTTTCTACCTTACCACTCTTGAGGAAACCAGTGTGAAGAACATAGCCACCATAGACCTGGACATCCTCAACGGCGAACTCAGAGCCATCGTCGATAATAATGACACCTGTGTCATATTCTTGACCACCAGATTCGGCATAAAAGTTGGTCTTGTCAAGAAGAACGCCAAATGTGGGCGCATCATCTGGGTTGGTCTCAAGGGAAGCATCAACGGATTTAACAAATTCCTTTCCGTTGTAAATAGCCAATACAGTAGCCTCAATGGCATCTGAGTGGTACTTGAAAGAATCATCGGTCTTTGGCACATTCATGTTGTCGCTGAGGTTGGCAATGGCATGGACATCAAGAGTAACACGGTTTTCAGCACCTTTGCCGCCACGCTTTTGCTTGGAAAGCTCGATACTCTTTTGGCGCTCGGACTCGAATTCGGCTTCATCTACCTTGAAGCCAAGCTCCTCAGCCATAAGACGTGTCAGATCGACTGGGAAACCATAGGTGTCATATAGACGCCATACATCGCGGCCTGGCAAAACCTTTGATTCGGTCTTGCGCACCTCGTTGAGAACCTTATCGAACAACTTCTCGCCACGATCAAGAGTGCGAGCGAAAGACACTTCCTCTTCGTTCAAAATGGCCTTGACATCGTCAACACGCTTGGCAATCTCAGGATAGGCACCGCCCATCTTTTCGACGACAACATCAACAAGGTCAGGGAAGAACGATCCAAGTTCAGCGTTGAAGCGCTTGCGAGCAAACCGAGCACCACGTCTGAGGATACGGCGAAGGACATAGCCGCGGCCTTCATTCGATGGAACACCACCATCACTGATAGCAAAGGTCAAAGTGCGTACATGATCAGCAATGACACGGTAGGCAGTGTCAATTCCAGTAACGTCATCAGCACCGACCTTTCCGGTGTAAGCAGGAGCGTTAGTCTTCTTTTGGATGACTTCAAAAATGGGCTGGAATACGTCGGTGTCATAGTTGGATCTTTTATCTTGAAGGACAGAGACCAGGCGCTCCAAACCCATGCCAGTGTCGATGTGCTTCTTTGGTAAGGGGCGCAAGTTGCCACCAACTTCACGGTTGTACTGCATGAACACAAGATTCCAGATTTCAAGAACATCGGGGTCATCCATATTTACTAAGTGTGCGGCATCGCGGTTTCCAATTCTGTCGAAATGGATCTCACTGCATGGACCGCATGGACCAACGTCACCCATTTCCCAGAAGTTGTCCTTACAATCGAATGGGAGGATACGCTTATCAGGAAGTCCGATGTCGCGCCACAATTGACGGGCCTCCTCGTCAGCAGGAAGTCCTTGTGACTCGTCGCCACCAAAATAGGTTACGTAAAGACGCTCGGGATCAAGTCCATAGACCTTGGTCAAAAGTTCCCACGAATATTCAACGGCATGCTTCTTGAAATAGTCACCAAAAGACCAGTTGCCAAGCATCTCAAAGAATGTGTGATGGTAGACATCTTTTCCAACGTCGTCCAAATCGTTGTGTTTACCACCAGCACGGATACATTTTTGTGTATTGTAGGCACGAGAAAGGGTAGCGAACTTCGATCCTGGATCAACAGTCCCCTGGATAATTGGCTTGAACTATATTTTATACAAGTTCATGGTTTCAGTAAAGCTGTTTGTATTATATGATGTTGTGGTGTAGGATATCAGCAAGCGTGTAAAATGAAGCACAGGGGAGTACTAGTCCAAATTGGCGGAAACGGTTCACATTACGGTGTTATAAAGCCTACCTGATTCATGCCAGCATTGGCGAAAAGAAGGGTTGGATCGTCATGAGGAATTGTCGATGAGGAAGGTGTGAACTCGTGGTCCTTGCCTTTGAAAAAGTTGAAGAAAGTGCTGCGCACTTCGTCGACCGGCCACTTCAAGGTTTCTGACATTTCTGCAGAATATAGAGAAAATAATAGGTTTAGAGTATAGTTATGGATAATCCTTTAGGCAAAGGGGAGGGGAGGAAGAAGGAACAAGAAAGTGTTGTTACAGTAGTGAGTAAAGAATTTTTATCAGCCCACACGGGCTGCTTTTATTATTGCTTAAAAAGCTCCAGTGGCCAAGATTGTGTGTCAAACAAAATAAATGGCCCGATCAAGCTGCTCCTTTCAAACAGGCAGCGGTGCTTGGATGATGCTTGCACACATGTAGGCAGTTTTAGTCTGCTTCAAGGCCCTGGATGCGTATATGGCAGTAGCTGCTCTTTGTGTGCTTTGCTACTAGCAGCCTTGGTTGACTCATTTGCTGGAATGCTCCAAGCCACTCCCGTGCATACTTACCTAGTTTTCCACGCTGCGGTTTACAAAGTGTGTGATTCAAATGTCCCCAATTCGTTATCGATCTTGTTTTCTTGTTTGTTTTCGAGTATACACATGCAGGAAAACTTGGCACGAGGGACCTGCAACGAAGAGCTGACCTTTGTTTAAATTGGTTGTTGAAAAATAACAAGGAATTATTAAAGGAGATCAGCATTTTTCCAAAGTGCTGTACGCACATTTTGCTAAACAAGGCCAAATTTCACTTGTGATCGACCTTATAGTTGATATGTATGGGTCCTCGCATTTTGGCCTAACGATGCATGGTGCAATTTGATGCAGATTACTTGAAGACCAGCTATTGTCTAAGACGGTATGGAATTGGGACCAAATACTCATCATAGATGTGTATTTTATACAGCAGGTTGTTTCCTAGGATGAGCTAATCGACTCTCATTAAAAGCAGCATATGAACCTCGTACATAAATTATATGTGTGTACTTGTAGATACTCTAGTGACTCTCTGATGATTAAGCTTTTTATTACTCCTAGGGAGGAAGCTGAATGCCACATACACAGGTGCTCTAATGACTCTTTAAGCTGCATTGGCAACTTCATTTCCCATAATAAAGCTGAGATTTTATAATTACAATACAAAACCCATTTGTTTCCTTTGAATTTGAAACCCTAGGAGTTAGAGAAACTGCGTGTAGCTGTGTGAGAAAGCGAGAGAAAGAATATTCGTTTAAAGCGTATTGTCACTATTCATTTACACTGGACCTATCCTTATACAACAATGGCATCAACAGACAACGGAAGCAACGACATCCAAAACACCTTTGCCATTCCCAAGAAGGAGATTCTTACCAAAGAGGACCTGGATAAATTTAGCACCTCTCCAGCATTTGAAGAAATCATAGGCTTCATCAGGGATCTCAGCAGTTCGGTAGAGGGGCAAAAGCTTGGAGATGCCGATGATACTTCTCCTGCTATCGAAAAGCTATCTGCTCTTTTAAAGAGCCTGAGCAAATGCACTGACGATATCCTACCATTTGAAACCAAGAGTAGGTTCGGGAACCCATCTTTCCGAAAGTGGTATGATACGGTTAAAGAAAACATACCCACTTGGCTTGATGGCCTGGTTGAGTCGGATGCCATCCCCGAAGTCTCCAAGTACCTCGTTGACAGTTTTGGCAGCAGACAGCGTATCGACTATGGAACCGGACACGAGCTCAACTTCTTGGCGTTTTTACTGTGTCTAAAAAAGCTCAATGTGGTGGACAAAAGCAACTATAAATCTCTCGTATTGAAAATATTCTTTGGCTACATAGAAGTCATGCGCGGGCTGCAAACCACCTACTGGCTTGAGCCCGCCGGTTCCCATGGTGTCTGGGGCCTTGACGATTTCCACTTTCTGCCCTTCTTGTTCGGCGCAGCACAACTAAAAGGACACAAATTCTTCCGACCAAAATCAATCCATAACAAGGAAATACTCGAAGAATACTCAAAAGATTACATGTATTTCAATAGCGTTCATTTTGTATGCAATGTGAGTATCACCATTCTGTTTTCATACAACATCCACAATTGCCACGACTAAAGCTAAAAACAACACACACCAAATATTAACAATGCTGACGATTATTATTTTAGCAAAAAACCGAGTCACTAAGATGGCATTCGCCTATGCTTGATGATATAAGCGGTGCAAAGACTTGGGAAAAGGTCAACAATGGCCTAATAAAAATGTACCAGGCCGAGGTTCTTGGAAAGCTTCCCATCATGCAGCATTTCATATTCGGATCATTGATATTATTCAAGGGCAGCATGCCCAAGGCCTTGGCCGATTCTGAAGATGGCGGCCATGGTGATGACCGCGAGCATGAGCATGTCTACGCCTTTGGGCAAGAATTTCCTCAGTGCTGTGGAATCAAAATTCCCTCTGGGATTGCCGCTGCATCCGCAAGTGGCCAGGGATCGATCAGTAGCAGACCAAGACCGCTTCCATTTGACTAGTATATTATTGCTGATTTCTCAAATATGTCTTTTTATTTTTACAAAAATAATAAACAAATGCACTAAAGCTGAATTCTGGATTAAAAAGTCTATGGCCACGTCTAACACGCATAGCGCTTAGTCCACTCGCGAGCAATTCGGTCGTGCTCTTCACGATTGTTCATGTATTGGTGGGCAATACTGCTGACAAGAGGATCGTGAGGATTTGCATCGGTTAACAACGAGCAAATTGACAACAAAACCTTAGATATGGTCAATGCCGGTGACCAGTTGTCTTTTAAAATGTCCAAACATATTTGGCCCTGACTGTTAATGTTGCAGTGATAGATGCGCGTGCGGAACACAATTTTGGGGGGTTTGAAGGGATAATCTTGAGGAAAGTGGATGTCTAAGAAAAAGACACCACCAGCGTAAGGCGAGTCGCTCGGGCCCATGATCGTGGATATCCACTCATACAGGTTATCTCCCTTAGGGCCAGCACTACAATTGCTGGGCGGATCCAAGCTAATCTCTGCCAATTCTTTTTGAACTCTATCGAAAGTTTATAAGTAGTCAGTCGCGCGTATAGTCTACCTTAATACAATAATAATTCACAATTCATGTGGATAGATATGATCCATAGCCCGACCCTTACCTTGTAGCGCTGCTGCTCATGTTCATTCCAGTCTTTTTCTTCTTTGGTCGCGATGCTGCTGATGGTGCTGGTGTTTGCATGGGCACTGGAGCAGTGGTCTGAGACTCACTTGCAGTCGAGTTTACGGCATTATTTGCTGTATCAGTGCCACCAGCAGGAGATGCCGAAGGTACAGAGCTAGCAGGTGTGTCTGTGGGAGCAGCAGCAACACCGCTATTGATTGTACTTTGCTCAGTTGAGTCATTCTGGTTTCCTTCACTTGAGACAGTCTCTATCTGCTGAGCTCCATTGACATCACTGGCGCTATCCTCACTGCTGGAGGTTGTCCCTTGCACAACAGGAGAAATACCGGTGGTACTAGCAACGGCAGTATCTGCATTGTTGCTGCTACTGGCGGTGGTAGTGGCTGCTGTAGTTGTCTCGGCAGCAGAAGTAGTGGTAGTTGGAGAGTTATTGGTAGTTTCAGTATCAGACATTTTATCAGCTAAAATACAAAATATGAGTCTATGAAATTTTTTAGAGCATAGAGGGCTGATCGTGCCGAATTCGCATTATTTATGCCTTTTATGCCCAGCTAATCCCCGATTAGATTACACGAAAGAAGATTTGATTCAGCCCAACATTCTCATCTACTGTGGTACTCTGATGTTAGCTTTTAGAAATGCTGCTGCAGTAATAGTGATATATGTTTGCAACAAGATATTATTGTTTGGCAATAGAAGCAACTTATTGATTGTCCTATGATAACTTTGTTTAAAAACCTCGTCCAGACATCCCCAATAATTGCAGTGAGGCTGGAGTCTCCTCTTTGTGGGGTGGCCATAAGCGCCAAGCTATAAAAGGTGTTTATAGACGCATGTATATGTGATTTTCTTGGGGCCAAGCACTCACATGCTCAAGCTAAGACTTCAGGAGATCTTATCCCCATACCTTGGCCGCCTGGTAGCAATAATCGAAATACTGGTAGGCCTCTGCCGTGCGTTTTTTGAAGATGTCAGAGGATCCTTGGCCGCCTCTGCATTCACAACAATCCAAAAGATATGCTAATAATTTTGGTGATCTGGCTTGGCCTTACTAGCACATTGGTTTAATTTGGAGCAAATGGCTGTGTACAACAGGAAGGAAGAGTAAACTCCATTTTTGGCGCGCTAGGGACACAGTGTGGAAGCACCGCTATGATTGGGCAGCCCAGGGTCGAGAGAACGATGTAGTCTTCCATTCCACGGTTCTGATGTGTGGACTGAGGCAAGAGGCCCCCAGAACCAATGAAGCAGCGGTGACGAGTCCTGCCCTTGTAACAAGTGGAGAAAACTCGTATGCCCACACATACATACATACACACACAGATGATATTTTCCTTATCCACTTAATAACTACTTCTGGCTTCCAACCACGTTTGTTCTCTTTGTCCTCCTTTCTATCACTTTTATTATATATACATATTATAGTCACCTAACTCTTGTAGAATATTTCAAACATGGATGAGGAAATCGCTGCTGTAAGTAACCGGCCACTCTCACCCTGCCTGCTGATGAGAATCTGACTACCGGCAGAATTTGCCAAACAGCACTGCTTTTTATGGTTTATATAATTTGTTTCCGCATCTGCTCATCAGACTGACAGTTTTTTCCAATCTGCTTTGATTATAGCTCGTTATTGACAACGGTTCCGGTATGTGCAAGGCCGGTTTCGCCGGTGACGATGCCCCACGTGCTGTAAGTTAAATTGCCTCATCTGGAGATGATGTGCCCACATTGCCAGCTCGCACTAATGCTTCATAATTTTGAACATGGCTAGGTCTTCCCCTCTATTGTCGGCCGCCCCCGCCACCAAGGTATCATGGTCGGTATGGGCCAAAAGGACTCTTATGTAGGTGATGAGGCCCAGTCAAAGCGTGGTATCCTCACTCTCAAATACCCCATTGAGCACGGTATTGTTACAAACTGGGACGATATGGAGAAGATCTGGCACCATACTTTCTATAACGAGCTCCGTGTAGCTCCCGAGGAGCACCCAATCTTGCTCACTGAGGCTCCACTTAACCCTAAAAACAACCGTGAGAAGATGACCCAGATTATGTTCGAGACCTTCAACTCTCCTGCCTTCTACGTCGCCATCCAGGCCGTTCTTTCCCTCTATGCCTCCGGTCGTACCACCGGTATCGTCTTTGACTCTGGCGATGGTGTCAGTCACACTGTTCCAATCTACGAAGGTTATGCTCTTCCTCACGCCATCATGCGTCTCGATCTTGCCGGTCGTGATCTCACCGACCATCTTGTCACTCTCCTGACCGAGAGAGGCCACACCTTCACAACCACTGCCGAGAGAGAAATCGTCCGTGACATCAAGGAGAAGCTTGCCTATGTCGCCCTTGACTACGAGCAGGAGCTCCAGACCGCCGCCCAGTCATCTTCTCTTGAGAAGAGCTACGAGCTTCCCGACGGCCAGGTCATCACTGTTGGCAACGAGCGCTTCCGGTGCCCCGAAGCCTTGTTCCAGCCTTCTCTTATTGGTGCTGAATCCGCTGGTATCCACGAAACTACCTACAACTCCATCATGAAGTGCGACGTCGACATTCGTAAGGACCTCTATGGTAACATTGTTTTGTCTGGTGGTTCTACCATGTACCCTGGTATCTCTGACCGTATGCAGCGCGAAATCACCGCCCTTGCTCCTTCATCAATGAAGATCAAGATTGTTGCTCCCCCCGAGCGCAAGTACTCTGTCTGGATTGGTGGTTCCATCTTGGCCTCCCTTTCTACTTTCCAACAGATGTGGATCTCAAAGCAGGAGTACGACGAGTCTGGTCCTGCTATTGTTCACCGCAAGTGCTTCTAAATTTTTACGCACGATGTTTATCATCATGTTGCCATTTTCTTGTTTTACATGGTTAGGCATATAACTACAACAATTTTATCAAATAAACATCTCCCTAAAATCACTCCCACATTGTTCGCATTATGGCAAACCATCATAGATGCCCACTGGAGTAATTATCTCTCTAATGGCAGCCTAGAATGTGTGGTTTGTGGATCAGGCTTGCAAAAGACATTTGGATCATTATTTTTGAAAGGCTGCTAATTTTTACTAGTAGACCATTTTCATCATGCATTTTGGCCAGCCTGTAGTATTATCATTGATAAATGTATATTCTCTTTTAGCTCTTCAAAAATAACCTCTCATACGAGAGTTGCAGGCTGGCTCACTTTTGGTGGAGTGCCTGGAATATGAGAATTTTTTCTGTTGATTGTTACCGTAATGGTTGTTTGGGATGATCCAGCCAACCCATACTTATGATATATTACAAACTACTTTGACATCCAGTTTGTGAATGTTTACACACTCTTTCAGGTCTTGTTCATATTAATTTAGAAGCATAATGATTTCCAGAACAGTTCGCCACTTTCCAAAGGTACATTTTATAATGAATTGTCTTGATTCAATACGTTTTTGCGTATTTGGAAAGCTGCAAACAGTCATATCGACAGGCATTCCATGAATACAATATTGATATCACTGTATTCAAATAGGTGGTTCTAAGCCATTCTTTTCAAATTCGCCATGGAAGCACAACCAAAATTATTCAGAAAAATGCCCCGGTAAATACGCAAGATACTGCTGTCAAGGGGTTAGACAGGACAAGTAGTATCCCCAACAAAACAGAGTTCAATAGTAAAAGCAGTCCTGTTGCCGAAGCACTGGCTGGCATTGATGGCATATCTAAATCCAAGGCTGAAGATGGATCGCTATTTTCACAACCAACAGAGCCCATTGTTATGAGTGAAGATGATTTCAAACCTACATCTGAATGGATGACATCATTCAGCGGGGTTGGCTCTAAAGCGTTTGATCAGCGTATAATTGACATACTAATGGCCCCGATAGATGAAAAGGACGTCGAGATCAAACCAGGTAAAGTGCTATGTTTCTATAATAAATTACCATGTTATTATCTTCAAACCTAAGCATATCATTGATCAATCTTCTGATTATAAACACGCTTTCTTGCTTGTTATATAGATGGTCTTATATACCTTCCAGAAATCAAATACAGAAGAATCCTAAATAGGTCATTTGGTCCTGGTGGTATGTATTGTTGATTTCCTACAGTCATATGGCTATTTTTTATCATTGGCCTCCCACCATTATTGTCTTTATGTCTGTCTGTTAAAGATGCCAACAATACCAATTTGAAATTAACTATCAATAGCATGGGGGCTTGTGCCTCGAGGACCACACTCCGTAACAGGGAGAACACTTTCGAGAGAATATGCTCTATTTTGTCTTGGCCGATTTGTTTCTCAAGCTCGTGGAGAGCAGGACTTCTTTGAAGAATCGGGTATAGCTACAGCTACTGAGGGTGTAAAATCGAATGCGCTGATGCGCTGCTGTAAGGACCTTGGAATTGCGAGCGAGCTATGGTAAGTATGATTTAAAAATATTAGTAAAATTATGGTCCATATTTAATACCGTTTTTAGTTCTCAACTTAATGATCACTGCCTCTATCAAATGATATTAGGGATCCAACATTTATTCAATACTTCAAGGGCAAATACTGCGCAGAAGAGTGGGTCACACACGTAACCAAGGGAAACAAAAAGCGAATGTGGAGACTAAAAACAAGAGGATGGGATTACCCATGGGTTAAAAAATAGGCACATACACACACACACACACGTTCTATTTACAAAAATACTTGCGCATTAGTGTTTATTTCTTTTCATACATAACACAACTGGTTTTTATATGGAATGAGGAGAATACATAATTTTCAACAAGCTCTACAAAACATTACTATCAAAATAAAGCTTTAATGTACTGCATAGTGGTGACTACTTTTGACCATTGGTCAAAAAATAATTTTGTAGAAATAGGATACGGAATATTTCTGAAGAGTTTGAGAGCTCAGGGTTGCCAGCAAGTACGCCAAGTTTTTGTAAATATGCCTGTGTGATGTATGTCTGAGGGGTCGTCTCTTTTTCTCCTTCAGTAGAGGGTTCCTGTCGTTCGTCCGTTTCCTTGGCTGTTTCTGGTTTTTTATCTTCCTCGATGCCAAGATCAAGGTCAATATCCCAACCTTCATCACCGCCACCAAAATGCCCATCCGTTTTAGTGCCTGCTTTCTTTGATTTGTTATCGATTTCTTGGTCAAGTCCGAGGTCGAGATCGAGGTCCACCTCCCATCCATCGTCTATGGGGCCGGATGTTTCAGTGACTTCAGCAATCGAAGCAGGAGCGTTCTTAAAGGACGATTCGGTAATATTTACAGTGTTTTTTAGTGCAATTTTCTGTAGCTTGTTCAATAGTACATGCCGGTCAATCGGTTGGAACATGTATTTCTTGGGAGTTGAAAAATACCGGTGCAACCACATAGTGACAGTTTCTGATGTAGCATCACCACCGTCAGAGGTTAGAGATCTTATACAGTCATAAAGTAAAACATGAGGCTGGTGATCTATCTCGTCTGGCGAGGCTTCAAGCAATTTGGTAAGTGTTTTGGCTGTATCGCCACTGAGATCATCCCACTGTGATGAAGATGAAAATATAGTATCTTCTATGGTCTTGGCCAATTCTTTATTATTGAGGCACTGGGGCAGATATCCGCAAGCTGCTAGAGCAAGGAGAAGTGGACGAGATTTCAATACATCTTCCTTTATAGACAAATTGGTGTCACCTTCTGGCGGTGTGTCAATGTCAGCATCGTCAAAATCGACCGAATCCCATGGGTCTAGTGTATCCAGATCAATTGAACTGTCCTCGGGCTTTTCAAGTTCCTCTAGGAGCTTGTCAAGGGATATGTTTTTTCTCATTAGAAGCCTCAGAAGATATATAGACGGTATGGTATGCTGCTTGTTTTTTGAGAGTTCATCAAGATTAGTAAAGAGCTTTTCAATGGCAGCAGGAGAAATAATGCTAAGAATGTCGCTCTTAATAGGAATCAGAAGCATGTTTGCAGCCAAATTGCAGTGGTCATTGATGACAAGCCACTCTATAATGCTTGAAATATAGTTGTCCGCTCTCGTCTGCATGCCTTCTGGTGAATCTTGGATAGCAGATATCCATTCTATAGCGATCAATATAAGTCCTGTTATCTGTTCTAGCTTGGTGGTCTGAGAAATAAGTTGATTGAACACATCATCCTGTTGCTTTATATCGCACAAATTGTCCTTGTGAATCTACATTTAAAGAGAGCAAGATTTCAGTGAACATTGAAACAGTTGGCCTGGTCACTTTTTATCTAGTGGAGCAATGGTGCTTTTCTTACCTTGTTGTTAATCCAAAATCGATCAACAAGAAATTCAACTTGCAAGGATCGAAGCTCACTGATGCTTTCCTTTTCGAATTCGAAATACTTTTTCAAAAAGTTGACAACCAAAAGACGATTATCCCCATTCAGGGCGACATTTTCACTCTGCTTACTCTCCCTAGCAATGCTGCTTTGCAACCTCTCCTTAAATCCATCTACAAACTGGCGCAATACGTCAGCCATATATATATCAATCTCATTATTGGGGTCGGGTTTAAAATTCGCTGCCGCTTTGATAGGAAGAGAAAATATTGTGTCCAAATCTACTTTTATCCAAGATCGTTTGATAGAATTTAAGAACAGCTTCCAATACTCGTTCAGGATAAGCTGTACTTTATCAGACATGCTTTCATCATGCCCGTGGATAACCATCATATACATGACATAGACTCTGAAAATCACCAAAGCGGGTACTTTCCTCGTAATCATTTCGCGGATAGCATCAATAGAATTCTCCAAGGCTAATTTGTTTGCATCCACATTGATAATAGGCGATACAAGTATGTCGTCTAGTGTTGATTTCATCCATGCTGCTGGATCTAGCCTTTTAAGTAGATCTGCTTCTATATGATAGTGACTACTGTCATGGTCTATGTCATAAAGGCTCTGAAGAGTTTCTAAGGTACTCAAACAAAATTCGGCATCAATATCACTAGAAGCTTTTCTAATTTCGACCAGCCCGGTTGATACGAGATGTATCCTTGATTTTAAGGAAAGTTTTTTCAAAGCGTCAGTGGAATATGTAATGTTTTGAATAAGCATGGAGATATCCTTAGCAAGCATGAGAGAGCACAGTGATTTGAAGCATCTAATAAAGGAAACTTCGACATTCTCAATCTTCTTAGGAATTGCCTGACTGCCACACTTGAGTACTTTTTCAAGGAACCACGCTGCGACAGTACTGATAAACGAGTATGCGTCCCATTCTGACCTTCCACTTGAAGGTTTGTCTAGACCGGGCATAGGCGAGAGTGAGACTAGCTGGTTTGATATTGATATTATGCGAAAAACGGAATTTTCATTTAACCATGGTAAAAAGAACTTCTTTGCTTCTTCTTTTAATGAAGCCATGGAATAAACAAGATCGCTAAAGCTGATGTCTTTTAGGATTTCTTTCTCAGAAAGAATATTAAGAATAGCTATTCTAGACTTGGCCTGGGATCTAAATGCATCATCACTCCCAGCTACACGTCCGTAGAACATGTAGAACCTCTTGAGTATATCATAGTCAGTTGGATCGATCTTTGGGTAAATTGTAGTCTCGGCAAATTTACGAGCTTCTTCAGGCAAAGTTTGAGCAATCTTTTCCATTATCATATCTCTGAATTTTAATGCCTTTTCGTCGGGCGGTTCTGTATGGGTAGTTAAAGCAAATGTGAGGAACTCAAGTAGCAATGTAGATTTATCCAGAGTAGAGGTTGGTATATCTCTAAGATAGCGTTTGAGGATTTTAACATCAAATGTATTAAGCATAGATGGATCAACTATTTCCGACCGTCGACTATCATATCCTTGAGAAGACTTCAGGCTAGTCAAGTCAAGGTTCATTATCTGTGATGCCGGCAATGGCATACTGCTCTTCTGTGCATGTACCATTTCACTTATCCTTAGCCACTGCTGCAAGGTCGAGTATATTTGGTCCGTAGGGCAATAGCTTATAGCAAGAGTCCCAATCTGAAGCTGGCGGTCCGTTAATGCTGATTTTGGATGTGAAGACACCTTATTTGCAAAGCCAAGACATGCATCACAAATTGTCTTGATATCAGTCTCGTATTTCTTCATTTGTTGGGTTACATCTTCATCTGCAACTTTTCCCAAAACCACCTCAGATCTGTATGTAGTGTACTTGTCCACAAATTTGCGCAAACTACCAATAGACTTTTGTAACTGCCGAGCATATCCATAGGCGGATTCATAGTCCCCGTCGATCATCGAGTATTTCATAAGCATTGCACTCAAACGTGCTTCGGGAAGAGACCGAAGCACTCGATCTCTGATTCCCTTGTTTGATGATGTGTCTCTGCTTGTCCTTTCTATACAGCCAAGGCTCTCGGCAACTTCCCTAAGAATTCTGGCCTTTTTATGGACTGCTGGGCTTTCCTCGAGAAGGTTAGATATTACACTCCACTTATCCTTTGCGGTTCTGATTTGTATAGGTAAGAGTGACAATGCACCTTCGGCATTCGAATTCTTACACAAACTCCATACTAGATGAGAAGCATCTATAAGGTCAAGCTCGGCTTCAACATCCTTATCTCTGGGCAAGAGCTTTAAGCAGCTGGTGGCAATCTTTATTTGTTCAGAGTTGATATCACCAGAGCCAGAATTGTCAATCATCTCTCGAGCAAAATCAAGAACCACCCGCTCGACATCCTCTCTTGGTATTTTTATAGCGTCAGCAGTTATGGTCATATCCATATATTCACGCACTATGTCAAAACACCTTGATGATAGAACGGATCTCATGCACCCTTTGCTGATATCGTTTTTGGGAACCATCGAAAATGTGTCCAGCTTCTCATCGCATAGTATCTGGATATCGCTATCCAGCTGAGCCCATAGAGCAAGATTTTTCTCTTTGGATGATCCAAATGATGCAAGCTGTTCAAAATTGGCAAATGCTTTGAGGCCAGCCATGGCAAAAGATTCTTTGGTTGCCATTTCGAATAACCTTGCTACGTTTCTCAGAAATGCGTGTAAAAGTATATTTTGCTCGCTCCTTTTGCCGTGTTTATGGATAAACCAGGCGATGTCAATGTGCGTCTTCCATCTGGATAGTACATCAATAATTTCTATATATCGCAGCACATTGATGGATAATGATGATAGTATGTCTTCATTGGCCTTTGACAAAATGGCATGAACACCCTCCGCAGACTTGCTATTAGAGGTTTCTGCCGAAAAATTGTTTCCAAACCACCCAAAGCCGTCCTTTGATGCAGCTTTGCCTGCACTCCACTTTTCAAGAGCTTTGGCAAAGATTTGGTAGCTCTCTCCGCTGTCCTTGTCTATAGAAACGGAATAGAGGATCGATAACAATACTCCCGGTGAACAGTACAAAACATTGTGGTCGTAGTTATCAACTCCACCACTTGATATGGACCTGAAATGTGGTAGCGCCTCTATCGAAGAATAGCACTCGATTGCGGAAATGATGGTATTATCCGATTCAATGGCTTCAATGATAGAAGTAACCATGCAGTTATTGTATGCCTCCCAGAGTTCGTTCGAGACTTCTTTATTCACACCCAGCATTAGCTGTGCGTACTTTAGAATGCTATCAAACCCTGCTTTTGATTTTGCCTCAGCCGCTGCCCCATCCAGGACAACTTTAACCTTTTCGCTTGGCTGCAGTTGCCTTAATGCGTCTGGCTCTGGAACTGAGAATATAGAATTTATCACAAGTTGGTCAAGAAGTCGCAGGCTAGCAGATTCTGCGATCATAATATTATAAGACTCGGGTGTTGATGCTGGATCCTTAATGGTGCTTCCTGCCAGCTCGGTGCATAGATCAATCCATTCGATAGCATAGTCCAGACGCCCAGTTGTGGCATTTATTGCATCAGAGCGCCTTATGATCTGCCTTGCGGTTTCAACGTCGCCCCATGGTATAGAAAATCGACTATCAATTTCTTTGACTCTCGACGCGTACTCTCTTGGGCAGAGGGATTCTGGGAAATACGAGAATACTTCTACCAGGCCTTTTGAAAGGTTTGTTTTTTCTTCTTTGCTTCTAGTATTGGTGCTCTCTTCTTTTATTGCTGTCATAAGCTCATCCAGCTGACCACATGCAGCAAGCTGTTTAAATTTCAGCAGGACAAGCTTAAGGCGGCGATACTCATCGGTGTCTGAATCAGGCATTTGTCAACGGCGACATAAACAATTGTATGACTAGATATTATTAGCGAAGGCGCAAATGCACAACATTATACAAATGGGTGAAACAGTCTGGGTGTAGTACCTGGGCTTGATGAATACGACACCTTTAAGCTCGTAAGATCTGATAATCTAATTCTGTGATTTTCCCTGCACACTCTTTAAGAATGCCAAACAATTGGCAGAGAGTCAAAAACGCAGGGTTTAAATATTGCTTTTAAACAACAAGCATTTTCACGAATGATGATTGATATCTATTGTTTAAACTGCTGTAATTGTAATAAATATGGTTTGATTATTCTAAACAGCCTATATTATTCAACATATTAAACCCTATGAAAATATGCCAAAACAACAGAGCTTAATGGCTCAATGTATTTCAAATGCAAAATGAATGGTATGGCTATGCCATAAATGTGAAGCCAAAACTTATATAAATGGATGCCAAAGTAACAGCTTCATGAAGCTTAATGGCAATCCAAATAGTATGTACGTTATAACAGTTATGGTCATGATAAAAATACACCCATGCAAATAGCCCAAGCTTCCTTTCTGTGCTCGTTTATTCTGAGACATTAGTGGCGAGTTCTCTTCTTTTACATGGTTTGGATCTGTACCGAATGCGAGTGCTTTGCATTCATCACCAAAGCCTTCTGGTAATGGATATGATGCTGGGAATTTTGCAGAAATTTCAGACGATTCGTGTAAAACATTGTTGGAATCAGGCACTTTGTTAGCCCTGGAGTGTTGGTTTTGCGTAGTATCAAAGGTTGATAACGTATATTCATAGATATTTGGCATTGAGCTGACTCGACGGTGAAAACCTTCGCGGCCAGCAGCAATAACAGCTGATTTATTCTGGGATACAGCATGTGCTTGCTGGGATGTAACTAGCAAGTTAGGCTTATGAACAGCGTTGTCTTTAATAGGTTGCTTCTCTGGGTTTAATGTAGTTAGAGAACCAAGCATCGCTTTCGAGCTCCTCTCGCTCAGCCTCTGGGATCCATAGTCTGATACACTTGGGATTGGCCTCAAATTACACCTACCAACAACGCTAACAACACCATTTAATGGATCGCTTGTTTCGTCTGCTCCAAATATGTCGGCCATTGTTATCAAAATTTCTGACTTTGATCTCTGGTGAAGCATTCTACAATTCCTTCGATTAGAATTGCGACTTTTGGTGATGTCGGAGTTGAAGAATGAACTGGCAAAGGATTCATTAGAACCGGGTGCTTTCATCATACTCATTCGGGATAACTTTGATCTTAGAGCAGCACTTGATGGTTGCCTGTCAATAGAATCCCAAATAAAGCTCTGTCTTGTTGTTAAATGGAGCCTAGCTTCTTCGTTCTCAGCTTGTAGATGCGATATAAGACGCTGTTGGCTCGCGCATCTGGCCTCTAGTTCCACAAGCGAGTTACATACCGCACTGGCATGCTCGTTAGAAGCTTCCAGTTCCTTTATTTTATTTACAGCATCGGCTAGCTGCTTCTCAAGCCCACATATGACTGTTGTATGCTGGCTACACTTGCTTTTCATGGCATTCAGCTCTGCACCTAGTTTATCTATACTTTCTTTGTGCTCTTCCTTCAACTTTTTTATCACACTGTGTGCTTCTATATCTTTCTTTTGAATCCTTTCGCGCAGTTCTTGAATCTCTGTCCTTTGCTTCTCAATCTCAAGACCCGAAATTTTCTCGATGTTGGCCAGGTGCTTTTGAAATGACTTGTGGTCCTTCTCTCGCCTTTTTGCCAAATGGTCGGCTTTCTTTACTGCTTCTCCTTGAGCAACCTTTGTGGCTTCGAGCTCACTCTCAACTTTAACAAGGGACTTCTGTAGTTCTCCATTTTGGTGCTTTAACCTGCGATTCTCACCACGCAATGATTTATTAAGTTGAACAAGCTGTGTATCTGTTATGTCATTTGTATTTGCATTCAGTCTAGGCATATTTTCTCCCATTGTCCTTGGATTAGGATGTGACCCATCTATGTTAAATGCAGGTGAGCTACATGGCGAGGGCACTCTCACAGGTGAGTGGGCAGCTTCTCTTATTGAATTTGTGTATGATCCGCTATATCTACCAAGGCTGTTTCGTCGCATCATGTTAATCGGCATAGGGCTCACTCGTGGTCGGTCAAGTGGAGATTCTGGGCGTCTTTGTTCACCTGTGGTAATACCTCTGCTTGCAATATTGGTATTTATCAGCCCCGGTGTCCTTGGGCGTAGAGAAGAATGCATTGTGGATATGTTTGCGGATGAAACGGCCCGGCGATGAACCATAGGACCATCTCCATTTACCGTATCTACGCTTAGCCCACGATTGGCGAGTCCGGGTCTTCTTGAGGTAACTGACATATTCGTTTCTTGATTTATGGTGGTACAAAGTCTATAGATAAAGGTTGTGAAAGATGCGTCTTCTGAACAGCTATTGGGATACTTGTATTCGTTTAAACGACTAGCCCCTTAATACCAGGGCTTTCGCAGCGGTTCTTACTTGTATATGTGTAAGTAATAAATAACCAAGAAAAGGTTCAACAGAGAAAGAAGGGTGCAAGTAGCAGTCATGGGAATTTTCAATCATACATCACTGCCCAACAGGGGTGCAATTTCCCCACTTTAGATGGGACTTTGAAGTTGCATAACAACCACGCATCCAAAAAGCACACTGTGAACGCCATACACCACATACCCAACCGCTTCAGTATCTGGGAACTATTTATCTAAGATGTGTAGGCCTGAGTGGCTACAAAACAATCCCAATACAAGCAACATTAATCAATTCTTTATAGAAAAATCTCTATAGCCTGAAATGTTTAATCTCTCGTAGTCGTGTAAATGTAGATGATGAGAAAAGTCGTGTGATGTCATCAAGAGAAATGTATGATATCTTGGATCGTAATCCGCCTGAATGATACAGATTTTGCTATAGATGCCCGGCTGGCATTCTGGAGCGACATGAGAATCGACACCAGAGAGTTATATGTGCTACAATATACTCAGAAAGCAATAATGTGACAAGCTTCTGAGCAAAATAGCACAAGAATGCCCAGTGCCAAGCTATTCAGTTAATCGAGCTAACGAACTAATGGGATGGAGCAAATATCCAGTACATAAGAACAGTTTTAGAATACTTGGAGCTTATGTAAAGCTAATTTGATTGAGCTTTGATTTGATCGGAACTTTTAATAATATCTTTCTTTTTTTGCTTTTGGTTATGTTGGCAATTCAACCTGCAGCAACCATCAGGGACATTAGATACGATGAAGCGAAGACCTGCTATAACCTCCTCTTCTCTGCGTTAACTAGACGTAAAAGCGTGCATCCATATAATGAAGGTATGTAAATTAGCTGGCGAATCCATTTGAAAATACAACATATGTAAAGGAGGCAAGACGTTATGTATAAGCTGCCCATATATCCGCGAGGATGGCTTATTCTATATAATGGATGGATGCGATGACACAATAAATTATACAATGAGTGGATGCGGGGATATACGAAAAATCTAAAATATGCATCCATCCACCAAGAATATTACTCTATAATATACAACCGAGAAGGCTTGCCAGAATGGGCCATATACCTAGAATTACCAAATACCAAATATTAACATCAGCTACATTTATAAATAGCTTAACATTGCCAACTTGGCCAACGGCTGCCAGAAGTCTTTCGATATTTCCGATGAGCGCAAGCTGTAAGTAATTAACATGCTCTCAATATATACATGCATATAAATATAAACATGAAAGTATTGGCATCTTCAACATACATTTTATTCTTGAAATGCAGCCGCGCTTTCTACGACAAACGCATCTCCGCTGAAGTTGCTGGAGATTCTGTTAGTGATGAATTCAAGGGATACGTTTTCCGCATCACTGGTGGCAATGACAAGCAGGGTTTCCCCATGAAGCAGGGTGTTCTCTCCCACCAGCGTGTCCGCCTCCTCCTTTCTGATGGTCACTCTTGCTATCGTGCCCGCCGCACTGGTGAGCGCCGCCGCAAGTCTGTCCGCGGTTGCATCGTTGGCTCAGACATCTCTGCCCTTTCTCTCGCTATCATCAAGCAGGGTGAGCAGCAGATTCCTGGCCTCACTGACACCGTTGTTCCTAAGCGCCTCGGTCCCAAGCGTGCCAACAACATCCGCAAGCTCTTTGTAAGTACTATTATCTATAATTACAAATATTTGGGTTTTCAACAGTATTTATCAAAACACGAATTAGATCTAAATATTTGATTTCGAAATATTTATAGAACTTGACCAAGGATGATGATGTCCGCAAGTTCGTTATCCGCCGCGAGATTGTCCCCAAGGGTGAAGGCAAGAAGCCATACACCAAGGCTCCTAAGGTATGGCTTGAATTGATATTTTTATACTATGGCTATATGAGTTTATCTGGATTTTGATTTTTCTGATAATTATTGACTGGATTATTATAATAATATTTTATAGATCCAGCGCCTTATTACCCCTCGCACCCTTCAACACAAGCGCCGCCTTCTTTCTCTCAAGAAGCGCCAATCAGAGAAGTCCAGAAACGAGGCTGCTGACTACGCCAAGCTTCTTGAGAAGCGCAACAAGGAGCAGCGTGCCAAGAAGGAGGAGATCCGCCGTCGTCGCTCTTCTGCTTCCAAGTCCAAGCAATAAGCTATTTACGCATTTTGTTTGTCACGCTCATCGCAATAATAAACCTCAAAAAATGGTGCCTGAATAATAAAAGAGCTTCAATTCCTTTAAAAGTGGCATGTTTGCGATGCAATTTGTGGAAGATATATAATGGTGGTTGTGTATTACCTTACTTTTTAAATACACAGGATTTGGTATTATTAAATGATATCTATAGTGATAAGTAACACCACTAGTTATAGCTATGCAATATGTAGATCATATCATTAAATACTTTAGATATTTCTGCTGTATTGTGGCTCAGGCTAGAGCAAGCTTTAGTCTGTTGAATTTATTAAATGTGAAAAAGACCCAAATTTATAGTTAACTTTCAAAAGCAAAGAATTACATGCGTTCAAGTGGATCTAAGCCGAGGATTCGGAGGGCATTGCCTAGAGTAATTCTTGCAGAGTAGTATACAAGAAGGCGTGCCTCAGCAATGTTCTCTGGTTGGTTTACAACCCACAAGGTTTCCCATGCACGAGCAATTTCACGGCTTAGTCTTGTTGTGTAGGTAACAACTGTAGAGGGCTCAAGAGTTTCCATTGTGGATTTGACGACATCTGGCCATTGGGCGACCATTGTGATAATGCTGTAGACAGCTGGTTCGGTCAAGACAGAAAGGTCGGCATTTGGGTTGATCTTGACATTAGCGCGACGCTCCATTGAACACAGGCGAGCGTGGGCATACTGGAGATATGGGCCAGTGTCACCTTCGAACGAGAGCACACGGTCCCAGTTGAACTTGTAGTCCTTAATTCGGCGGGCGGCAAAGTCCTGGACATAGATGGCTGACTTGCTTACAACGTCGGCAACATATTCAGGTTCTTCAAGCTGAGCATATTTGTCTTCGTTCTGCTTCATGACCTCATGCATGTGGTCTCTAGTGTTATCAAGAATGTCCTCCAAGAAAACTACGGTGCCCTTACGGGTGCTCATTCCGAGGATCAGGCCGTAGTTGATGTGCTGGAATTTGTCAGCATATGGCAGCTTGAGAAGGTCAATTGTCTTGAACAGCTGCTTAAGATGATGATCCTGCTGAGAAGAAACGACATAAATAATCTTGTCAAATTTGTAGGTCTCATAGCGCTCAATAGCAGCACCAATGTCACGGGTAAGATACAGGGTTGTTCCGTCCTTCTTCTTAACAAGGGCTTTGCCAAGCTTGTATTTCTCGAGATCAATCAATTGAGCCCCATCATCTTCCTTGACCATACCAGCGTCTTCAAGGAGCTTCATTGCGCGGTTCATACCATTGGTAACCTGCGACTCGCCAGAGTATACATCGAAGTGAATTCCGAGGCGGGCATAGATGTCCTTGTACTTGGCAATACTCATGTCACGGAATCTCTGCCACAATCCCAAAACTTCTTCGTCGCCTTCCTCCATTCTCTTAAAGTAGGCACGTGCCTGATCCTGGATGTTTGGGTCATTTTCGGCCTCGGCGTTGATAGAAACATAAACTTCGTACAAGTGCTTAATGGGATCCTGCTCAAGTTTCTCCTCAGAACCGTATTTCTTGAAACCAACGGCCAAAAGGCCGTACTGCTTGCCCCAGTCACCGAGGTAGTTCATTGATGTGACATCCCAGCCATTAGCCTTGTAAAGCTGGCAAATAAAGTGGCCGATGATCGTGCTTCGCAAATGTCCGGCATGGAATGGTTTGGCGATGTTGGGGCTGCTGAACTCGACTATAGCATGCTGGCCCTTTCCGGTAGTATTGGTACCATACTTTTCTTTTTGTTCGTAGACAGCTTTTAGAACATCATCACGAAGAACATTTTTGTCAATAGAAAAGTTGATGAATGGTCCAGAGCTGGCAGCCTTGGTGATAAGCTCATTGGTCTTGAACTTTTCGGCAAAGTCTATGGCCATTTGTTTTGGATTGCCCTTAATTCGGAGGCGTGGAATTGCGAAGGAAAAGTCACCGTGCGTTTCTTCTTTTGGTGGCTGAAGACCCTCGAATATAACCTTGGCATCGCCACCAGATATCTCGGAAAGCTGTTCGGCAATAGCGGTCTTGAAGCGATCAAACATTTTAAAGCTTAGAAAGGTAGTGGAAAAGTGTCTTTTTGTAAATAGTTTTCGTGCGAAATGAGCTTGCACTTTTCGGTTTAAACTAAAGAAATGAATATTGAATATTTTGTTGATATAGTAGTAGGCCAGCACAACATGGAATAAAAAGGCTATTTGGTGCAAAATTCTTATTCATGAGTCAACAGTGGGCTTGATCAAAAAGAAAGCAATACTAATCCGTTGATTAAAACACCATTTTGGTTTCCCCATAAGCACCGATCCATAGGCTTTAATACCTAACACAAGCTCAAGAGTTAATAAAACCAATGTTTATATATATTATAATCACCTTGAAAAAGTTATAGATACTTCTAAGCAATGTCAGGAGTAAGTGTATAGAGCTTTACTTTACCAACACTATGACCATCCGCGTAAACATTTAAATGAATAATAATAATTGATGTGTATTTGTAGATTAACCCCGTAAACCCAATGCCATTCCTAAAAGATCTTACTGGAAAACCAGTATTCATCAAATTAAAGTGGGGTTATGGATACCGAGGCGACATGGAGTCGGTTGATCCTTATATGAACATAAAGGTAGGCATTGATGCTGATGGTGAATCCATATATATATATATATATGTATATATTACACCTTTTTTTATTGCGGTTTATTTACAATTTATTCTGCTATTAAACCATTATAGCTCGTTAATATTTCTGAAGAAAGAGATGGTGTACCAAGCGAGCAGCTTTCCGGTGAACTATTAATACGATGCAATAATGTCTTATATGTACGAGAAATCAAGCAAGATGAAATGGAGACGGAGCAGGAGTCATAAGCCATACTATACTAACAAAACCTAATGGTCCCAAGATTGCCTTGACTCCATTTCTTTTTTATACGAACTGAAAAATAAGCCAATTTTTATATCTAGCTCAAAGCTAGTATCGCAGGTTCTTTATTGGAGTTCGGTATAATCCTCAAATTCACGTTAATAAATATATATATAAGTACAGAAAGACACGCACACACACACACAGGAGTCATGAGCGTATATAGATGTTTGGTCATTAATAGGCACTATTTAAAAATCTGGATTCAGCAAGGTGTAAATTAAGGCGGTTAGAAAATTGGGGCTGCATTGATTCATAGTCATCAAGCTCATGAAGGAACATTCTCAACTCCTTTTGCTCCAATGTTTCTATGTCAATAGACTCATCAAGTATCATGTCGAACAAAGCGTCATCGAGTTCTTCGAATGAAGCACAGTTGAAGATCCCGCTGCTAAGGCTTGACAAATTGGGGGAACGTAGTTCAGGGAAATCATTGTTAGAAACAACATCAGTGTTGTTGGCCGGTGGTGAGGCTTTTGGACCCCTAACTTGTGCTGTTACAATATCGATGTCAAGACCCAAAACAGAGCTCAAGTACATCTCAACCGATCTTTGTGTTGGGAATTTGTCTCTTGGAAAAACCACACAGACTCCTTCAAAAGGCGTTTTTACAGGTAAAAAATGCAAACCAATGCCTGCTGAGTCAAGCTTTTCGATAATGCGGCGAAAGTGAAGGGTATGAGTCTTTGGTGAGTGTGCTGCTGGGATGGGCTGGTTGATATTTGTTAGTTGAGATTTAAATGGTATCAAGAGAACGGCGTTTGTGTCAGGTATTTCATGGCTAAGCGAAGCCCATTTGTCAACAATTTTTTTTGCCTGGGGCTGAATGGCAGGACTATCAAGTGCACCCATCAGTATTTTTATCGCATCCTTGCCTCCAGGAGCAGTTGCTTCCTGGACAGCCTTTTCGCCGTGCTCCCTTAGTCTTCTAGTTTTTGGATCTTTGACGATTTCTGTCTTTAGCCTCGAAGCAATGGCTGGCTTAGGAAACCTTGTGTGGTATGTGCTTAAGGTGTGTGCCATCGCTTGCTGTTGGCCGAGACTATTAACCCATTTCGTTCCAAGTGGTCGATTCAAGGTTCTGAACTGGGCGGAGAAAACTTTGGACATTGCTTGCCACTTATCGAGGTTCATAAATGACCGTGAGTTAGGGATTCTCCCAGCTGAAACGTTGCTGTAGAAGGTCCCATACCAGGTTCTAGGCGATGCCCGAGAGTACTGCCAAATTTTGGATCTCATATGAGGAACCATGTTTTGGCTGAGTCCGGTCCTTGCTGATCGGATAGTGGGTAAAACTCTGTTGATGATCTTTACAGTCTTCATGTTGTTAAATAAAAAGCTGTTCAAAGAAGAGACGATACGTGAGAATATACGACCGGGAAGCGTTTTCCCTCCAGGAACCTTGACCTGAATCCTTTGGGCTTGTTGTAATAGTTGAAAACGAAAGACGGAATTCAATGACGGCTTGGGAGAAAAGTGCGACAGCGCCCTAATAGGCTGGGCTACGCCTGACCTATACAAACCATTTCTTGCCGAAACGAATGCTGTCAAATTGGTGTTATAACGCACCGGGCCTTTAGCCCTAGCAGCCACTTTCAAAATTCCGACAACCATTTTGAATATACAAAGTTTCAACCAGAGAGAAACAAAGTAGTAAAGAACAAAGGAAAGGCGACAAGTTTATGCCAAGCAGCAGACACAAGACACACTCTCTGGTCACAAGCCAGAAACGGCCGTGATAAAAATGTAAGGAGATTGGCTCAGGGGATCATAATTGGCATAAATCAGCATCCAACCACTTTTTGCCCTCCTCCTTCACTATATGCAATGAAATTTGGCTTCAAAGCAGGATTTGGATATCTCATCAGCAAAAACATAGCTGATAAATGTAAACTTAGCTTTGGTCATGGCTTTATTTCACCAGTTATTAGGCATAAAAGACGCCCCAAAAATTATAATAAAGGTACATACTCACACAAACAGAAAAAATAATAATAATTGTCAATAGTTGTTAAGAATCAAATCGCAATCACAATAGCAATGCATACATGTTCTAGAGAAAAGTTGGTTTTACACCATCCCTAAAAGCACAATATATATATCCTTAGTATATATCAGAACTTTTGCAATTCCATGAATTAATTATCAAATTGATGATATATTTTGCTGGGGGCCATATGAGCGATTATTTTTGAAGGGCTAGTCACTCATTTGGCTGTGATTGCCCCTATAAATATTCACCCTTCAAAAATTATTGTCCATTTATTGAATTTTCAAGATCCCATAGTTTTTTTGACAGAAAAGTATCTTTGACTGCCAAAAATTATGCAGTTTATTTACAACAAAAAACAAGCAATTAGCTGAGGTATTGCCACATTGTATTCAAAAGATATGGATATTGATAACATAGAAAAAGTAAAGCAGGAATCTGCTCTCCTTGTGACGCCAGGTTACCTGATCACCCAAGATCCAGAGTTCATGCGGTATGTTTTTTACAATACACATTGGCGAACTACTCATCAATATGCCAGCCAAAGGCTGCTGCTCTAACTTGGAATCTTGGGCTTTTTAAAATGATATAGCGGTCATGGTACATTTGCCGAGGACAGTGCCATATATTCGTCAGTCTCTGGTGTTGTAGAGCGAATCAATAAACTTATATCAGTGCGCCCATTCAAACAGAGGTAAGTGATCCAAAATGCAAAAATTTTATTCATATATGATGGGATTATGCAGAGTGTATATAAATTTGGATGAAAATCGACGTGTGTGTAGATACCAAGGAGAAATAGGCGACATTATTGTTGGTCGTATTACAGAGGTTGGCTCAAAAAGATGGAAAGTCGATGTTAATTCCAGACAAGACGCAGTTTTGCTTTTGTCATCGATCAATTTGCCCGGTGGAATCCAAAGAAGAAAGTCTGAATCCGATGAACTCCAAATGAGAACATTCTTTTCCGAGGGAGATCTGGTTTTTGTAAGTTAGCAAACCAAACAGAATCCAAATTTGTGCCAGCCGCTCGATATAAAAGCTAAGAATATGCATACTGCGATTTAGGCTGAAGTACAAAACTACTTCAACGATGGTGCATTGTCTCTCCACACTCGATCAATCCAATATGGAAAGGTAATTATCGCATAGATACATTTTGCTATATATTTGAATGATTATTTTTGAAGGGCCAAGTTTTAATAGTAGGCCAGTTTCAACTCGCATACTGGCCAAGCCTACATTATCATTGGTAATGTTAATTTGGCCCTTCAAAAATAACTATCCATCTGATGTCCTTATATGTTATTAATTCATTTGATTCAACACCGTATCCAAATAGCTAAGGAATGGTACAATAGTTAAGGTATTCCCCAAACTAGTACCACGCAGCAGATCCCACTTCCATTCTCTTCCTTGTGGTGTTGATGTTGTCATGGGAGTGAACGGATACATCTGGGTTAGCAAACATGTTCCCCAATCTACAGTTGAAGCTAATGCAGAAGAAATTTACTCTAACAAGAACGAGGTAAGGCAACTGTGCACACAGCCTATTTTCTATTTCTTTGAGCGAACTTGCTGCATGTAATCATAACTCCACTCCTCTATACATACTGTATATCTAGAAAATAAGCACCCAGGAACGAGAAACCATTGCTCGAGTATGCAATTGCATTACGCTACTCGATAGGCTGTTTATAAAAATCACAGACACGTCTGTGATCTACACATATGAAGCCAGTCTGGGCCATGCTGCAAAGGAAATTTTGAACCATGATATTGCTGCTGATCTTGCCGACCAGGTCAAGGCCAGGCTCAACGACCATTAATAAAAATTTTCAGTATACCGGTGCTTTTCAATAATACAATCCTTTAGAAATGTACCTCCTAACAGTGTTTGCCAGTGAATGAATGTTGTTGTATGAGGTTCAAGTGTATTTTAATTATGGTCAATCAAAATGGCAAAATAATGAATGCAAAAACACCAGACTCTGCATTCCAATACAATATGTGTAGTTATTTTTGAAGGGTGACCATTTGCTAATAAACAGTGGCCGGCCACCCATTTGGATGTGACTGCCCCCTTTAATCGTTGACCACTACTAAAAGTCACCCTTCAAAAATTATGATCCATATAGTCTCGCGTAATGTCCGTATATCCTAATTGTGGATCCACAATTTACTAGGGCTTGTACCTCCATCCGCTCTTGAACCCTGTCTTCCATTTGGCATAAAACTTGACAGTTGCATCGTGATTACCAGCATTTTCTCTAGCAACGCGAGATACGAACATGCGGTCTTCCTCGTTACAGATGTCGAATCCTTGTATGACAAGCTGGGCCATGGCTTTGTTACATGGGTCGCAGGGTTTAACACAGCACCCACACGTCTCCTTGGTGACGTGAGCGAATACCCAGCATGCGGTGGGGGTTGAGCAGTGACATCCAGAACAGCAACCTGCCATTGTATCAGTAAGTGATGAAAATAATGATTTTAAAAAGTAATAAAGTAGAAGAAATTAGCAGTGAAGGGAAAGCACGTAAAGTAAAAAGGCAGGGCGAAAAGCGGGATTGTACCACTTATACGCTAGAAGAATGTCCATCGAAATGCGCATCAAGTATCTTTTCGTGTCACTGATTGAAAAACACCATGTCTAAAAGTCGCTTTTATAAAAGCATTTCGCGATTGTTTGTTAGGAACGGTTTGTGGGAAGGCACAGTAGTGGTTTCCAGTACTCTTAGCCAGGTTAGTCTTTATCCCACGCACTAAAACTGCAGCTTAGCTAGCAACACTAGTCAGCCAAGCTTGCTCCTTTTCATATCTCCAAGACCAACAAAGGCTCTGGGAATTTTGGGTGCTTTAAGTAAAAGCGTGTTTGGAGTAAACATATATACGAATTTTATGACAATGAGCTTCGCACACATATATCATCCCCACACGGCTTTGCTTTCTTGAGCCTCTTTCCTGATCCAAAAAACACTTGATCAAAAATCATCAGGGCCAGCAATGGTTAACGAGTGCGATAGTGTGCATGTGCTTTGTTACTCAAATGCTTAGCAAATTGGCTAGTGCTCGATTTCCCCCCTCTCTCTCCAACTTTCTGGCACGCGCTTGTCTTTACTTGAATCCAAAATGAGCCTTCTTTGTCGATTACGCTCTGCGGCCTTTGCGGGAAAAAACGCAACACGTGGTGAGTAGCATTCCATTCCAAAGCATTAAAAGTTTGTGGAAAGTTATTTGTCCGCAAATTTTGTATTTACTTTTTATCTAAATTCGCATTCATAGTACTATATGCACCATTCTCGACCAATCTACCTCAAAATGGACAAAAAGTATTGCTCACAGTAAACGAAGCCAAATCGCTGCCAGACTTTTCCAAAATTGACCCAGTTTATGACGATGTTGTCTCCAATGAATCTGTAATTGATCTATGGAAAAAGAATCAGGCAAAATATGGTGTTTCCGGGGAGCACCTGAACGCAATAGAGAAAATGCGCATGCAAGACAGACCGCCTTACCTAGTATATGAACCAAAAAGGTCTGATCTTGTTTCAGAAGTTGATGACCTGATCTGGACCAAGGATCTTGGTATACCATTCGAGCAATACCGCAAACTCAAGAAGAAGGTAATTCATATCAGACGTGTGGTTCAAATGACCCGCAAGGGCAAAATCCCAAGCATGAGCGCGCTTGTCGTTGTTGGAAATGGTATGGGCGGTGCCGGCTATGGTGAAGCAAAAGACAGCGAAGTTCCCCACGCTGTTATGAAGGCAACTCGCGAGGCGATCAAGAGAATTCGAAATATCCCCCTGTATGATGATCGCACCATCCACCACGACATTTACCACAAATTCAAGGCAACAAAGATTCATTTCTGGGCTCGAAGACCCGGATTTGGCTGCAGAGTAAACCATGTTATCCATGAGATCTGCGACTGCATTGGTCTCCAGGATCTAGCGGGAAAGGTCCGTGGCTCCCGCAACCCACTAAATGTAGTAAAAGGAACTTTTGCCGCCCTTGCGACTCAACAGATCCCTGAAGACATTGCTCGGTCTCGTGGCCTCAGACTTGTAGACGTCAACCATATTTATTATGGTGGCACCAAGTAATCTAAAACAACAACATCATGTTTGTCCTTTTCCCTAAAATTCGTAATTATATATAAATATAGACATTGAAATTTCCCAAAATAAACTTCCATTGTTTAATCTGGTTTTACAACTGATACATCCAACAATATCATGCCCCACAGAGCATCTTGGTTAGCCTCTACGACCAAAACATAATATTAATATCTGTTTTGTGCTTTCACTAGTATTGGTATACGTCAAATCACTTTACACCCGTTCAACTGGTATAGCTAAGTTAACGTAAGGATCTTTGAAATCATGTTAGCTCCTTTCTATTTTAGGTTGGAGCTGGCTTCAAAATTTTGGTTGAAAATCAAGCCTATTTTTCTACCCATAATCCATGCACAGCCCCCATTCTCGTAATGCTTAGTGCGGGTCCACCAAACCAGAGGAACATTTAAGGATTACCGCATACAGCCACGGGTATCATTTTTGTGGGTTATCAATGCTTTTCAGGCTTTGGTCCTAAGTGAATGTTATCTGCCAGTGGGCTACTTGTAGCTCCACCGTATGCCAGAAATAATTGGTGGGGATTAGGAAGCGACACTTTATCCTTATTGAAGTACCGTGCCAAGAACCACCTATATCTATCTCAGAAATAAATAACCTTTAAAGAAAAATATTAATACAGCTATTCGCTTTTGTCCAAGTGACAGGCTTCCTAATGGCGTATATTTATTGTGAAGATGTGTTGTGCACTGAGTCAAATTAAATGTGTATTATTTAATAAGAAAAACTTGAT
Organism: Mycoemilia scoparia; assembly: GCA_027575805.1. Lineage (NCBI taxonomy): Eukaryota > Fungi > Kickxellomycota > Kickxellomycetes > Kickxellales > Kickxellaceae > Mycoemilia > Mycoemilia scoparia. Next base: position 71,416 of record JANBPU010000005.1, on the reverse strand, counting down.
GTTGATATTAAATCTTATATTTCGCCGTCTGATCTCTCAACAGTTTCATCAAGCTCTCCTTCCTCATCCTCATTCATATCGGCCTCTGTTTTCTGTAAAGTGTTGCCTTCATTGGCAATGTCAATAGAATCTATATCCATGCCATTTTTGCCCATGTTATCCTGATTTGTATTCTCCCTGTTATACTTTGAACTAAATGGCGTATTCGGTCTTGAGTTGTTATTATAAATGGCGGTTGGTGTGCTCTCCCTGATTTGTACAGGGCTGTTGATTCTACTAGAGTCCTGTTTCAGACCACTCTCAACATACGAGATGGCGATCTGGTCTTTTGCATTGAGTGCCATATCCGATAGCTTTTGCCATTCGCTGATACTTTGTTCGAATTGGTTTTGTAAAGTCTTCAACGACTGATCGTAGCCACGCATGCTTTCCTCCATCTCAATCATATCATTTTTTATCTTCTCCAATGTTCTATTTGATGATAACCAAAGCAAGTTAAAGCCTGGTTCGCATTTTGCAATGGATCTTATGTAGTACCACCACCACTACAAATTATAATTATAGTTACCTTTTGCTTTCTTCTACTGATGGTAGCTTGGATGCCTGTTTGGCTAGATCATCATATTCGATCTTTTGTTTTCTTTCAGCGCGAAGCTGATATAGCTCATCGCGAAGTTGGTTGATGGATTTTTCGAGTTCACTTTCAAATTTTTCTAAATTATCAAAACACCATCCTATTAGTATCCAGGATGGAGTGCTTGGCCATAAATGATATTAGATAATAGTTAGCACTTGCCTAGCTCTTCGGATTCCTTTTTATACAACACGATATCGTTTTCTAGTTGTTCTTTGGTAAGTATATATCTTTGTGCTCCCTGCTCGTACATCTTTAGTTCTAATATAACGGATTCTAAAGAAGATTTTCTGAATCGAGTAGAAAAGTTAATATTTGGGTTGTATAAAAAACATTGGAGGACAAATACTGTATAAAGTATCAATGCGCTTACATTTGCTCCTGCTCTAGATTTTGTGCCATTTTTACAACACTATAGTATTTACGCATGGTTTTGCGAAGCTGTCGCTCTTCGACTTCAGTACGGTACCGTACAGCATATTCTACATACAAAACAATTTCGTCATATTTCTAATGTACAAGCACACCAGTGAATGTAGTTCTCCTTATCCATCATTATATTTTGCCTACCATCAGCTACCAAAGACATGTCTGTTTTAAAAGTATATAACGCAAGTTTATTATAGTTGTGACACAGTGGCCCCCTATTTCTGCCTTTCCCATAAGAGCAACAAACTAACCTAATTATGGTTCCCGCTTAGATCTGATGCGCTGCCAAAAATCACAGATAAACATAGCGGAATTTTATATTTGAAAGTATATTCGAATAGTAGGGATGGCAAACGTACTTGCATCTTTCGTGAGTGGCCTCGTAGTAAGCGGAGGAGCCGTTGCTCTTCTCAACAGCGATATGGAGGGCAAGGCTACATGGATTCAATATAAACTAAGCAAAGCCAAAGCTACGCTGAACCAAACCAGCGATAGTTTAGATATAGTGAGTGTGGATAGACCAGTGTAAGCTACAGATATCAATTATAAAAACAAGCCACTTGTTGACTTTATCTTTTGAATTTGCACATGATAGAATGTGCCCAAGCCAGAGATCTACAGGCCCGAGATCTTGCAAAGCTATTATGAAGCAGCTGATATGCTGCAGCAGCGCGGTGTTCCTAATGCCAAAAATCAGTGGAACTCGATGATTGAGAACCTTTCTCAGAAATTGCATAGCATTGGACTTCCAATATACCAAGACCAACAGCCCCAGAAATCTGCATGATTTGGGATTCGAGTTACATAGCGCACTTGTAACCATAGACTAGATTTGTTTATACAATACATTATTCCAAGTACAAGAATTACAAAAGTCATATATTGTATGAATGAAAGATAAAGTATACGGACGTGTGGACCGATAGACAAACATACAAGCAAATATATGTGTAGAGAATAGCATCACAAAAACTACATATCAAGTACAATAAAAGGCCATGACACAGACATGGAGACAAGTTATAATTTGCTCATCATATTTTCAAGATTTCCTGTTTCAGCAGAAGCACTTTCACATATTGTTTGCATATCAACCAACGCTTTTTTAATATTTTCTTTGAATATCGGCACGTTAGTTCCATGGCCTACGCTTGGCAGTTTGCCCTCAATTCCAAAATTCACAGAGCTGTTTTTTATCATATAGTTGATTCCATATCCACAATGTGGCGAAACACAGCCAAATCCAGTGTGAACGAGATATTGGGCTGGGAACAGGCCAGATGTAGAAAGTTTCCAAGTGCTCGATTCAGAAAATGCCTTGTCATTGAAGAAGTCCTCAATGGCCTGCTTTGCCTCTTCGTCTAGGGGAGACTTGCCATCTTTGGGATCCAGCTTATAATAGGCCAGCTTTAGACCCAAGAGGTGTCTGTCAATGCCTTTTCCTGTCGAAGACAATATTGTTTGTTTTGTGTGGGCTTTAGCTGCTGTAGTCAGCAAATCATACTTTGCTTTGTTTGATAGCTCAGCGCTGTCGATGCCCTGGACAAAATTAGCAGACTGTGCGCTAAGGCTGCGAATGGTTTCTGTTCGTCCATGGAAGAATTGCCGGCTGCTTGCAGTTTCATATGTCGGTGGGAAAGTGCCATGTGTTCGGAAGTAAGCAAGCTGCAGTGCCATCTGAACAAACGCATCTGGTGATGTGTGTGCAACCCTTTTTATCCAATCTGATCCATACATGTCGAATTGAAGCTGCAGACTTATACTTTCTCTTGCTATCTTGGAAATTTCCCGTTCAGCCTCCTGGATTTTATCCAAAATACCATCATTGATATTTTCAAATTTCAGGTGACTTTTCTTGGGCTGAAATTCCTTTGCAACAGAACTGAGGCGATCCCTTGGGACACCCTTCACTATCCTGTTTTCTGGCTCTAATAGAATCTTGCCTATATTGTTGTAAATATATGCTGGGATCAGGGCATCACATGGGGAGTGCTCCCCACATGCGCCAGCAACGCCATTGCGATCAACAACAATAGAGACTACCTTGTCAAACCACCGATTGTGGCCAGGGCGAGTTGCATGGTGCTTGGGTGTTTGCTGTGCGGCTGTTACCGAACCATATGGCAATGTGATAGTATCGTCAAGGCTTAAAACAAAGCTAGCATCGTTAATCTGGTCCAGGACCTGCTTATTTTTGGGACTTAGGAGAAGTTCAGAGTAAACTGAGGCCCATCTGTCTCTGTGGCCACCACTCAGCACGCCAACGGGTGGTGATTTTTGCTTATTAGACAGCGACTTCACATACTTGATCACAGCGCTGAGTTGGTCTTCGATGTCACCCAAACCATACCGTACCATCTGTTTGTCGTAAGCGTTGATGCGAAATAGCTGATCATCAACCATGACCACGATATGCCTGGATGGCTTTGAGGCTATCTTGATTTCATCACAGCCGGGTTTAGGAATACGAGTAACCCCAAAAATGACGTCGTATTGGTACATGCACAGTGGCCCGTCTCGACCAACCTCCACTGGCCATTGCTTGTTTTGGATGGTTTCCTTCTGACTAAGAGCTGCGTTGATAATTCTTGCTGCTCTGCGGACCTGAAATTCGCTGTAGCCAACACCATCCACGCCCTTTGGAGATTCTTGCTGCTGGTGCGAAGATTTTGATATAGTGTCATACGCATTGGGGTCGTTAGCAAACAAAATCCAGTAGTTGGAGTTGACACACATGGGTTCTCTCCAGCTGTGATATGCCATCTCAAGCCACCACTTCTCTAGCCAGCTGTTGTGCTGCTGCTTGTCCCACTCTATGAGAAGGCTTTGAAGGTACTCTCCAGGACCAAGTCTTCGTGGCCCAGCGCCTTTCCTGGCAAATCTCTCTGCAATGGCCTTTGAGCGCTCTAAAGCATTGTCGTCAAGCAGTGGTTTCAAGGACTCTATATACCTTTTCAGTGTGTCTTGAAGAGGAGGTATCGGTAGCTTTGGTATTAGGAGCTTTGTGTTTCCGTCAGAGTAGACACGGTCGCCGAGATGTTTGTATTGATGAGGCATTGGTTGTGTTAAAAAAGGACCGTAATATGTGTTGGTGGGTGTATACACGTTGGTAGGATTGGAATGAAAATAGATAGAATCCGTCTTGTGTTGTAGTTTTGGACGAGGGTTCTTTTTATAGAGGTTGGATGAATCAAACTGTCTCTTATTATATAGGCATGAGCATGTGCCAGATAGACACTCAGCGTTTGAAAGTAATAGCATCAATTTAATTTACGTCAGATCACCCATGTTCCATTACGGCCATCCTTCTTTACTGCACGTGCATTAAAAGAAAGCACCCTCGTGTTCAAATGAAGGACCAGATAGCTCAGAGGGTAGGTCCAATACAAGAACAAAGAAAAGCAAAAGGGAGGCGGGGGCTTGTAAACTCCGAACTACCTGATCATGCACAAGGTTTGAACATGAAAATAGTGATACGTGGAAATCAAGCTATAACAAATTATAGTTTTCTGATCAATTACCAAATATGGCTAGAAAATAAATCTAAACTAGGATAAAAACTCCAAGATGTCAAGGAAAAAGAAAGACCACAGCTGTGAATGGGGACAGAAACCGCACTATATTATAATTGACACTGCCTGTGTAATAAAGCTAGTAAAGCCACTAAAGCCTGGACCCATCCAACCCCTCTTTCATATTCAAAACACCCAAAATAAAAACATGTATAATGAGGATTGATATTTTAGTTCACACCATAAAAGGCCCATACATTTGTATCATTTGAAAACGATAGATATAGTAGTTAGACAGTATTATTACTACTACCAGCGAATAGTAGTATTAGACAGTAGAAGTGTATATCAAATGTTATATTTTTGCAACCCAAACAATGTTGATGGTGTCTTACATTTACCTATGATTACTCGAAGCCGTATTTGCTGTGATCTGAATCACAAAGAATTTCGGATAAAAACATTATAGCGCGTTACTTTCTCTTGTAGAGAGTGAAGGCTGCTGATATGGAAATTGTTTGAGTATTATTGTAGCATTTGGCAGAGTCACCTATAAAGGCGTACCAGAGCAATCTCTCCAGTACCAGCTTAAAATGTATGGCATGTGGGCCAAACTTGCAAGTAGTATGAGAGTATGATTTGGTACACTTCTGATGGAGAGTCTGGCATTTGATCTAAGATACAAAACATAAGCTTTGAGCTCAAACTCAGATGAATATAATAATCTGAGCCATCATTGGTTTGCCAAAATAGACTAACTAGCTGGAATGTTCTCTAATACCAGACTGTAGCTAAACAGAAAACAGTCTGTATTGAGGAGAAAGCAGCTATCAACAGGGTCCTTCCTGCCCAATACCAGAATCATGCAAGCATGAGGGAGCATTGTTGGGCTCTTTCAAAGAGATCAGTGTACACAATTTCCAGGCACACTGGCATTGTCGATTACTATGTGATTTGCTTCAAAAAACGCGGATTTTCTTTGCTGAAAAAGCCCTGAAAGCTGACCCAGCACTCCCTTTTATGAAATCTCCTATCCCCAGGCCAAACAATGCATTTTTGGGGAGAGCCTATACATATGGATCATAATTTTCGAAGGGTGACTTTTGGTGGCCAACGATTATAGGGGAAAACACAGCCAAATGAGTGATCACAGCCTGTTAGCAAATGGCTACCCTTCAAAAATAGCTACCCATATAAAGCCATGGCATTATCCTCTATAAGCTACCCAGTCATTTCCCTAGCATTTTCTCTTTTCGCCTTTGCACTTTTTCATACCTCACCACTCATACCCAGATACTCCCTATTCCCCACCCCTTTTGCCATTATCATAATCATGAAAGCCACTCTATACTCAGCGCTGGCCGCTGCCATGCTTGGATGCTCTGTTGTGCAAGCCGCAACCAAGATCAATGCTCTCAACTACAATCCCAAACGTGAAGATGGAACTTGTCCCAACGTCGACCAAGTAAAAGGTGACCTCGAAAAGCTCCAGGATCACACCAAGCGCCTGCGCATTTACAGCGCAAAGGACTGCAACCAGGGCGAGCCTGTTTTGCGCGCCATGGAAAACACTGACTGGAAACTGACCCTAGGTCTGTGGGTTGGCAAAGGCAGAGACGCCTTTGATGCCGATAAGAAGGAGCTTGCCCGCCTCGCAAAGGTCTTCGATTTCAAAAAGCAGGTGGAGGCCGTTGTTGTTGGTAGTGAGGCCCTTTATCGCAAGGACTGCACCCAGGAAGAACTTCTCAAGTATATTGGAGAGGTCCGTGAGACTCTCAAGAGTGTTGGTCTAGAGGACCTTCCAGTTACTGCTGCCGAGACGTGGCCCTACTATTCTCCCGAGCTAATCGATGCTGTGGATTTCATCTTTGTCCACGTATTCCCATTCTGGGAGGGCAAGAAGATCGAGGATGCCCAAAAGACTATATACGACCATATCTATGACCTGCAAAAGATTGCAAAGAAAAAAAAGATTGTTGTCGGTGAGACTGGCTGGCCCACTAATGGCGGAAACTACGGAGACGCTGTCCCTAACGTCAAGAACCTCCAAACCTACCTCCAGGACTTTGTATGCCGTGCAAATGACGAGAAGCTCGACTACTTCTGGTTCTCTGCCATCGATGAAGGCTGGAAGCCTACCACCAATGCCTCTTCTGTCGAGGCACACTGGGGCCTGTTGGACTCCAAGTACAAACCCAAGATCTCCCAAGAGCCATGGTATGACTGCAAGAACTACGTCCCTAGAAGTGTCAAGAAGGACAGTAAAGACGAAGACAAGTCATCGGATTCCGAGGAAAGCAGCTCAATCAGCAATGGTGATAAGGCCAGCAAGAAGTCTGGCGACAAGAAGGGATCCGCTGCATCTGATGATGAGGGCAGCAGCAAAGCCGAGAGTGAAGGTGCTGGCTCCAACACCTTCAACCTCCCATCAGCCCATGCCCTCGGCGGCGTCGGCTCCATGCTCCTTCTTGGTTCTCTTATTGCCCCTCTGTTCTAGAGCACCAGGGCATGATACCTACATGGAGCCAATGTAGCAAAGTCCACACCCGAGCTTTTATAACGAGTAATACCAACCACTATATATCACCCTGATACATAATCCACATAGACGCTGCAAGACAGATGCACACCAAAGCTACCTGATTTTACTTTTACATTTTATGCCCAAACACCTCTAACGCTACATAGCACAGCTGTAATCAATGTGCACCATCATTTTCAATTCTCTATCAAATACATTATAAAAAGTCGCTTATTATTTGTCAAAAGTGGACCGTTTACCCACTGTAGCCTACATTGTAATCATGGTTGCTGCATAGAAATATTGATAAGCTGTATATATTTTTGTATTAATGTGTGCATTGACAGGGTTAATGTTGGATACAAGCTCTTGAAAAAGGAAAGGCGAGAAAAGCAAAACAATAACTAATAGTTGTAGTAGTAATAATAGTAATAATAAAGAGCTTGTGGATGTGTGTGTGCAAGTTGGTATAAAACATTGTATGATATAAAGACAAAGGTAAGCACGCAAGTAAAGGTATATACTAGGGTTGATATGCGAGGTACAGAGAGCTGTTAAGCTCAAGCTAGGAAAAGGAGAGTTTTCAGTTATATATCCAGCTTGTTTAGTATGTCAATGCATTGTCCTGAATATCCCCTGCCAAAGAGGTTGAGATGGTTGAGGGCATGGTAGAGAGTGTAGATTAGCAGTCGCTGGTCGAATCCTTTGGCCTTTGGAATCAGTCTAAAGTAGGCGTCATAGAAACTCCTGTCAAACCCGCCAAAAAAGTGGATCATTCCAAGCTCTGCTTCATGATGGCCCCAGTAAGCAGCCGGATCGTATATCACTGGTTTCCCGTTACTATCGACATTATAATTGCCCGACCACAGGTCTCCGTGTATCAAGCTTGGTCGAATATCTACGTCCTTGAAGAATTTTCCAAGGTTTGCGATGAGCCTTTCGCCCTGCGTATCAAGCTTTGGATCATTATACTTTTCCTTGACGAGCTTGAATTGGTACTGCAAGCGGCGGCGCAAGAAATCTGGCCAGGTTTCAGTCCACGTATTTTCCTGGAATGTCAGCCCTATGGTGTTGTGGATATCAAACCCAAACATGTCCGATCCTTCTGTCAAATGGAGCTGAGCAAGCTGTGTGCCCAGCATCTCCTGGACCTTGGGATCGTACTTGTTGTCTCCAAATTCGACAAACTCCTGGACAATAAAGGCGCCCTGCTTGTTGTTCAGGACGCCCGTGCAGTAGGGCTTTGGGACCCGGATGGTTTTTGTGGCGGCGATAGCTTCAAGGCTCTTCATTTCGCCCTTGTACATGGTGAGTATGTTGTCCAGGCTCATTTCCGGGTTGACTATCATGGCCTTGACAAAGAAACGCTGGCCCGTCGTGGACTGGAAGAGGTTTCCATTACCCTCCTCATCCCCGATGATCTGCCTCGTCCAGCATATACTATCTTTCTCGCCCAGGATTTTGGCCTCCCGAAGCATCGAGACCACAGACACGATCAGCGAATTCATCATTTTGACGGATATAGCAGGCAGAGATTACTATCAATAATTCTGGGCGGGTATATCGTTTTTATAAAGTAGCGGAGAAGGATATGGTGGCTAAGAAACAGTACTGCATGAGCCTCAGACCCTCCCGCGAGTTTTATACTGTCCAATTCATTCTTTATGCTTTGGATCCAATTCTGACACATTGGCTGACCAATCACTCTTTTTTCGCATTTAGAAACCTGAGTAACCAAGGAGCAGTAGCTGGCATTGTGAAGGTTCGTAACTCAGGTGTGGAGAAAAAAAGTGCAGGTAATGAATGGTTGTGGTCCCGACTTTTTATTGAATCTTGTTGTGGACAACCGCATCTCGGGTAGTTAGTAGTGATGCCTGATCCTCTGAATGCAATGTGAGTTTTGGTAGTGGCACTCCTTGAAGGAGAGGCACCTGCATCAAAAGAGGCTATATTAATTTAATGGCATGCCTGTGTGGTGAAAAGGTTCAGAAAGTTGTGGTGCCACTAGCCACACAGAGGAAAATACACTATGAAGTAGAGGCCACTGTGAGCTGTTTGTTAACATTGAGGCATATATATGTATATATTTAAACACTGTAAAAGAATTTGAGATTAAAGCATTGACAAAAACAAGACAGACTTAGTTTGACCTTGTGTGGTCTTGGATAGGTTGCAAGGGTGACATACATATTAAACAAGCTATGGTAGTAGTAGTGGTGGTAGTAACATTTTCGTGTTAGACACATGTGCTGCTTGGAAAGCTCCTTCGGGCAATAGTATCTACAGTATACTCATTGACTCCGTGGTCCATGCCTAAGAATTCAATAGATAAAGCCACACATTGTTAGAAATATCACCTGACCTCGTGGGCATGACATGCTTGCTTAGTATACAATTCTGAGAACTTGCCTACAAACAACGATGAGCTGTCTGGAGAAAATTGAAGGCCAGTAACCTGTACTTCCTGGTTTTCAGGCTCCATCCGCAGTACTTGTCTGTTTCCAAAATCTCTTGTATCGACGATATTTACAAATGAAGTGTGCTATGGTGTGGTTGTTGGAGAATAGCAAACAAAATAGAATCCAATATTTAGTCGGCTGGTTGCTGTTTGCCAAGACAGACACACTCATTATACATGGCAGAAGGCATCTGATTGCATATGGTAAAGAGCGTGGATTTTCCAGATATGCTTACTTCAGAATAGGCAAGTAAATCTACAGAACCGCTGGGAGAAAATTTAACATTACGACATGCGCCTTTTGTGCGACCACGCTATTGGGACAATCAGAGCATTTATCAATGGTGTGTTTGAAAAAGGCCCGGCGAGATACAAATATTACTAGGAGGTAGCTATAAAGGCCATTCTTACCTGGTAGGTTTCGAGTATGGCCAGCTTGTGTGTTGACCGGGTATCCCATACATTAACAATCCCATCCTGGCTACCCACGGCAAATATGTCTGATACCTGGTTCCAGTCACACGAGAAGGCAGCATCGCTACTTCCCGTCAGCGTTGTAACGAGTTCAAGATCGCTGCCACGCTTGTTGAATAAAAACACCTCGTTTGAATCGCCAACAGCAACCACCTTGGTCTGGTCAGGGCTCACAGATGCTATGTATGACGTTAAAATTGCAAACTTAGATCGCCATATTCTGTGACTGAGGAAAAGCCCCTTATGTCGTCAAATCTATTGCACCAAAGGACCTTTTGCTTACCATAGTTTACTGCAGTAGGGAGCTGAACTTCAAACAAAACATTTATTTCTGGTACAGACACTATGCGGATGGTGTGGTCATTATTGCATAGCAAGAGATGAGGGTGCTGTGAGCTCATGTGCATGCCATCTTCATGTGAAACACTGTCTTCCATGTATCCAGAATCTCTCTGCCTGCATCCCTTCTTTTGGGCATCGAATACGACGTAGTTGTTTATTGATCCGCCAATGTATGTTATTTTGGTGTTTCGTGGATCCTTCAGGCTTGTTACTGCAAGCTCCGAGTGCTGTCCCCCAACAACCAGGTAGTCGTCACTACACATTCACGCGGATAAAGCAAGCATGTTAGAACGAATGGGCCCGATTCAGTCGCCAACATGGCGATGCAGCATTATGAGCAATGTAGTATAGTTAGCACACCCCTCCTTCATCAGAGAAGGCAGACAGAAGACTTACCTTACAGCAATTGACACTGGATCAAAATTGAGACTCTCCATATACTGGGTTGACTACATATAAAAATACACACACATATACATGGCTTTTAATAATGAGCTAAATGGCCATATTGTTATTTGGCTCAGAATTCAATCTCTGGTCACGTTGCGCAGCCTCATTGATTTGAATAATGTAGCTTCGTCACTGCACTGCGTCGACTTTCACACCAACTGGTATGGAGCAGCTTGTTATATATTCGCATGGCTGGCTGCTGGTGGCATCATAGTTCACTCACCTGTCGCTTTATGGTGTCATACATGCAAACGCAGCCGCGGTTTATGGTATAAAACTGCGATTTGGTGTGTGGACAAGCGATTACATCTCGAAGTTGCCTATAGTAGCGGTAGAGCAGCAGCAGCAGCAGCAGCAGTGCATTTGGAAGTAAGCAAAAGAGCGATTGATTGATGTTATGAAGCAGTCATTTTTCTGCCAGCGCTTTTTGCTTCATTTCCCATGGCGCTTCTTTGCCTTCAAGGAAACAAGATTGCAGCTGTATATAGGAGGAAAGGGAAAAGCTTACCAGTGATTCCATGTAGTTCTTTGGGGGTGCTTTTTTGGTCGTGGGTTGACAAAGCTGTAGTTATTGACAATTCCTCTATTGTATGTTGGAGAATAGCAGTTAGTTAGTGTGTTGTAGGGCTCAGCTCCCATTATGAAGGGTGTGTGTGTGTGTGTGCGTGCGTGTGCGTATATAGAGCTTTCAGATAGGATACAGGTAAAAATGGGATATGTATATTTAATGGAAGAAACAGGATGGAAAGAAGATAGAATAGTATGATGTGTGTATATATATTTCGGGGAATAGGCGTGCTCTCGGTATATATATTCACATATGGGCAAAGACCAATGCTGGCCAGCCAATTTATGAAATCATTAATTGTTTGCTGAAGCATCTTCTTTTAGAAGCGTCAATTACAGCATCCCAGTGGCGGCGATGGAGGGCTGCTGTCATAAGGGCAGGGGTGGGAAGCGTATATTAAAACTCGATACTGCACTGTCAGGGCGCGAGGATTGAACAATGAGGCTGATCAGGCAGAAAATGCATAAGGATACACACTAACCTGGCTAATGCGATAGTCATTCCACTTCACTATTTAATAACAAAGGGCCTCTTTATGCGTTACTTCTAGTACCCTTTGTGCGAATATGTGGTCTAATTTAAGTTTCTGCCTTACGGATAAATTTAGAGAGAAATAAAATCGAAAAGAGCTGTGTGCCCTGATTCTTTAAAGTACAATAGTACTAGTATCAGCTGAGAGTGGAGGAGAAAGCAAACTTTAAAGCTCAAAAGCCTTGCGGGGTCGTGTTGTTTTAAATTAGGCGGGTGGTTACATATTGATTATTGGCGTGGGACAAGCACATAGGTCTAGAATTGGATAAACTAAAGCGCCTGGGTGAGTATCTATGGCATGGCAGAGCCTTGAGCATTGCATGTTACTGGCAGGTGGCCGATTCTAGGCCTTGATTATAACCTCTTAAAATGCCTGTCTCCATGCTGCATTACTAGCGCCAATATTGGGTATAAGATTGTCTAATGTCAAATAAAGCCATATCAGTAACCCTTGGAGCAGCCATGGCATAATTACTAGAAAGCATAGTCGTCTATATGATGCGAGGGTAAATTCCTTGGCAATACCTCAAGCTCTGTTGAGGCAAAAACATAGTATCTGATCATTCTGAAAGGGGCAGATATTTTTGTTTGGATACTTGAGGCTTCGAGACAAAATGGGTGGTTATTTTTGAAGGGCTAGTCACCCATTTGGCTGTGATTGCCCCTATAATCATTGGCCTCCAAAAGGCACTCTTCAAAAATTATTACCAAAATAGCCACATTCAACAGCACATGATTTTATTGGTGACATTTGGGCAGTTATTTTTGAAGGGTTACCCACTTACTAATAGATTATGATCACTTATTTGACTGTGGTTGTCCCTATAGTTGTTGGCCACCAAAAGTCACCCTTCAAAAATTATGATCCATTTGGCTCACACACTTTCTTTATTGAGAAAAAAGTTCAAATTAATATATATGGTAAGTGCACATAGGAACCAGATTAGTTGCCACACGTATTTCTATCAGGTATTAAACAGCTCTCAGGCATTTGATATCTTTTTTGACCTATGCTGGCTATTGTCTTTGATAAAGCATACTACCAAATTGTGCACTCTTGCTAATAGCCTACACTTGGCGGTTATGCTTTGGTATGGCATTTTTGGCAAAAGAGCAAGGATACCAAAATAAAAGTGCAGATGTATTGCAAAATAACCAAGGGAAATAGTTCTAGGAATCATCCCAGTGGATAGTGTATAGAAATGAAAACAGCATATAGCTAGAAATTTGATACCAAGCCATGTAATGTGTTGAATGAGCTATGATAATAGTAGCTTTCAGGAAGAAGCCTTTGAAATGCACTACTATTCTTTAAGCGCTGCATAGGTCCAGCATACAATGTTACCAGAATGGCTGATGTGCATTTCGATTCCTGGTTGTACCACTTCTAACACGACAATTCTTTGTTTTTGACTCCTACACTCTAATACAGCCCTTGCAATTGCCTTTTAAAGAGCTTGAGTACTAAATCAGATCACTTCTGTGTGTCTAATCCAACGATCCAGCTTTTATAGCTCAAAATTTTTCAAAACAAATCCATTGGGAAGTGTGCTTTTGCATACACACTATCAACATGTCTTTAAAAACTGCGATATTCCTGGTCCTAGTTGCTATTCTTCATCTTCTTTTCTTTTCTTCTGCCCCACAAAGCAAAAGTCAATATTGCATCACCACCGGATCTAAGCTCCTTGCAAAGAAGTCACAAACAACTGTAAACATGTCTGCCGAGCGTACCTACATTATGGTTAAGCCTGATGGCGTCGAGCGTGGCCTGTAAGTATTATTAACTCATTTGGGTGGTGGATGGGCTTATTTTGCATCAGCCCTCTTTGGAATTAAAAACAACCAATTAATATATGACATGACATTTCGACAATGTAGCGTCGGTGAAATCATCAAGCGTTTCGAATCTCGTGGCTTCAAGTTGGCCGCTCTCAAGTTCGTCCAGGCTGATAAGGAGCTCCTCAGCAAGCACTACGCTGACCTCGCCACCAAGCCCTTCTTCCCTGGTCTTCTTGACTACATGACTTCCGGCCCCGTTGTTGGTATGGTCTGGGAAGGAAAGGAGGTCGTCAAGACCGGCCGCAAGATGCTCGGTGCCACCAACCCCCTCGACTCCGCCCCCGGCACCATCCGTGGTGACTACTGCATTGACGTCGGTAAGAACCTTTGCCACGGCTCTGACTCTGTTGAGTCTGCCGACAAGGAGATTTCTCTCTGGTTCCCCGAAGGTGTTGTTGGCTGGGAGCGCAAGCTTGATGCTCAGATCTACGAATAGCTCAGCTCTTTTAAAAGCAATCTGTGAGTGTGAACTCCATGGGTTAGTTGCCACGCAGAAGCAAACATTTAAAAACGTATCAAATAAAAATACATTTACATCTCTCTATTTGATTACGGTATTGATTCACATACCATAATACTAATAGCTATAATAGTAGTACCAATATTGACCAACAGAATAGTAAAATTCAACTTCAGATTATGAGACTGCTGAAGCACTCCTGAATCAATGCGACCTTTGTGCTTAAATACGCATTGGGATTTAGGATATGGGATTCAAGCTGCGTACAGATGTCGCTGTTGCCTTTAATTTATGTGACCCCTGTATCTTGATATATGAATAATGTCTGATGTTGAGAGCTGAGCTGGCAATAAAAAAACATGGCAATGTACATCTTTTGATGAGGTCAAATTGCATTGATTTCACACACAAATAGTGCTAGAAGGTATGCGTATATATATTAATTAATATTGGTATTATTATTAATAATAATAGTAGTTTATAATAAACACTTTTGGTGGTGGTGGGGGCTAGGTATAATACATGGTGAAAATAAAACGTAGAGATAAGTATACGCAAAATCAAGCATGGAATTGTGCATAAATAAATTAATGTAGCTATAAAACATATGCCATAATGTTGACGATAATAATAACAATAACATGTGGGGTGGGGTTCTGTAGATGTGGTTAGTTTTGATGTGGGGTGTGGGGGGAGACTGTTTTAGCGGTTGACTGAAAGGATATGGATAATAATAGATCCATACGCTATGGTGGGGCAGGCGCCATGGAGTTTGTTCCAAGTAAATGGGATTGGATATGCTTTTAGCTATGTCCGTTTTCGCCTATAGTGACGGTTTCATCGCCGACTTGGTATGTTGTATGGCCATTGGAGTTTATGTGGCATTCTATGTCTTCAAAGTTGTAGCATGTTGTCTTGCAGTCGATGCAGTTCCAGTTTAGGCCCGTGCCAAAGCCAAAGTAAGATAGGATTTCGTCTTGTGCTATGACCAAGGACATTGTTGCTTTTAAGACGAGGCTTTTAGAGAAGAAGAGAATACGAATGTATAAAGCGAAGGCAGATTCCCGACCTATATTTTCACAAGCTGAAGGCGATGTGCAGGAGAATTTGTCCAGAAAACGTGAGATGAGGTGCTTTTTGGCGGCTGAAGTCAGCGGTTTAGGTAGGGGGCTTATATAATATTTGAGAAGCAACAAGTTCGGTGCAAAGATCTATATCGTCTTTATAAACGAAGGCCAAAAACAGTATACTTTGAAAAGACAGGATGATGTGTCATTATTGCTTTCTACATTGAGGGTGCTCTACTGATCCATTCAGCTTCAGAGTGGTTAGGTAGAAATACTTTCAGCACAGGTTGCATGAAATAGCACTATTACAAAAGCAATTTAACCTCGATTCTGAGAACACAAAAATGGTTTAGTGGAAAGATGGAAGGGTAAATAGGATAACACTGCATCTAACCCAGCATCGACCCAACACTAATTTCAATGAAGTTCACAAAAGCCAGACAAATAAAGGCCAACTTTTAACCAACCTTAGACAAATCGAGAAAAGAAAAACTATTAGATAGTGGTCATGACTTGAAGATCTGGCGATTGTTATACATCTGCCACTGTGATGTGAAATGAATAAATTGGTATTACACAAATACCTTTGCTTAAATTAAACAACCACTAAGGTCAACATAAAGCAAGATTGTATGGGCCCACTGAACTGTCTAATACTAGGCTTGTCTCATGTACGTGCCCTAATAAATGCACTTTATTCTTCCACTGGTGCACATAGAGTGGTTCTCACATACCATGATTTGCTCAGACAGATTGTGGCGAAATAGGTTTTCAATCCATACCTTGGGGGCAGTGTGGCCGTTCCACAAATAAAAATACTAGAGTCCTACTCTAAAGGTTATAAACTGCGTATAGCGTTGTTAAATTTTATTGACCAGCATCTTCTAGAAGGATTGCTGGACTAGTGTGTTGTGAAAAGGCCGGCGCTTTGTGGTTTAATTAAAGCTTGGAGACCTGAGGAATCATCGGCTTATTAAAACATATCAACAGTAGTGGTGATCGATGGCCTTCTCCATGTAAAGTAACGTGGCCTACCAATACAAGTAATACACAGAACTCTGTCTATAAAAGCCCTTGATGAAATAGGCATGCTTGTCAGACAGCGATTCTTTTAAAAAGAATCAAAAATAGAAAGGATTTTCTTATAACCAGCCATTGAGTCTTGGACAAAGCAAATTAAAGCACAGCTATGTACATTGTTTTATTTGGCTAATCGAGCACAGATAGCACCACGCAGAGATTGGTACAGACACATCCCCTCGTTTTCACTGACTATGGTGACGAGCCCCTCCCCAGAGTTATGGTTGTTCGCCATCCACTGCTTTGGAATCACGATTCTCTAACAATGGGCACAATGAGAAAATTGGCATTGGTTAGCAGCGCTTCCTACTGCCAGAGTGTATTTTTGTAAAATAGATAGGTAGATATGGTAGATAGCAGAGCTACAGCCACATGCCGCAATCGGCAATAACCCTCCACAAGAAAAATCTGTGGTCCCTTATATATATATATATATTATACAGAATGTGCTTAAATGGTAATTCTATTGTTGGGTTACTCTGTCACAGAGCAACAAGTTTTGCCGATACCAGATCAAACAAACTTTTGTCCACCAATGGCTAAGCTGGGAACATCTAGCAATAGGCCTTAGAGACAAGGTTGTGTGGAGAATCGCCAATAAAAAAGACATTTTTCAAGGTCAATAAACTGCCAGGCTTCAAAGTGTTTTAGACAAAAATGGATTCCAAATATTGCATATCAAATGGCTTGTGATTGGGCCAAAATCTGAGGAGGACCCATTTCTGCTTACCATACATTTGATCCCTAGCGAAGCCTCACTAAATGGGTAATAATTTTTGAAGGGGAGTGATTATAGGGGCAATCACAGCCAAATGAGTGACTTGGGATGTGGCATGAAATAACTGTGTGTGCTACTCTCTTAATTCAACCCAATTATATACAGTTTACTATGCAAAATTTAGGGGCTCAGTTTTATTTAATGTTGTGAAGTACTTGCTCGTATTTATGCGCAGGCATGGATGTTATTGAAAATTAAATGAACTGTAAAGAATCACGCGATATATATGATCGACAATAAGGCAAAAAAGAAGTATAGTAGTAGAGAAATGATGAGGATTAGGTTAGGATAGATGAGTACTTGGTGACTAAATTCAGCTAAGAGGCCGTCTGCGCACACATACACAAACATATGCACGCACATTAAGTGGGCAAGATGTTGGTTTATATAACATTGCTGTCGATAAATGTAATAGAAGACAAGCCTCTTGTGGTGTTATATATATATATATATTAATATAGGTATGGAATACGCAAAATGCAATTTGGATCTGCCCTCTCTAGCATGCACAGTTATCGACATTGCGAGCATCTGGATCCTGGCCCTGGCGGTTGAGCTCTGATGGCCTTATCATGCTATTGACATCCACGCCACCCCGGTTAAGCTGGCTATTACGAGATGCTTGTCTCTCGGAAATCATTTGCTGTAATGGAAGTGCTTTGGCTATAATTCCACGTTTAGAGTCATGTTAACATGGATTCTAACCGGTCATGCAGGGCAGACACATTTCAATTAATTTTCAGATATGCATAGTGTTCGCTTACCAAGCTCATTGAATATTTCTAGAACTCCAATGTTCGTCTTGGCGCTAGTTTGTCCAAATAAGAGCCCTGCTTCTTTGGCATAGGCCTCTGCTTCCTCTCTACTGACAGGCTTCTCCTTTTGCGTCTTGCTATCTGTGTCTTGGGGCTTAGAACTGGATTCTTCTTGTTCTCCATCTTCGCCATCCATCTTCTGGTCCTCGCCTTCAGCGTTTGATGTGGCGGCTTCTGCAGAGCCACTCTGCTCTTCTGGTGCGTCAGTTGATTCCTCGAGAAGATCGAGCTTGTTGCCAACCAAGGATATCACAATGTTGGGGTTGGCCTGACGCTGAAGCTCTTTGACCCAAGCCTTGGCCTTCTCTAGAGATGACTATTGTGTAGAAAATAGATGTTGGGTTAGTTGGACACACATTGCTGTATCAGTAAACATATATGTCTACATTGGATGTTAATTGCTTGGGTAGACGGACAAGATACATTACCTGGCGAGTTACGTCATAGACCACCATTGCAGCCTGGGCATTTCTGTAATACATTGGTGCGAGAGAGTGGAAGCGCTCTTGGCCGGCTGTGTCCCAAATATCAAACTTTACGCAAACATTGTCCACATTGATTTTTCGCTTCATAAAGGCAGCTATAGTGATTATATAAAAGTATTGAGAATAAGTACCGGACAAACTTGTTTTGTGTGCATAGCTTAGAGGGAATAAATCTTTGTTTCATATCTGTCAAGCTAATATCCATACTCACCCCCAATAGTTGGTTGTTTGTTTTCTTCAAATTCGTCGTTTACAATGCGCAAAACAAGGCTAGACTTTCCAACAGCAGCTTCGCCTAAAATACAGCGCAATAATGCCTTAGAATCTGAGATGCATTGTCCAATTTTCACTCCACAATGATAAAAGCTAACTTACCAAGAAGAACAAGCTTGACATGTACGGAGGCAGCTGGGGAATTTGGAGAAGATTCGGCATTAGAAGCCGAGGGTGATGTACGCGGATTTTGAGACATTGTCTTTATATAATATAATTGTGAATATGTGTTTTGAAGTGGAAATAGAGAAAAAGCCAAAGGAGCGAGACCCATGGACCTGTTACCACTGCCAAGTCCCAATGGAACTTGTTGGCAGCTGCGTACTATTTGATCGTACAGTAGCCAATAGGAGGTCTCCCTTGAGTTCATAAAGCCTCACTCATTTTTGAAAAGAGGCTGCTCAAATGCTGTAGTGTGTTTGTTTCTCTTAAACCAAAGAATTATTGATGTTGGTTTTTGAAAACTTGCTTTAATAAAGCTATTGAAAGTGACGCTTTTTGCTAGGTCTTTCAGGGTTGTTTTGGATGTTTACATTGACATTAAACCACAAATATCCTCCTTCGCCTATTTTAGTCCTGATGGTTTATCAGTGGTGTTGTATCACATGGGCATTCACGGACACAGATTGCTGTGACCCAGGATCCCATATGTGACTGCACAAGAACAGTTTCTTACTTGTAAGTGCTTAATAGATACGCTTGTAGAAATACTAGATCACATCAGAAGGTCTTTTCGGAATTCATTAATCTAAAAGTAAAACACATCAGACAAAACATGGGCAAATCCAAAGGTGCCCCTAACAAAGGTAGGCAAATATTTTTGTGTCTGTGGAGACTGACTTGTCTTGGAGACCTAGTAACTGACTTTTAATACATGACCTGCTTTGTTACAATAGGCAAATCAGGCGATAAAGGCGATAAAGGCGATAAAGGCGGTGCCAAAGATGGCAAACTAAAGCCAGCCAATTCGATCAAGGTACGCAACCACAATAATTTACTGACTATCTACCATACTATAATTATAACATCCGGGAGTATAACATGATTTATATTTCTAATCTAGGTCCGTCACATCTTGTGTGAAAAACAGTCAAAGGTAATTTTTTGTAATTCAGCCCTTTTACTATTTGTGGAAAGCATGTTCATGACCATAAACAAAAGATGATCTTAATTCCATATAGATATTGGAAGCCTTGTCAAAGATTCAAGAAGGGCAGCCATTTGATGTCGTTGCAACTCAATATTCTGAGGGTAAGAAATACACACACATATGGATCATAATTTTTGAAGGGTGACTTTTGGTGGCCAACGATTAAAGGGACAATCACAGCCAAATGTGTGATCAGAGTCTATTAGCAAATGGCCACCCTTCAAATATAACTACCCATATGGGCAATTATGTAGACATAAAAATTATTATGCTTGCAACATAAAAACAATGACATTTATTCAAATAATACAACAAACGATGTGCTTATAGACAAAGCCAGGCAGGGTGGTAGTCTTGGATGGCAAGTTCGAGGTGCTATGGTTGGGCCATTTCAAGATGTTGCTTTCCAGCTTCAACCCAGTACTGTATCCAAACCGATCTATACTACGACTCCAGTAAAAACCAAGTTTGGATACCACATCATCATGGTTGAAGATAGAAAGTAGTTTTTCCTTTTCTACTTTTTCAAGGTTAATAATTAAAGTTCAAGAATCCACCCATAATGTCACATTATCAATACCATTTAACCATAGCTATAATCACGAATGCTTTGTGTTCTATAGTCAAGTTGTTTAATATTTTGTGGCGTATAAGCTTTTTCAAAAAAATTGTCATAATGGTCAAAAAAGAAGATAGTGATGCCATGGAGATCGAGAATGAGAGCCCAGTCAATCAAGGTGCCAGTGTTGCTCAAAAAAACGATGAAATTTCTTCAGAGTCTGAAGGTGAAAAGCCAGATCGCATAATAAAAGAGATTCCTGTTTATCTCTCACAAGGGACATCGCCGCACTTAAGTGTACTGCAGTATCCTCTATGGGATGTGAAGGCCATGTCAGGATATAACGTTCCTCCTCTTGATGCAAGGGTAAAGCCGAAGCACCATCTAATAGAAATAGATGTCCCAATCGATACCCATGGTGCTATGTACAATCAAATAAGAGGGGCTGAATTGGCTGTCGGTATGACTGACGAGGATATTAATATGAGCCACCCATCACGTCTACTTGATATCCAGACATTCTCATCTATGCTTCTACCAAGCAATGCCTGCTATATGGCTGGTGTTCATCGAAAAGGTAGTTTTAATCATACTACTCGGCGAAACAACCTACTATGAATATATTTATTTACCAAGCTTTTCAAATTCTCTTGTAGATGGACTCCACTTGTCAAAGGTATCTCGAAACCTGCAAATGAGGCCATCCTTAAAGTATCTAGACCAGATAGATGATAAGATCAAAAAGGCCGAAAGAGCCTCAGAGAGGCTACAGGAAGAAGCCTCCGCTAGCACTTCACAAAAAGCCAGAGTAATTCAGGTAAGATATATATAGCTTTTGATCTTGTGTATATATGTTCACATTATAGTAAAGGAAATAATTATGTAATAAATGTTATATGTTTACTGAATATAAATTTTTAGATGCAAGTGCGTTCAGCAGATGCCGAGGAGAAGCTTAGACGGCAAAAGAATTCATTATTGTACAAACAGCAGCAGATCGAAGAGGAGCCATGGCAGCATCTTTCTCTCTTCCAGTCTCAGGTAAGTTTAGTATTTCATAAAGTGTAAAGGGCAAGTAGCCAGGTTGAAATGCTCGTATGTAAATATCGCATTAAAACGATCTATAAAATATAGTCGGATGAGTCTTATGAAGTTCGTGGCAACCTTTTGGCGAAGAAACATGGAGATTTGAAGTGCGAAGTTGATAAGGATACATTTTTGAATCAAATAAATACCATCTAGTATCTTCTCAAACTCGTTACAGTCTTTGTTTTGCCTTGAAGCTTTTTGTGGTCTGAGTTGTCTATAATAAATCACTTATCCAAACCACAGCCCAAATAATCTCTTGTACAAGTTATAGTGAGCCAACCATACTTACTTTTAGCGCAGCCAAAATACCTCATTTAAATCCATAGAGGATTTTTAAATATGGCAGAGTAGTCTGATCTAAAAGGATACTAGGATATTCCCCTGGTTACTAGCCAATCGTCACTGAAACTCCAGCAAAGAGGTAAAACTCATGGGCTGATTTACAGGGAATGTGTGAGGGCGTCCGTCTGTTCCCTTTTGGAGAAGTACTTGCCGTATCTTTGAAAATGACACCATTAGGATTTATGAAGGTGATTAAGCATTTTATTGCTCCTATGGAGGCAGCCACCATTGTGATTTATGAATCATTATAGGTTATAAAGGCATAACCATAATTAAAAAGCTAGGGCAATTTGTCAGCCTCTACTTATTTTTCTCTGATCACAAAAGTCACCTTTGCTTCTTGAAATTCAAAAATACACACATATTATATAAATTCCAATAGCCATTAATGTCGACATTACAGCCCCCGTTATTTGCACGAGGAGACGCAGTTCTCATAGCAGCGCACATAGAAAACAATGACCACAGGCTTTTGCAGGAATACCGAGACAAAGTTGCTGCCTCAGTAACCCCTGAAAAGGGTGGAAAAGTGGACTTTGAGCTCCTTGACCGCCTCAATTCTGACAATGTATCTATTCCTTCAGCCCAATATGACCATGTCATAGTATCCCCTGTCCAGCCACACAATTACATGGCAAATTCAAACACATTTGCCAAATTCCTTGTTGCTTTAAAGCCAAATGGCATGTTGCACCTGTATGAGGAAATAAATTCTGAAAATGCGGCTGAATCAAATGTATCCCAAAGCAAAAGAACAGCACAAAGTCTGGTGTCTGAGCTGAAGCTTGCTGGATTTGTTGATATTGTGACAGATACTACCAACATAGCCGGAGATGAGTCCAAAATGGATCCTGCAGATAGTACCTTAAACAATACCGGTGAAGCAAACGCGTCCCAGTCAAGTACTATTACGATAGCCACAGTAAGCATATATACACATCCTCTTGCTCCAAATATTATAGTGCCTGCATTGTATTGAAGCTTGGCATACAGAGCGCCAAGGTGGTTTACTCCCAAACATTATAAACTACGAAAACACTACTTACAGGTCGTAATTTTAATATTGTCTGTAGATAATGGCAAAGAAGCCAGAATTCAATGTTGGTGCCGCTGCTGCAATCTCATTCGGAAAAAATAAGTCAACACAGAGCAAGGCGTGGCTAATAAGTGTAGATGCCAACAGCGATGATGAGGAACTTATTGATGACGATGATCTACTGAACGATGGCGACTTTGTCAAGCCTTCTATGTCATCTCTTGCTCGGCCTGATGACTGTGGAAAAAAGAGAAAGGCTTGCAAAAACTGTACTTGTGGATTGGCAGATGAGCAGAAAGAAAAGAAGCCAATTTCTATGGATAATATCAAGTCATCCTGCGGAAATGTAAGTCCTACATATACTACACTCCCTGCTTATAGTATTAAAGTGCTGATATTAATAAAGTTGTATTTGTCTGTTTTTGCCATTGTAGTGTGCTTTGGGCGATGCATTCCGTTGTACGTCTTGCCCATATCTTGGAATGCCTGCCTTCAAACCTGGTGAGCAGGTTCAACTTGGTGGTAGTCTCTTGCATGACGACTTTATGCCCTAGGCATGAAGCCCCAAAAACAACTTTTAAACAATATGCTTTTTAATGATTACAAGCGCATTTTCTTTTCATTTATCTTTTCAGGCCAATACAGAAAAGTGTGAAAGACCCATAAACTAAACTTCAATACCATATTTACAAGTTACCATTATGATGTCACAGTCATACATACAAGCCTTTAACCATCATATGCAAATACCTCTAATTAAACCAATGATATATAACTTTAGTGTATTCGACAGGCATTGGGAATGTGTTTTCTATGCTGAATGGCACTCAGCACATTCAATACTTGCCAAGGCTGAGGCTCTCAAATCCAGTATTGCATCAAGTATATATGGTGAAGACGAGAGGTCATCTGGTCCTAGCTCCATGCGAAAACATACGATAAACAGTGATTCCAACAACCAAGGAGAGGCGGGCACCATCCATAGCAATCTGCAGAGCCAAGGACCTGATGCTCCTACAAGTCCATATCACAAAAAGTCCATGTCAGCCGCATCAGCAGCAATATCAGCGGCCACCATGGCTGGAATTGGTGCAGGAAACCGCCAGCTTCTTTACGACAATTCGGCAAGATATCGCTCAAGGGTCAACACCACAGCTAATTCACAAAGAGCAACAGGCGATTTGCCCAATGTATCATCTCCTAGAACAGCACAAACCTCCGCATCAAGATCCAAAACAAGCCCCAATGATTCCAAGGAAGTTCCCGAAAGTACCGAGATGATGGTGTGGCCCAATGATGATAATGAAAACGACGAAGTGATACTTGAGCATGTAAAGCTTGTTTATGGCGTCGCATACTCTTTAAGAAACATTATGAATAAGCTAAAGAACAAGGACGGGTAAGTCATAAAAACAAGTAGTGATGCTCTTAGGCAGATCCATATATAAATCTACGGGATATATAACACAGTATCTGTACAAATGATGTTTAGTTCACGGGGAGGCAATCCAGGGGGGTTTGAAGGCTTTACTACAGCAAACTATAAACTAAATTACTTTGAGTCTCCATCCGGCGTTAGATTTATTTTGACCACAGATCCACACTGTGGATCAATGAAAAGCGTACTTGAGCAGCTGTATGCATTTATATATGTCGAGTATGTGATAAAGAACCCACTATTCGTGGTTGACCCTAAAAGATCGGTCCCTATAAAAAACGACTACTTCAAGGCTGTTGTAGATAGCTATATAAGAAGCCTTAAAGCATTTTCTAGTTGATAACGAGGTTTTCTTGTACCATACCATGTTGGAAGGCTTTAATATTAACACATATGGATCATAATTTTCGAAGGGTGACTTTTGGTGGCCACCGATTAAAGGGGAAATCCCAGCCAAATGAGTGATCACAGTCTATAAGCAAATGGTCACCCTTCAAAAATAGCTACCCATATTCATTGATATTATTTGATAATAATAAAGCATGTAAAGCAAATGAGATTGGTTGACAATTAAAATTATACTAGAATAGTAAATTGTATAGACAATTATTTTTGGAGGGTAGTAATTTAATACAATGTCCAGCAAAAGGGTCACTCGTAGGATTAGCTTAAGCTGGAGGATAGAAAGAGGCAAACAGGACGGCACCAATCATTCCATACATAATAAAATAAAATGACACCCACTTTAATGGGTGCGTAGGGCCATATTTAGTCGAATTGGTACTATTTCTGTTTAATAAAGCATGAGCTGTATACCAATATACAATCGGAAGACTGGTAAACAATCTGGTAATAATCTGAACGTGAGCAATGAACACATCCAGGAACAACATAACACACCAGAGATAGACAAATGGCAATGCTCGATCACTAAAATAGACTGTTTCTGCTTTCTCCAGTTTCTTTTCTTTAGCACCTTTTGACTTTTTGATTCCAAGACTTAAGAATCTGGACCAACTGTGACTACCATAATCGTATATGCCATGCAAAGAAAGCAGTATCATAGGCGAGGCCAAAGCAAAATTGGGGATTTGCTTAAGCTCAAAATAGCGCAAAAACCCAACATTCCAGTATCGATCTTGAACATAACTATATAACAATGGCAAGCTACGATTACACCATTCTGGGGTCAACCACTCCTGGTCCTTCGGAATACAGAATGTGTAGTATCCATATAACTGGAGAGATATGAAGCCCAACGATGAGATGGCAATGAGTGCGATCAGCTTAACAATTGAGGACACAATTGAGCCATATGGCTTGGTCCATAGCCTATCAACAAAAACGATATCCCAAACGAAAAATCCGGCGTAGAACAACCCATTGGATCGACAGAGAGTTGCTATTGCTATAACCACTGCTGCAAGGAAATATCTACGCTTTGAGGCGAGATGCATCGCAATGAATGAAAATAGAGCGAATGTGCTCTCAGTATATCTATTGCAGATATGATCGCATTAGATTATAATAATCGGATATGAAGAACTTATGATTTTTTATGGCTTAAAGCTATGCTTACACTGAAGACATAAATATTGATGCGGGAAGGAAGCAATAGCAGATTGATGAGATTCTGGCAAAGATCTCATTTTCAAAAATATTTATGGTCAAATAATAAAGTACCAAAACCGATCCAATGAAGGATAGATTGGATACCACAATGCCAGATATTATATAACACGCATGCTCACCAAGGATGGGCTCTCCCCAGCTAAAAACTATTTAATAAAGATCGGCGTTACAACATTTAAGACATTGTTTAAATATTTGTTTCTGTTGAGCTACTTGCCTACTTTATATAGTCCCCGAATCAAGATTGGTACAAGCGGGAAAAATGCATAATCTTGTTCAAATTGGTAACCCTTTTCAGATATACTGGTAAAATATATTGCATCCCACCGAACAAAGGTGTGAAGTAGGGGAGTTATCAACTTCTCTAGCGAGCTTTTAGCTGTTTCACTACCACTGATCTGAGCCACGCTAAGCGATGAATCAAAGTCTTGCAATACTAGCTTGGACACCAGAGCCACGAATATCACCAGGAGGCGTGACTTTATAGCCCAGCCTAAAACTTTCTTGGTTTGATACATAAATAGAATCGCTGTTGAATAATATATTTGTTGTTATAAACATTGGGATCCGCTAATAGACCTTTTACTATTAATATTTATAATGATTATAAGAATTATGGGTAAACTTTTTGGCTTTGATTAGTATATTACTAAAAGATTTGATGCAATTGCAATGATCCAAAAAAAATAGAGCTACAAAATTGCAAAAAACGAATGATGAGAGTGGGATTCGAACCCACGCCCTTTCGGACCACGGCCTTAACGTGGCGCCTTAGACCACTCGGCCATCTCACCGTTCAAATTATCACTGTGGCCAAGGGCAAAAATTTCCGTATATATTGAAAAGACAAAAATTAGCCATAATTCATTGAATAATGACATGACAATTACTCCAACAAAAGAAAATATACAGATACATCCATATAATCCTTGCATTTTAGCTGGAGTCTCAGTGATGATTGTCTAGGATAAAAGGAACTATCACAGTTCCCCTTTAGAGGAGACTGCAATATTGAACTTGATCTTAATGGCTAGTCATCAATCCAATGTTTGATTCTACTAATAACGAACTCACTAGTCTAACCTCTGTAACACACATATAAGTGTAATAACAAGGAGCAATTGATTTGTTTACTATCTAAAACACTTCAAAAAGACAATAAAATACACTAAAATACACTAAAATGCTCAAGCGAAAAGCTTGGTGAATGGCTTGGTACGTGGTTGAAGCCAGTTTTTCTCATCATAACTATAGGCTCCCTCAATCATGTGGAAGGTGTAAATGTGTCTTGACTTTTCAGAGCGATTTGGTGCTGATCTATGAATAACACTGCCATGGATGATCACAAGTGAGCCAGCCTTGACTTCTACAGTATGGAATTCTGAGTTATCAACAACTGGCGCAGGCTCCTTTGAAATATCAATAAACATAGTTCCTGAACCATCCTCCTTTGTGACGAACCTCTTGGTTATAGGGGCTGTCTTGTGAGATCCAGGTACAAATTCGAGGCATCCATTGTATATAGTGCAGTCTTCGAGAGCAAACCAGAATCCTACTGCACTAGGAGGATCGGTGTACAAAAACGACGAGTCTTGATGACTTGGAACTGATCCACCAATTCTAGGCTGTTTAAATATTAACATTGATTGTAGTACTAAAGGATCTTTGAATCCCAGAGTGTTTGCAATTTCCTTTATAGAGCTACTTAGGCTCACAGCAGAAAATACAGGGTTAAGAACATGCAAGCCATGGCCAATCTTATTTATAGCCTTATCGTTTGGAACTAGGAGCTTCCCATTAGCGTCAACTGCCTCTTCTTCAAGAAAGTATCTAATCTTGTCTTCCGATTCCAAAAAATACCTGTCGCCAACATGGCCTTTTCCCGACTCTTCGGTGGAAAACATAGTCTTTGGATGATCAGTTGGGTCAAAGGCATTAAGGAGCTTCTGCGCCTCCTGCTTCATATCATTGAGCTCATTTTCAGACAAGAAACTTGGAATAGTAACGAAGCCATCAGCGTCATACTAGATATAAACAAATAGGCATGTTTAGGTATGTACATGTATAGAGGCTTTCATAGTTTCATTGAAGGATAAATGCCAAACCTGCACTTACTTTGGACTTTAGTTCCTTGGTTAATCCTACCATGATTAATAATAAGAGAGCGTGTATTTGGGAATATATTTAGACAGAGTCGTAGAAAGGAGAAGAAAATGTAGTGCACCACATGGTCACGAGAAAAGGGGACTAAATAATGGCCTGTGCCCTAAACCTATAATCATCATACATTCCCAAGCTCTCGCATGACCTAATGGATCATCGAACTATTACATTATATGTGAGCTAAAAAGGAATATTGATTAACTAGACAAACATGTTAGGATAAGGAACGGATGTCTAATATACTTAAAGCTGCCAGAAACAAATTGCCCAATCTACTTACTAGCTGATATGTAAATGGGCTATGTGAATGGTAAAAGTTCACTTTATCGATGACAAGCACAGTATTTTCATAGAAGTTTAACAAACCACGTATCCATTAAAACATCAATCCATAATTCAATTCAATTTTGAGCACACTTATGTTTTGTTGTCTATTATACAGCCATTTTACAATCATAACACAGTTTCAAGGCTGTAGATGCTCGGTGTCACGAACACCAACAGAAATGTGCTCAGCCAAAGAACAACGATGCTTGATTAGTTAGATCACAAATAACTCACTGATCGTACTGATAACAGCATGAAACAATAAAAATACTGGTAGTGATTACTTGACAAAAACTATTTTGTGTAGTGTAAAAGACTCATCAACTGTCACCAAATCATCAGTGAACTTATGATGGGCAGCTTGTGTGGCACTTAAAAGTCAATCTGATCCAAACATTGACTTTACTCTTGTACTCTCTATTTCGCTTTTTTGTTTTGTTAAATATAAGTCATGCCTACCAAGAGCTTTGACCTTGAGGCCATTGTAAGACCAAATATTTGGGGGCTAGACCCATATCGCTGTGCTCGCGATGACTATAGCGATGGAATATTGCTTGATGCAAATGAAAACTCATATGGACCAGTTTCCTTGACCTCGCCCGAACAAAGCAGGTTACAGCTACACCGCTACCCTGATCCATTAGGTAGACCCGTTAAAGAGCGATTGTTGAAGCTAAGGCCTGGTGTCAAGTCTATTGACCAGATATTTTTGGGCGTCGGTTCCGACGAAGTTATTGACCTCTTGGTTAGAGTGCTATGCAATCCAGGCATAGACGAAATTCTGATTACTCCGCCCACGTATGGCATGTACAAAGTAGTTGCTGCTATCAATGACATTGGCGTTGTCAAGGTTCCATTAGACGTTGAAAATGGCCGCTTCCAACTCCAGACTGACCAGGTATTAACCTCCCTTCCTTCCTTTTGTATTATTCTAAAGATATTATGTTGGTAGATGGCTAAAACTAAAAATCCTGCTGTTCACTGTAGATTCTTGACACGCTTAAAGAACACCCAAATGTAAAAATCATCTGGCTCTGCTCCCCTGGTAACCCAACAGCAACAAGACTAAAGCAGGAGGATGTTGAGAAAATACTCAATTCATCCTTCAAAGGAATCGTTGTGGTCGATGAGGCATACATAGACTTTTCTAGTAGCAAGGAGGATCTTTCTCTTGCTCCATTGATAAACAGCTATCCCAATCTCATGGTTATGCAAACACTGAGCAAAAGCTTTGGCCTGGCCGGTATCAGATTGGGAGTCGGCTTTGCAGACAGCCAGCTGATAAGTGTACTAAACAAAGCCAAGGCCCCTTATAACCTTTCATCACTGGCTCTTGATGCTGCCCTTAATGCACTTAGTGACAAGTCTATACAGACAATGAAGGCAACCACTGCACATCTAGTACGCCAGCGCGACGAGTACCTTGTGCCAGAACTTTTGAAGCTACCTCTCATCGGTGGCATTGTAGGTCAGAGCGAGGCAAACTTTGTTTTGGCAAGATTCGTTGATAAGGACAACAAGCCCAATGATGCCCTTGCTCACAAGATTTATCTGGAAATGGCAGAAAACCGCGGGTTGGTGGTAAGATACAGGGGCACTGAGTTGGGATGCGATGCTTGCTTGAGAATTACTGTTGGGACAGAGGATGAAAACAAACAGCTCCTCAAAACATTGAGAACCCTTCTTGAAGCAGAGATCGCCAATGAAAACAAATAACAAATAAATCGGCTTTTTATAAATTTTATTTATGCCAAAACCTGAGAGCTATTCTAGTTTTGAGATAATAAAATATTACATCATTTATGCCTGCCATACCTAAAACCAAGTTAGTTTCACATGAACTTGAAAACATTTATTGACGCATAAAAACAATACCCATGTTACAGTGGTTATAAGACTCTCTAGGGTTGCAAAATAAAGTTGAAAATGGTAAAATTTCGACTAATGTTATGGTGGTGAGTGAGTTAGTAGCAATAGCTGGTCATAGATATTTATGAGGTGTTATGATGAGTATCAGGGTGTTGGTGGGATATC
Source organism: Mycoemilia scoparia (assembly GCA_027575805.1). NCBI lineage: Eukaryota > Fungi > Kickxellomycota > Kickxellomycetes > Kickxellales > Kickxellaceae > Mycoemilia > Mycoemilia scoparia. The sequence goes on along the minus strand of JANBPU010000005.1, from coordinate 40,927 downwards.
ACATCTATCGAACAGTTCCTCATCACCACTAGCCCACGATCTGACTGTTAGCATGGTAACATAGATCATCACCAGAGTGCCAAAGACAGCAAGAATGATATCCTTGAGACGTGTCCAGGTGGTGGTTGCGAGTCCCTTGTAGTGGAGCATAGAGGGGTAAATAAAGCTGAGCGGGACACATGCAAAGCTGCCGATTAAAGAGACAAACAGGTCTAGCTTTTTAGCGCCAAATATTGCAACGCCAGCTACCATCATGGCAAGCCCAAATCTGAATGCATTCTTTTGCCACTTCACTATAGGGTTACCTTTACCAGAGTGAACAAATATACCAGCTTCGAGAATGCGAATGGCTGGGAACAACTGCAGAGGGACTGAGAAGAGAATCGCCAATGAGTAGACAAATTGGACGCTGGAAGTCCAGCCATTGCTAGGGAGGTTGAGCAATATGACTGTTTCAACCTTGCTCCCGAAAGCAAGGTACGAGAAGGCACCAGCAGAAATAAAGATCACTCCACAAACAAGCAGTGTCAACAAAAGCACACGAGCAAACTTTTCTGGGTGCTTCATGCCATCAACGACAGGGATAATAAGACCGATCCCTTCAAACGAGAATACCGCAGTACCAATAAATAGTGGGAACTTTTCATAGTTGAATTGCTTTACATCGGGAGCAGGGCCATCACGAGCAATTATAGCAAAGTCGTGGTAGAATAAGTATCCGAGACCAAGGACAATGAACACATCGGCGACCAGTGCCATCAGCGAGAAGTTCTTGATCTTGCGGACCATCGCCATTGGTACATATGCCAGCTGTTGTATAAGAACCCAAGACACAATGGAAATGTTGTATTTACAATCGGTTATCGAATTCCAAAGATCCCTCATGTTTGTAGCAACAAATATTGTGTATGCACAGCAGAAACCAAGCTGTGAAATCACGATGGATGCCAAGATGGCTTGTCTCATTGGTTCTCCATAAAGTTTGTATCCAAGATCTCCGTAGCTACCACTATACTTGTGATAGCATTCGACCAAAAGGAGCATGCAATGGAGTGCTATAGCCCCAACAGATACCAGCAACAATGACGAAAACCCCAGGCCGCCATTGTAAAAGGCCCGTGGCAAGAATAGAACACCGGTTCCAACAAAAGACTTTATAAGCAAGAAGAATGCCTTCTTGGCAGATGCCGTCGCATGCGATGAACGATCTTGCGACTTAGTCCGAGAGTGGCGCCCGTCCCCTTCTTCGCCGGATAGTGCCGAATGTCTGGTTCTCCTGCGTCTCCTGTGCACTCCATCCCGGGATCCAGGGATAGAGCCATAGTTTTGCTGCTGTACAGAGCCCTGGTAATACAGAGCCTCCTCTTCATCGATTTCTACTATATCGTCATCTTCATCGCTAGGGTAATGGCCACCAGCAAAGTGCCCATATAGACCAATGAAGTCGACAAAGTTGCTGGTCAGCATGTTTGGTGGGGGTCTGCCTTCGCGCCAGGCGCGTTCTCTCATAAAGTGACGGCGAAAGCCACCTGGTTGGACAATTTGGTTATGCATAAATGGGATGTCCCACTCTGAATCTGATTGGATAACTGAAGGCTCGATGGCTGAAAACGAGCGAGCTCTGTTTAGGCCACGAACGGACATGGATTCGTCTGCCTGCTCCTGCCATTTATAAAGTTGATGTGTGACATCCCCTGAAGGGAGTGTGAGCGGATCTACAGTCACGCTCTCGCTATTATCCACATCCTGTTGTCCGTCATTATCATAGTAGCCATCATCCTCGTTTACATCTCCCTCGTTGCCCTTGTCATCTTCATCCTCAACATACGTGTCTGGCCTGGCCGACTTTCTGGATCTACGAGAACGGGCAAACTCGCTGGAGGGCTGCTTGCCCTTGTCATCAGAAAGAATCGAGCTTTCTGTTTCCGCCCCCTTTGCCTCAATTCCTTCGTAAACACCGCTTGCTGGCCTGGTAACAAGGTGGAGCTTCAGCCGTCTTGCAGCTTCTTCTTGAGTCAGAAGTGCTGTTGCCTCTGCAGCGCTATGATTTGTAGAATCAGCTATCGAAGGCGTCAATGCCTGATGGTGAGGGCCTGGTGCGAGCATTCCTTCTTCAGGAGTGTGCCCCGCGCCCCCGATGGACAACGAAGCGAACCCTGACTGGGACTTGAAGGAGGACGGCATTTCTGACAGCATTTGTGTGGCCTGTGCAAAAGCTGGAGAAGACGAAAAGCTCCCAGCAACATCGCCTTGGGACTGCGGTGCATCACTCTCCTTGCCCTTACCCTTGATGTTGATATTTCTTGGCCGGGGTGAGGACATTTTACCTAATGGGCAAAGTTAAATGAGTAAGCAAATGATACTTAGTATGTAATAAAATAATAAGAGTCAAAGTGCTATGCAACCAAAGTCGATATGTGCCAGCAAAAGAGAAAATGCTTTAAAAGTTGCTGGTGTCTGTCTTTGGGGCATAAAAAGGATATAAGCCCAATATAATGGAAAGGTATATGCATACTTCAATGTATTGTTGGTTGTATTAAAAGCAGGCACATACCTTCTTCCGCTTCTTTCTTGACAGTAGGTGGTATATAAACAAACGACAAGTAAGCTAACAAGTCAAAACAAGCCCTTCTGTAAGTATACTTATATATTTCTATTTATATAAAGGAAAAAGGACAAGTAGGAAAGAAACAAAGTTAGATACCTTGGGGACAAAATAACCCAAGATCAATAGCAGCAGTATTTCCGCAACCATTAGTACCGCTTGAATTATTGATCATGAGTGGTGGTGCTTCTTCTAAGCCCTGCTCAAATCATTTGAGATTCACGTTCGTTTAACGTGAACAACTTTATGCAAGCGGACACTTTGGAAACAGCACAAAGCAAGACAATCCCAAAAAAGATAAAAGGCCTTGCCTAGAGAGTAGTAGTATTTATTTCAGAATTCTGAAGCTTCTTGCTCTATTAGTACAGGCAATTTAATTCCCTTATAGTGATACACTGATTTAAAGTATGCTAAACGTTGCGGGTTCGGCCATTTTCAAAAACTGGTTATACATTCTATAAGCAAGCATGCCACAAGACTGACCACTCATTGATACATTTCTCTCCAGATCATGCTGGCCTATCTCCCAACATTTGATAATACAAAAAACTGCGGTTGCTAAAGATGTTGCTTCTCTTTCTCCTAGAAAGAGTAATGTCCTGAAAAGGGAAAAATGCAAACAATCGCATATTCTATTTGTTTTGTAAGTATTCAATATAATTTCATTTTATTTGCATTTTTGATATGAGATTATTGTTTGCTAGCACATTGTAAAGCTTTAAACCTAGTCCTATAACATCATCATTACTACATGGCTTGCTGCAAAAAATATTATACCAGTTACAACTGATACGATTGACAAATGTAACTTTGTTTAGTCCATCCACGATCTCTCAACTGGAACACTCCACTTAGTGGTGATTTTTCTGCGATAAGTGAAGAACTCAATTCCACCATCACCCGTTATATCAGTCACACCGAACTTGCTTCTCTGGATCCCTCCAAACGAAAATGGCTCTCTATTAAACAGTCACACATGTACACATTAGTTACTACACTGACTCATGTATTATTTTGGTATTAAAGGGGATACACAAATATTTGCAATTTCCTAACCTTGGGACCTATGTTGGCACGTAAATCGTTACCGAGGAATAATATGAAAATATTATACAAGCATTTCAACAAAAGTTAGTTTTTGAGCTCAGTCGTTAACACAGTAGTCAAACATAGTCAATATTTAACCATACTTACAGGAACACCAATGTTTACACCAAGCATGCCAGCACGGAATCTCTTTGTAAACCACTCTGCTGCTGCTCCTGATCCAGTATAGATACATGCCGCATTGCCATAGTCGTTGGCATTTTCGATCTCGATGGCCTCTTGAGCAGACTCACAGATATAGACAGAAATCACAGGCCCAAATATTTCTGTGTGCATTGCGCTGTCGCTTGTTGATCCATGAAGAATCACAGTGGGACCAAGCCAGTTACCATTGGTGTCTTTTCTCTTGGAGACAAACTCGCTCTGCAAACGACCGTCTAGCAAAATCTTGGCCCCTTCAGACTCTGCTTGGGAAATGCAGTTCTCAATCCGAATAAGAGAGCCCTTATCTATAATTGGGCCCATCACACGAGGCGACTGGTCTGAACCAGGGTTGATTTTGGATGCAATGTCAACAACCCTTTTTATAAGTCTATCAGAGAATTTTTCGCTGGAGCCCTCAGCTCCATCTTTTTTGGCGTTCTCGACAATGAGAAGTGCTGATGCTGCCATGCATCGCTCTCCAGCACACCCTGTAAACGAATTTACAATGTCCTGAGCTGTCATCTCAATGTCACAGTCAGGGAGAGCCACAAGATGGTTCTTTGCGCCACCCAGCGCCAAAACTCTCTTGTTCAGGCGAGTGCAGGTGTGGGAGATGAGCTCAGCAACTGCGGAAGTGCCGACAAAGGTTACTGCTGAAATGCCCTTGTGAGAGATCAGCGACTCTACCGTCGACTTGTCGCCATGGACAATGTTGAGCACGCCTTCTGGGAGTATCGACTGGGATATTTCTGCCACTCTCGTCATAGTGATGGGGACTTTTTCTGATGGCTTGAGAACCATTGTGTTTCCACAGCCAATGGCAATCGGTAATGTCCAGAACGGAACCATGAAGGGGAAGTTGAATGGTACAATGGATGCAACAACACCCAATGCAACCCTTTCGTCACGACATTGGACACCTCTACTAACATCTTCTACCTTTCCCTGGACTAACTGTGGCAGACTGATAGCATACTCCAACGTTTCCAATCCCTTTTGGACTTCGCCTATTGCCTCTGTCTTGTTCTTTCCGTGCTCCTTGACAATGAGATCAGCAAGTTCATCCATATGCTCAGTGAGAGCATTGTACAGCTTGAGCAAGTACTGAGCACGGGTCTTGTAGGTTAGCCCTGACCAGGACAAGAATGCCTTCTCTGACGACTTTACGGCTGAGTCGACTTCCTCGTACCCGGATATAGGGACGTAGGCGATTATTTCATTTGTATGCGGGGAGCTTACTTCAAGCGTGCTTAGTCTATTTCCGGCCTCAGTCGCCTTACACCCAACCCAGTTAACGAGGGTAGGGACGTCGTTTGAACTAATAGCTTTTTCAATAGACATTTTGGTATGGGTTGATCAGCAGGTAGTTTGGACAACGGGTAACGACTATACTTTGTAAAAATGACAGACAAAGAAATAAAAGCAGAATAAAGAAAATAAAGCCCTTAATTGCTGGGTTTGCTGGTCTGTGGATCATTAAATAGAGCACATGATCTCGTGGCAGCCCAGTGTGGGATAGTGATATCAGCCTAAACAATCACACATTCGAATTGTACGTGTTGTGTAGAGCAGCTAATTTATTACTTGGATATTGCTGTTGGAATCACGCCAGCACAATGTAGAAAGAAAAACCAGATACATGAATAGTGAGCTGAGCTCTTCCCAATAGAAAATAGAACTATGAAAACAGACAAATTGACAACAAAACCGCCCAGTTAAATGGGGGCGTAGAAGGATATCTGCATATTACCCGAAGGTGGGGATGTGATGGTTTGATGAATGGCTTAGAAGCAGAATGAAATGCCATGTTAAATAGAAACAAATTTATCCCAAAATGACACATTAAAACACATATTAGGCTTTCTGGGTTTGGCGGCGATTGTCATACTTTGCTAGTGCAGCAAAGAATTCGGCAAATGGCTGTGGGTACCAAGGCGTAGGTGAGCCACTAGTAAACCAGCCAAGATGGCCACCATAATCGGTAGTAGCAAGTACAACATAAGGGTTATTTTCAATGTCGTGGTAAGGAATGCAATCTTTCGGAGAAATGGGATCATCGAGAGCATTAACACATAGCAATGGAACTCGGACTTTAGAGATGTATTGGCCTGAGCTGGCATCTCTATAATAGTCCCAACAGCTCTCAAACCCAAAGACCTTTGCGGTCAATGCATCATCATACTCGCTGATCTTTTTGGCGTTCTTGATCTCCTCCTCGACAATTCCAAATTTGCTACCATCTATGCTATCCTTGTGTCTAAAATACATACGCTGCAGGGCACCAGTGAGGTTGGGCTGGTAGAGATTGCGGTTAGCCCATGTTGGCTTTTCCATGTTTTCGGCTGCCTTGACGAAATCGAACGGATTGCATACTGAGATTGCACCTGAAAGCAAGCAATTCTCGCCCTCTTGTCCGACATATTTTACCAGCACGTTAGATCCCAACGAAAATCCAATTCCAAACAACGATGAATTGGGGAAACGAGAATGCACTTCCTTGACAATCTGGCGGATATCATCTGTATACCCACCGCTGTATAATTGGGAGGATGTGAGCTTGCTTCTGCCACATCCACGGAAGTTAGCCACAACAACACGGAAATTAAAATCGTCCGAAGTAAACTTTTTGGCCACAGCTCTGACATAATATTCGTGGCTACCACCAGTTAGCCCATGAAGAATTATAACAATCGGTCTGTCATCTTTTGGAACCGATTCAAAAGAAGGTGCCCAGTCTAGAGCTACATTCCCCCCGTCTTTCATGTGAAGCAACTCGCGCTCATATTTCACATCACCTGGCTTGTTCTTCTTGGCCATGAATGTGTTAAAGACTGTCTGAAGATGACCAGACCACAGGTAAGGTGTTGGGTAAAAGAAGGCCTTCCCAGAATCAGTAAGAGAAGGGCATCCCTCGTTCATGATATCGATCAACGTCTTTTTCTTGCCGCTTTCATCCCTATTATCTACTATGGCTACTGTATTTTCAGCATGCAAGAGCTTTACATTACACTGGCTATATTTGTACTTGGCATAGGCATACACAGCGGCAGCTCCAGCCAAGCCAGCAACAGCCCACTCGGCAGTAGTTGATCTTTGTCTCTTTATTGCCATTACTGCCTTAAATATGTATGATGTGCTTATAAAACGATCTAGATCCAGAAAGAAAGAAAGAGAGAAAGAAGAATGAAACAGAAGAGCTCGAGTTTGGATCCTTACTAATGTGGAGGAATTAAATAAGGGCTGATTTGGATTAGTGGCTTCACTTGTAAATCGGATCCGGTGTTTCAGACGGGCCCGGTAATGAATTCTGTTATATTGTTAGCGTCGGCCACTGGATGTGGTGGGCGCGAAGTTATATGTAAAAACCATGTGAAAGTGATATTCTAATTACAAGTTTAGCAAAAAGATGAGGGGTCTCATGAGAAGTGGTATGGTAGGTTTATGTGTGTGGTCCTTGCACAGGAAGCCTCAATTCCTAAAGGAGAATCGGATCCCACACAGCAGTTCAACAATGACTATGGCTCAGACTATGATAATCGGATCATCTCAAAATAAGCATTTCAGATAGAGATTTTAGATAACCCTTGCGATGCACTTGCTAAAAGGATGATGCTAAAATACTCTAAAAACAATACCCTGAACACAATGGTTTGAACCAAATGGACATTTGCGAGTCAATACAGAGAATAATTTTTGTCGGCCAATTATGATCCCTATGCATGATATTTTTTGAAGGGTACCTTTTGGTGACCAACGATTAAATGGGCAACCACAGCTAAATGTGAGATCACCATTTGTTAGTAAATGATCACTCTTCAAAAACAACGGCCCATATTGCCCCAGGTTTTCAATCCTCTGGCCATTTTTTACACAAGCACTGAAACAAACAGATTACTAATCAATCAGAAACATTTGTTTGGTAGCTAAATTCTAAGTTTTATTCATGCTGATGATAAACTATTATTTATTGATAGGACGGAAACGGAAAATAAAATAATAAGGAAAACAATAAACGATACTGGTTAAAAGCCTTGATTTAAAGGTACCGGCTCTCATGGCCCGACTAAAACAAATTTTTAGTTGCAGCAGCAAGCACGAGTGCGTGGGTGTAGACGATTGCAGTTTTTGCAAGTCACCCATGTACTCCAAGATGAATACTGCTCTTCCCAGCTAGAATAGGGAATAGACGAACAGCTATATTTGTCACTATGATGTGACTTGGAGATGTTTTTATTGGGTTTATCACCGAAACAATAACCAAATTTTGAGCTTTTCTTTTGCTTCCCACAATTGCATCCTGAGACACAAGCATTCGCAGGTCCTCTGCAAAGTGGAACCATCGCGTACTTTTTACCCTCAGATTCATAGACTTTGGCCTCAAGTTTGCCGTAGTAAGATGGTACAGAGGAATAATATAAGCCCATGTTAAAAACGAAGATGAATGTCGGTGTTGTATCGGTTTAATTGAGAGGTGGATATATATATATACAATTCAGTATTAACAGCGATGAAGGTGTAGAAGTGGAAGTAATAGTTGTCCTAGAAGATGTTGTGAATCTCAGAGTTATAAAGCCTACTTAAGCATAGACAGACTTTATCAGGTATTTATGTGTTTCGAAACAGGCGGCAAACGTATGACTAGTCAGTCGCTATTCACTTTTAGATGACAGTGGCGCTCAAAGCTACTCCGAATCATGATTCCTAGCCTTTTGAACCTAAAATCAGTAGTCCTATTAGGATTACATTTCTAGATGTCTTTGCATCTTTAGCCATATGCAGTATCCTCCAGTTGCAGCTCAGGCCACTTTAGTGTCGTTTTGTGCGTCACAACACATACGTCTGAGCATCTTGGAAATAATAACACCAATATGTATAATATAATAAAAAATAAAAATAACTTTCTTTACTTCAATACAGACAAAGTCGTTTGAAGGATGCGTTTTGTCTATGCCGATAATTGAGACACATGGAGTAGCAAATGACCAACTGGAATAAAACGAAAGATGTACGGTTGCATAAGCTAATATAATGCTGTCCAGTTATAAGTATAGAATAGTAATAGCAATCCTGTCACAGGAAACTTTTTTGATATTGGCTGCTTAATACCACGCTTCTTTTGTGTATCCTGAAATAATACAATACTGATAAATTATTTATTAGGGATATATCACCTGAACAGGTAGCTGCGGAGAAAACATTTATAGTAGAAACATATACAATACGGTTAATAAAGCAGCATGTCTGAACATAAGTGTATCTATCAATGTGTATGAATGGTCGACCATGTCAGTTAGAACTATAAAGCTTAGTTCGGACTGTTCTAGCAGCATTCGTATATTATATATATATATATATATATGGCTTTGGTGGGTATTTTTCTACTCCAAACAATTGTGCTTTATATTAAAAAGATGCCCCTATGTCGGTTTAGCTTACGACAATAATAAAGAAGCAGAAATATTACCCAGCATTCCTGTAATCAGAGGCACATGGAGCTGAGGTGCTCAGTGTTGTGAGGAGTAGACTGGGGCCTCAATATTCGATTATTGAAGTGTTCTAGAAATGGCTTGGTATTTCTTGATATCCCCAGAGAAGTTGCTTGGTGAGTGTGTGTCACAAAGGCTATTTTGGCCTTTGAAATTCAAAATCTTTATGCCAACCAAACTCCGAAGATCTGGAGGAAATCTGGCGAGATGCCTCCACACCTCTTCCTACATCTTTTTTCTAATAAAAATATACGCCCAAATCCAAATTTATCAGGGAATTACAATCATAGTCAGACTTAGAATCCAATTTATCACCAAATGCCAACAAGGCGCAGCATATTAAATTCAAACTAACACTGAAAATATAGGTAGCTATTTTTGAGGCGTGACTGTTTGATACTAAGCAGGGATTGTGCCTATAAAAATTGGCCACCAAAAGGCACCCTTCAAGATTATGATCCATATTCAATATAAATTTTGATAAAAATACCTCATTGATGAGAAGTCTCTCCATTTGAAATCACTAATAGTTCTGTATCCGCATTGAATTAAAGCAGATCGGAAGTTGCGGCCAGTAGCAGCGGGGCGTGGACTTCAAAAGTCAGGATGGCAGGAAGATAGTGCCGTTCTTTTTAAGTGCACCAGATGGAGCGGCACGGGCTTTGTAGTGGCCAAAGGAATTACAAATAAAATGCGCAGTCGGTGATTGGCTGATCCGATAACAACCGCCAGGATTATATTTAGTCGGAGCACGTTGGGTACACGCGTGTGTAATCTCAAACTCAGCATTATCATCACATCACAAGCCATCAGGTAGTAGCACGAGAAATACAATATGTTTTGGTGGCGACCATAGTGGTTTGTCCTCATCTTTTCCCTCTCCAATAGGCATACGGAGCCACTCTTTATATATATCTTTTTGTTCTGTAAATAGAGAGATAGTTTCTTTAGAAATTCGATAGCATTAATACTAATGTCTGGAGAAGGACCCAAGCAGATAGCGCCACCAACGCCCGGCGGCGACGAGGACATCAAAGAGCAGGACCGCTTTTTGCCAATAGCTAATGTGGCCAGAATTATGAAGCGCGCCCTACCAGAAAATGCCAAAATAGCCAAAGAAGCCAAGGAAACAGTGCAAGAATGCGTATCTGAGTTTATTTCATTTATAACAAGTGAAGGTATGTATATGGCACTATTGTTAAAGACCTGCTGGCTCTGTTGGTGCTAATGCTGTTATTAGCAACTGCAGTCTACAGAGCCGTTTATTTTTCCCTTACACATACCGAGTATGTGTATACATGCCTTATCAAGAATCTTGTAATGAAAACACCTGTCTGATCATGTGTATGCTGTTGTTATATGGCAAATTAGCAAGCGATCGGTGCCAACAAGAAAAACGAAAAACCATTAACGGCGAAGATATCCTATGGGCAATGCAGTCGCTGGGATTTGAAAACTATGCGGATGCACTCAAGGTTTATTTGACAAAGTACCGAGACTCAATAAAGGTAGACAAGGACAACACGGGAAAGACTGAGGAAGAAACGACGCTAGTGGATCATAATGCAGGGCAAATTCACCAAGATCCATCAATGGTTTCATACCTTAACCAACAAGGCCAGCAGAACCAGTTTTATGGATAAAGAGAACGTATATTATATTTAAATGTGACTGCAAGCGTGTGTGGATGTGCGTCTATTTGTCTGTTGGAATATGGGTGAATAAACCATATCACATTATCTCTAATCAATTGCAGCAACAACATCTACCACGACAATCATTACAGCACAAACAAACCGCAAATAATAATTAATACCCTTCCAACATGTTTAAAATCGTTTAGATCTTCCAATACCATACACACCAACACCTTTTCCCTGTTAATACTGTCGTACATTATCATTTACCTTCGAGACATGCTCAGAGTGGTTTGAACTGGCCATAATGGCAGAATGTACACGTATAATCTTCTAGGCTTCCAAAAGCTAGACATTTATATAGCCTAACTTATTTTTTGGGTTCTGTCTCTAACCTCACCTCTACTTTTATTGCTATCCTTCCCCACATTCTATTTCGATCTTTCCACTTGCCCCATATCTCTCTCTCTCTATCTTCCACCCAATATACCAACCATCGCCAAATATATACCTTCTTGTCAATTTTGTACCACTTACCATGACTCTACTTTATCAAATAAAAGCTCCAGCATTGCTCTGAAATAAAACTTGGCATCTTAGTATAAATCGGCTGTCTCTTGTCATTATTGCAAAAAACAAACCTATGTATGCTTTGGACCCTTGGGCTGTGGTGTTTTTTGGTAAATAGCCTTTCCAGCTGCACTTAATAAAACTGGTGGTTGGGCTATTGATCTATTTTTGAACTCCTTTAGCAGAACAACAATATTTTTTCATAAACCTGCTTTTATGGCTCGCTATGGTCTTGAAAGTTTATATTGACCACAGACATGTCTGTGTAGGTGAGTTATAATGCAGCTATTAATAGCCACTATAGATTTTTGTTGTTGTGGTGACGAGTTTGCCTTGGTTCAAAAATGAACCTATTTATAGTATGGCGTGCAGGCCATCTTGTTATTGGATGTGGATAGGCAACTTTACATTATGATTGTTCTGGTGCTGCATAACGATACAAAGCATTTCTCCCAGTGCTGCTCAGAAGATTTCAAGTTTTAGGGGATTGACTAAACATGGGCTGAATCATTAAATTCCCATCAGCTCAATTGCAGACATCATGGATAGAAAAAAGATAGAAGGTCAGGTGATGATAGAATTGATATTAACAAATGATAATATCTGAGTATGGTACAATGATGCTGCCACACCACGTCTTCCTCTATCAAGGAAATGGCCACTGTGGGTTTTCCCATCTCTCTTCACTGAGATGAGACCCGAGACTTATGCACGATATCTTCTTCGAGCAACATTATCCACAGTGCGCTTCCTCGCCCCAAACTATTTAAACAGATTTTATAAACATCTCATACATTTAATAGTGGATTTTCAGCCAGCAAGACGGTGGTGGTGCATCAATACTCACTATACACATCGCCTCAGCGAAAATGTCTTGATGGCAGGGTATTGTCTCTCTCGTATATGTGTGGGGGTGTTTGCTTTGCCATACTCTCTTGCTTCCTAATTTTCTTACAACCTGGATATCTAGACATTTGTCCTTTAGCCCTTTTATCATTTTCCAATCTCTCATTTTAATTTCCTTAATACAATATAGCATCCATTTCTTTATCTCCACTAGCATTTCGAGCGATTTTGTAGCTTTGCTCTATCTCTCATCATCATACACATCCCTGTTTCCCCACTCTTGTCTACACCTATATTTGTTATTTACTGTTTTTGTGTAGCTCCTGTAGTAGTAGTAGTTCGCGGGAGAAAGAGAGGGTCGTCTTTCTGGTGATATCAGAGATACAATATAAACACATACACCTAGTATTGCTATCATTCTAGTTGCTACCTAAGGATGGCTGAGATAGTCCTTTCGCGCCTGCGCTATCGGTCGCCGATAGTCCAAATCCTAATCATGAGCTTTGTGTGTTTCGCCTGCCCTGGTATCTTCAATGCTATCATGGGTATTGGTAACGATGGAAAGACAACAAAAAAGGACTATAACAACGCCCACACTGCCACCTACGCTGCTCTTGCCGTGTTCAGTTTGCTCGGTGGGGGTATTGTCAATATTTTTGGTCTTCGAATCCCCATCTTTTTCTGCGGCCTGATGTACGCTTTGAACACTGGTGCTCACATATACTACAATACCGCTGAGACCAACACAACAGCCTTCCTCATAGTGTCTGCTGTTCTGATGGGCGTTGGTGGTGGTATCCTTTGGGCTGGTCAGGGCATGGTTATGGTCTCCTATCCGCGCGATAATGAGCGAGGCAGCTTTATTGCTATATTCTGGGTTATATTCAATATTGGCGGCATGCTGGGCGCCATTATTCTATTTTCCTTGACGTTTACGCCAACCGGAAATATCGACTATGTTAGCAATGCATCCTACATCGTTTTGACCTGTATCCAAGTTCTTGGTGCTGTTTCTGCGCTTACCCTTGTGTCTCCAAAGCACATTATGCGCGATGATGGTGCCCTGGTCACCACTTCAGATGATACCAGTTCAATCACCGAGGCCACTGAGACTGCCAGGCTGTTTTCAAACCGCTGGCTCCTTTTGCTCACCCCAATGTTCTTCACATCCAACTTCTTCTACACATACCAGTTCTCCCCATTCAACAACACCCTATTCACCATGCATACCCGTGGTTTCAACAACATCTTCTACTGGGGCGCACAAAGTCTTATGGCAATCGTTGCTTCGTTCTTCCTTGATCAGAAGGGCTGGTCTCGTAGGCGCCGCGCTCTCATTGCTACCATCACCATAGCTGTTGCCTTCAATGCCGTTTGGATCGGTGCTCTGATGTCCGAGATGTTTGACCGTGATCCCGACTACAAGCCGGAATCCGGTGGTTACTACGATATCCGTGCGTCCAATGGTGCCATGGTTGGCACAATCTTCCTATACATATTTTTTGGCTTCTGCGATGCTTTGTGGCAGATACTTGCTTACTGGTTCATCGGCACCATGACCAGCGACCCACACATCACAGCCAGATATGTTGCTTACTACAAGTTTGTCCAGTCCCTTGGTGCTGTTGTTGCCTGGCAGCTTGATGCCAATGACGTATCCTCGCTTGCCCAGCTGATCATATGCTGGGCCCTCGTCAATGTATCGCTCCCACTGATGTTCTATGTTGGTGCAGTTACCAAGGAGCTCATGTACGACTCCATCCCGCCCAGTCTTATGTCCTCTCATTCCACTGATGATCTAGAGTCGTTCCATGAGCTTGGTCCTCAGTCTTCACTAAGAGAAAAGTCCAACCCCGAACTTGTTAATGAAAATACTCCACTCAAAGGGTAGATTCTGTTATCCAACAAACTATTTTTATCGCCTGTTCTTTTTAATCTGTTTAACATTGTGTTTCCCTTCATCTTCACATCATCATCACATTATTGCTTATTTTCCCCTGAAAAATATTTATCTTTTTTATAACAAAATTTCTCCATGGGTTTATACTTTATTATAGATGATAACTCATCTCAAACCTCTGTTATTTCCTGTCATTTAGTTGAATTTAAATAATAAACAAAAGTAGCAAAAAAAATAAACTAATTAACCAGTCTAAGTTGTTCTTCTGTCAATAGCTTGAATAATAAATGGAATAACAAGGGGAAAAAAACATGAATGCACATTATTTGGAACACTATAAAAATCGATCCGGATATTCTACCAGCATATTGGTGTATAAACATTTTGTGGATTTTGGGAGATAGGTTGTTTATTCTCTAGAGATATCGCGTCCGAACATTGTCTTCTTAGCCCAATCGTACATAACAAATGCGGTGCTCCGAATTGAGAAGAGCTCAGAAAGGTAAGCACTTCTCCAGAATAGGTAAGTGGCAGCACCACCGGATTTCAGGCTGCGGTTGAAGATGGGGAGCTCGGCAATGGCCTTGTCCGATCCAATGTAGGCAAGAGACCCATAGCTGGTATATTGGAATGGCGTCTCCTTTTCAACATCTTCATACCCACTGTCGCTGTCAGCAATACCATTGAGGGCCTTTGCTAACCACTTGCCTTGTCGCTCGGCAACCTGGGCAAGAGGAGCATACTTACTAACGGAGCAGTCACCAAGTGCCCAGATGTTCTTGACACCCTTAACACGGAGATAGTCATCGACTACAAGACCGCGTGGGCTGCTTTGATCATCCTTAGATATTTTTGATCTGAGCTTCTCAGTGACAGCACGGGCCTTGTTGCCAGTGGCCCATACGATCAAGCCATAGGGGATTTCGACAAGGTTTTTGTTTTCGTCTTGGACAGTGATAGTAGTTTCTTTGACTTCCTTAACCATGGTCTTGGTCAAGATGTTGATACTGTTCTCCTTGAAAGTGTTTTGGGTGTACTCGATAAGCTTTTTGTCGAACATTGGCAAAACATTGGGGAGTGCTACATAGACAGATCAGCAAAAAGATCAAAGGAATATATATTTTTAGTCATCTTTTTAATTTTGGTTTGATGGATAACAGATGGATATTTGGTGAAAATGGCAATGGTTCACCCCCTTCTTCCTTACCTTCAACAAGAGTGATCTTTACATCCTCGACTAGTTCTGGGTACCAGTATCTTAGATCGTCAGTCATAAAGTCATAGAGCTCGCCAGCATACTCTACGCCGGTTGGTCCACCACCAACAACAACCATATGCAGAAGACGTTTCCTTTCTTTGGGCGTCTGGCCCTTGTACGCTGCAGTCTCAATACCTATAGCAATAATAGTAATAAGGTAGCAGAATATTGATCAGATACAACAATTAATAGCAGAGGGATTAGTACCAACATTTGGCACTTGATGATTATATGGGCATACTTACAATCCATCAGCTTTTGGCGAATCTTCTTAGCATCCCAGATTTCCTTCAGGAAGCAGGCATACTTTTCTACCCCAGGAGTGTTGAAAGTGTTGTTCATGGCACCAACAGCCATTACTAAATAGTCGTACTTGAGAACTGTTTTTGGTCTTTCAGCTTGAACATCAGTAAATCCTTGGATGGTGATCTCGTTTGTTTGTGGGTTAACATCTGTGCAGTTGGCCTCATAGACAGTGACATCCCTAGACTTGTGGCGAGTGATGTGGCGGATGGGCTCCATGATCGAACGGTTTTCAATCGTGCCCACAGTGCAGCTGGGGAGCAGGGGAGTGAACAAAAAGTAGTTGCGAGGAGACACAACAACCTACAAAATTTGATTGATATTGCACAGAAGAAAGGCCATGGCCGTGAGTTTATGGTGGTGACGTTATTATGCAATATCACAAGGAAATCAGCCTTTCTTCATTGTTTTCACGAGCCAGAGAGCCCACAGCTATATACTTACAACGTTATATTTGTCAGTGTCGACGTTCTTGAGAACGGTTGCAGCACCCCAGCCAGTCCCAAGAATTACCAGTGTTTTCAGATTGGGATCGTATGGCTTCTGGTTGATTGGGTATTTGGCGTCATAGATTTTCCACCCGATATAGCTAGTAGCTGTTGCTACAGTGAACAGCGTACCATATTTGATACCGGACCAAAGCCTACTCCGTGAATAGCCCTTAGCACCGGCGGTAGTTGACATGGATCTGAACACGCTGGTGCTGTGGCTAGATCCAACCTTGGCTGTCCGGTAGATCCCGGCAGAGATAATTCGAAGGATGTTTTGTCCTATAAACGTGTATAAGCGAGTTTGCAGGATAATGGTGAGTAAAAACTCAGGGCGGTTCCAGCTGGATCAAATGGCTAGTATAGAAAGACTTACTGTTACTGGCAGCGCCCCTCATTGATAAGGTGGAATGTGATGATTTTTAAGGGATATAAAGGTATGTAAATTCTATCTCTGTGTGCGTGTAAAGAACAAAGGCCGCAAAAGGGAAGGCGAGGACTATGATAAGCTAGCAACACACCAGGGTATTTGCAACTAACAGAAAAAGCGTGGGCGAAAGAAAGTGAAGAAAGTAAGGATCCGGCCCATCAGGTGGGCTGGATATTATGTGGCCTTTATAGGAATCCATGTGCCAAGGGGAGCCATTGGTATATGAGGGGGCGAATGGTATGACCAGCATTGAAACAAATTTTCAAAACAGAAAACCCTTTCAATCGTTATCTCGGATCTTCGGAAAATTCATGACACACCCAAACTACACGCCTGTTACTAAGATGCGTAATAACCTTTGCAAGTTGTTGAAGGAAATTCGAAATAAGTGATTTTCAAGATCTACATTCCGTCTGCGGAGACTTGTGGCCAATTGCAGGATCAGGCATAATGAAGAAATAGTTGCCACAACACACACAGCTCATCAAGACAAACCAAAGCAACAGTAACTCACGTTCCTCTCAGTGTGCCGTCGCTTACCACTGCCACACTTTTAGCTCTCATGGCCCAGTTATGCACACCATGTTGGAGACTATCCCTCCCACGATCGATGGCATTTTAGAATATTTACTTATGATAGTGACTCTTTGAAACGGGCTTTATCGATGTTATCAGTTATTGTATGGGCTCGAAATAACCCCAAACTTGGGGATCTGATATAATAAAATATTTCTTCCAACCGCTCGCAGATGGGATGACTGAATTCAGCTCTATCCATATACGAAAAAAGACAGACACGCCAAATTTTGTGTTGGTATTTGAAATGGAGGCATTCATTTTTATATCCAAGCACTCGTGTGCTGCACCGTTTTTTCTTGATTAAAGCGAGATTTGGCAAATTCGCATAAAGCTGGAATATGGACCATGATTTTTGAAGGGTATCTTTTGGTGGCGAATGATTATAGGGGCAATCCCAGCTGACTACCAAATAGTCACCCTTCAAAAATAACTACCCATATGCTCACCAACTCAAGCCTATTTGCTGCATAGAACGTGTCTTTGACAATAGTACCATGGCCTGCTTAGAAATATGTGAGGCGAGAGTCATGTGCCAAAGTGGCATTGTCCATACCCTTATCTGTGCCATCTATGAGCTGTTTTGCATACATTTAAGTTTACATGGGGAGGCTATTTGCATGTAGTGCGCTAGTAGCACCAATAGTCTGTACTAAAGGTCTGTGGCGGCAGTAGCAGCAACAAAAGTGATTATAGTGGTGGTGGTCAGTGCTCACAGATTTCAAAAACTCCATAGGAGCAATTTCGTTGCTGTATCAGTTGTCGCCTGATTAATACCTAGGGGGCCAGCTCTGCGTGGGAAACCATTGTTCGAGCCTGCCGCTTGTTCTGCGCTTTTTTTGGTCACAAGCGATGTATTATTTGCTGTGTGGCCACAAAGACACAGCTTGAGCTGGGCCTTCGCCTCTTCGTCTCTTTGGGATAAAGTAGTTTCAGAGTAAATGTTGAGTTTGAAACCAGCGAGGCGTGTTTCCAGAAACCAAGGCGAAGCTGTGTCATTGGGAGGTCAAGTGGCGTGATCGTCACATCCAGTATCAAAAATGCTGGTATTTTGAGCTTTTGGTACCAAGCACGCAAACATTTAATGCAAAGTCGAAAAATGGTGGGTCAAAGCAAAGACAGAAATCACGCCAGTTGCCTTGCTTCTGACCTCACTGCTGCCATTGGTTTTAGTCAGCGCTTGCCTATGCTTTTGTTGCTTGACACTGGTGGGCTCCGGGTATAAATTGCTTCCTTTAAGTCTCTCCTCCTATTTTCTTTATATTCTATACTCTCTCTCTCTCTTCTTTATTGTTATTTGGCTACATCTTGTATAATCTGTGTTTCTTGTGTTTACTGGTACACCAAATACACCAACAATGATACCCCAAAGCCCCGAAAGAGATGTGCTGTCACACTCTACCGTCCAAGAAGTACTGTCCTTCAAGAGAGATATACACATGTACATTGATGTTGGCAAGGATGATTCAATCAGCACTGCGCTCAAGCTGATGCTTGAAGGTGACGTGCTTTCCCTGCCCGTATATGAGGAAAGCGGTGGAAAAAGAAAGTATGTTGACCTAGTCACCATTGAAGATATTCGCAACCACATCATTTCTTGGGATGGCCTGGATGACGAGATTAAGCACCAGGAGCTTGGTGGCAAGTCCAGGGGGCCAACAGTTCTCGAAGAGCCAGTTTCAAACATAGTCAGCAAGCCCCATTCGAAACCACCAGTGATATCTATCAATTCGTCTCTTGACGAGCTGCTAGCTCTCTTTTCTGAATGCCGTCGCCACAGAGTTTTGGTCAATATGTCGGAAGGCGATGAAAGCCCTCCAGTCAGTCTGACACAGTCGGATCTTCTTCGATTCCTAAACCACAACAACCACAAGTTTGGTGCATACTTTGACTTGGCTGTGTCTGAAATCGCCAAGCTTCAGGGCGCATCTGCTATTGTCTCAGACAACAGTTCTCACCTGGCAACCATAAAGATCAGGGAAACTGCCTTGAATGGGTTCCAAAAACTACGGGACCTGCATCTGGGTGCTCTTGGTATACTGGATGGCGACGGTCGCTTAGTAACTGAACTTGCTGGCACCAGCCTCCGCTGGTTGACTGAGGACAAGATTAACCTTCTTGGCCGACCAGTCTTGGCCTACCTCTTTGGGCTCAACTGCAGCATCTCTGCTCCATACATCTGCCGTAAAGAGTTTACCATTAGCCAGGTTACGATGGGACTTTTGAGAACAAAGGCACGTCGTGCCTGGATTCTTGATTCAATGAACAGGCCTATTGGCGTAATTACGCTAAACGACTTGCTATCAGTATTCCAGACATCTCCACAACAAACAGTGGCCTCAAGTCGGATGAACATCCAATCCTATGCAGCCAGGACAATTAAAAATGCACATTGATCTTCTCACTATCAAGCCTATTACTGCCATCCACCACATACATAGCCCAATATTCAGAAGCCCAGCACCACACATTCATTTCATCTATTTTATATGTATTTTATAAATTGACAAACTCCAAGTTCAATATACTATTTTGAATGTAAGCATTGCACAAAGTTTGCAGCAAAAGCGTAATTATGTCTAGTTGGGCCTTTCAAGAAATGGCTTGAAATCTTTTGGGATGTTAAATACTTGACATCTTGACTTGAATACAGAAAGGCTTCTATCACGAACAATGTCCTCAACAAATCTTTCGTTCAATACCCATTGTTTCTGTAAATACGCAATGCAATTTCGGCCGAGATAAGTAGCATGTCATATTTTTAAGTTATGGATAATAATTCCAATAAAATATCAGGGTAAACAAATAGCACTTACCAGCATCTCTTTGCTATAAATCTGCGAATCGTTTTTGTCTTTGGCCTTCAATTCGTTTATATCATCGTCTATAATCTAGTAAATGCGGCATTCACGGCATTGTTAGTAACACTACGCACTCAAGATGCGCTTTTTGTTTACATGACAAACGTGTGTTTAAAATGGGTCCTACTCCTGTGCAGTATCGTATGGCTTCTTCGCGCCTTGTGTAAGCATTAGCCATGACTTCAAACAAGGCCCTACAGGCATCTGGTGATGTCGAGTTGGTGTTGTTCACTTGTAATATGATGTTATCATCAACCTTGCGCAACCTTTTCATAATGTCTATCCATGAAATCCGTAAGTAAAAATTATAGCATGTTTTTGGGCGTGTTATTCAGGGGTTCTAGATGGCTTGTCAAGTATATACGGATATGTTGTGGCTTTATTACCCCGGAATATTGATATATTGTGACAGATCGATGGATCAAGTTCTACATCATTGGACTTGGCTTTGTTCCTTAGTTCGAGCAGGGTTGGGAGCTTCGAGTAATCTATATCTGTGTTCCGATTTTGTTGTGAGCTCATTGAGATAGTGCAGATAAGTTATAAGGTCTGTAGTAGTATAAAAATGTATTAAGGGGGCGAGGACACAGTAGTTTCTAGGGTAAGGCCTGTTGGAATTGTAAATAGCTCTTGGATAATTTATTTGACAAAAAGTCAGATCAATGAAGCCAAGGGGAGCTTTGCGCTTCTATTTATGGGGCTGCTGATTACGAAATCATTTACAAAGCATGAAACATACAGTGGCAAACACATTCTTTAGTGTATGTGGCATATAGCTGCCTCCTTAGGAGTAATAAAATTCTTAATCATCAAAGCATGAAACGTACATGACAAGTTTGGTATCACTTCAACTCTAGGATTAGCATCATCAATTCAGATGACTTCACCAGAAACTGTAGATGTTATTAATGTGATATCTTTATCTTGAGGATTGCTATTTGTATCCCCAAACCCATAACCATGCAATTTATTCCCGTTCTTTAAATATTAAATAATATTAGATAATATAATACAAATCAGTTTGTTGCCTTTTTATTAGTATTAGTGATACATATTTAACTAAAATTTTCAACCTTCTATTTATATATACATCTTTTCGGCTAAAGTAAACTTTAGCCTAATCACAGTAAATTGTACTCTTTAGGCAGCCAAATGAATAGCCATTATTTATTATTAAATGGTCGCCCTTCAAAAGCACTATAATTCATAGCTTGATTCAGTTTATTTTATTGTATTATTTAGAAAACTAGTTGCTTATAATTTGATATAAATTATTAAACTAGCCAAATTTCTTTATTTGTTCCCTGATCCACTCATAAATATTTGCTTATGTGTCTATTTACTGTTGTATAACAAGCTTTTGTATTCATTTAGACAAGGCATGAAAAAAGACAAGGAATAATAATTCTTTTTAGTACATTTAATTAAAATGTAGGCGGAGAATCTGCTAGTGGTGCGGTCCTAAATTACACAATAATGCACATCAATAGTTAGCTAACAAAACAATATTTTTAAATAACTTTTTAATAACGAGTAACTTACAAGATCTCAACTCCAGATTTAGTTACAAGCATTGTATGTTCAAATTGTGCACTTCGTTTGCCATCCTTTGTAACAGCAGTCCACTGATCAGGCCAAGTAATATCTTGGTACTCTCCTTCATTAATCATTGGTTCGATTGTAAAACAATGACCTTCCTTCATTATACCTGGCGTCTTGTTTTCTATTCAAACAATATTAATATTGATATAGTAAATAATGACCACGTATCCTTCATCTTCATCTTTCACATATCCTTTAAAAATGTACTTACTTGCATAGTGAGCAATAGTAGGCCCACAATGGAACAAATTATGAATTCCGTGCCCACAATATGTTTTAACCACAGAAAAACCACAGCTCTTTGCATGCTTTTCAATCACAGTACCAAGATCACGATATCTGGTACCTGGCTTGACCATGGCAATAGCCTTTTCCATACATTCTCTGGTAGTTTTAATCAATTCCTTGGCCTTTTCATCGACATTTTCACCAACAGTGTATGTAGCATTCAAATCTCCATGATATCCACCATGATAAAGGGTAACATCAATGTTAATTATATCTCCATCCTTCAGTGGCCGGCGGTCAGGAATTCCATGACACACAACTTCATTAATACTTGTGCATACGCTTTTTGGGAAATTGTAATAGTTTAGAGGCGAGGGGTATGAATCTCTCACGATACATGCATCATGGACTATTTGGTCAATCTCGTCAGTAGTTATTCCAGGCTTGAGGGCACGAGCTGCTTCATCAAGTACTTCACGAGCCAATCTGCAAACCTTACGCATTCCTTCGATATCTTTTTTGCCCAATACTTTAATGTGAAGTGGGCTAGTTCTTTCTTCAGAAATTGAACGGCCTAGAGATGCATAATCAGGTCTTGGAATGTGCTCAGGAACTGGGCGGCGAGGAGACAATGGGTATACAGGCCTCAACTCTCCAGTATACTTGAAACTTGGGAATGGATCATAAGTAGCAGCTATACATTCCACGTAAACAAGATTGTATTATTTTATATTGCATTACTTTACCACACATTGATTGGATAAGCATATGTATAGTTACAAAGTTTACTTACCTGGATCAACTACATTATGACGACTCTTGTGCTCACCCCATGATTTAGAAAAACATGCCTGCGAGCAAAAATAAACTGGATCCAATTTAAGCTTAATGCAATTGGGACATTGCAATGCTGCTGGCTTATCACAACCATTGCTTTCACATAATTTCATGGCTACCGTATCTGCCATTGCTGATGTAATTGTTATTGGTGTGTTTTTCAAGCTGGTAGTATTTAGGGGGAGTATGGTTTGGACTGAATTGAATATGAAAAGAAAATTACAGTGACAACAATTTCAGTTTAAATATGGATTTGGTTAGAGCTTGCACAACTACTATTATTGGCTGAAAATAAAAAATCTCAAAAATAGTTTACAAGGGAGTCTAATGGGAAAAAAATTATGGGGTATTGTAAAGTGTATAGTTGTCTTCTTGTTCAACAGGTCAAGTGGCATTCAGCTTCCTCCCTAGGAGTAATAAATAGCTTAATCATCTTCTCGTTCAACAGGTTAAATTGGTAAACATAGTTCCTAATGTAT
The DNA here is from genome assembly GCA_027575805.1 of Mycoemilia scoparia. Classification (NCBI taxonomy): domain Eukaryota; kingdom Fungi; phylum Kickxellomycota; class Kickxellomycetes; order Kickxellales; family Kickxellaceae; genus Mycoemilia; species Mycoemilia scoparia. The sequence continues at coordinate 17,570 of JANBPU010000005.1, read as the reverse complement.
GTGGCATCCAGCTGCCTCCTTAGGAATAATATATTGGCAAGTTCCCCGTCAAAAGGAAACAGATAGGTAACCTCATACATTCCCTGCAAATCGGCCCATAGTCATGCATTTCAGCTGGAGCCTGGCAGATTATTGGCTATTATCCAGGGTATTCTTCTGGTCCATCTTCAAAGGAGATTCTGACAATTATTTAATCTTCTCTTTTTCCACCACCCGTTTTTGAATATTTTGAATATTTTTAATTTGTGTGCAACCAAGCTTGCCCTTCTTACCCGGCTGTAGCTGAGAAATATTCAACATCATATGATTATAGTACTAACCAAGACACATGATGGTGATGCCACAGTTTTGAAGTACCTTTGAAACCTTCAGCACCCACTTTATGTTTTCAAGTAAACACAACTAGTGGTTGGTTCAGTTGCAAGTGTTATTTATACATGAGGTTCATTAAACATTAATTACCAACCAAAAAGGATGGATCATAAGGAACTGTATCGGGATCAACAGCTCTGCAAATGTGCCCTTCTTGTGATTTTCTGTTACACTCAACGTGACTCTAAGGCTATTTTTTAACAGCATATACATAGCTAGCAGCCTTCCCATATCTTACTGAGTAATTGTATAAACCATAGTGGCTCTCATCTTTCTTTCTTTATTGTATTCTTACTTTGCGTTACCTTTGTAGTTTTATATCTTTGAAAGTTTGGTCAAGTTCAGAAACAAACCCGCTGTCCTTGCTAACTGCTTATGTATTTGCTAAACCATCAAAGCCATGACTCCCACCAACAGCAGCTCTCAAGTACATCTATATTGGCAGGATGGATACCGTTTGACCTCGGACCGACTGCTACAATACCAATGGCACTAGGAGCCTATGCACTGATATTTGGGCTTTTCTCTATGGTTATCAAAGAGAGGTTGTATCTCTCTGAAGCATGTAAGGGTCAAATACCATATGATAGCCACTGTGAATGGTGTTTTTGTATCTTTGATTGATAGCTAATAGCACCATATTGAACGATCCCTTCACCTCCATATAATATTCTTGCTTAAATGCGCTATAGTGGTTGCCTTGGCCTATGGTGTAATTATAGGGCCTAGCGTATTGGATCTTATCGACCCCGCTGACTGGACTGATACTCCTCGCTTTACCCTTGAATATTCGCGCTTTATTATCGGCATCCAGGTGATGGCTGCCGGGGTTACCCTTCCAAAGTATATTAGAATATTGTTATAAAGTATATAAACTAAATGCACAATGCAGCGAAGCCCCAACACCCAAATTAACAGGCTGCTTTTAATTGATGCCGTTTAAAGGAAGTATATAGTTAGAGAGCTCAAATCCCTGATGATGCTCCTTGGGCCAGTTATGATTTGGGGGTGGCTTCTTTCTGGCATAATACTGGTCCTGATATTTCGCATATCAATCGTAAGTATCAAAAGGGCCGCCACCATGTTTGAGTATCATCCACCACATGCATTGCTGTACTCTAACACTCGAAGGTGTGAATTCTCAAACGTTTAGCTCGAGGCTTTGCTCATAACTTCATGCATCGCACCGACAGACCCTGTGCTTGCCAACTCGGTCATCCAGGGCAAGTTTGCAGAAAAGCATGTGCCAAAGCATGTCCGTGACCTAATCAGCTGCGAAAGCGGTGCGAATGACGGGTTGGGCTATCCTTTTCTCTACTTTGCCCTGTATCTGCTTCGATACCAATTTGGTGAGGCCATTAGTCGGTGGGCTCTAGTAACCCTGCTTTGGCAGATCGGCATGTCTATTGTGATTGGTCTTTTTGTTGGGTGGGGCGCTCGTCACCTTCTCAGGTATTCGACGGACCGTGGTTGGATAGATAAAGAGTCATTCATTTCATTCACAATTGCACTAACGTTTTTTATTCTCGGAGGAGTCGCAATGATAGGCAGCGATGATATCCTTGCCTGCTTCATTGCTGGAAACTCGCTTACTTGGGAGTATGTGTATTGTGTATACATGCATATATAACAAATGTTGATGAATGACTGATAATTGACTTTGTTTCTTGCTGCATTTCAATGTTATAGCGACTGGTTTAGGGAACAGACATTAGAAGCGCATTTTCAGGAAATTCTAGACATGTTGTTCAATCTTTCTTTCTTCGTATACTTTGGCACAATTATACCATGGAGGTCCTATATCGACAACCCATACCCTCTTATTACTCCTGCTCGACTGATTACATCCTCTCTGATGATTCTTGTTTTTAAGCGCCTGCCTGCTGTTCTTGCCATTTCACCTCTTACACCGTCATTGAAGACATTTAGAGAATCTGTCTTCACTGGCTGGTTCGGACCAAGCGGCGTCGGCTCAATGTTTTATTGTATGGTTATATATTACGAGATTCACGAGGCTGGTCCCCAAGATATAGTCAGCAAGGAGGTCATTTTTATTATTGTGACCAGCACTGTTGTGACTTCGGTGATTGTGCATGGAATCACAATACCTATGCTATATCTTGGGCAAACTATTAAAAAGACCAGAATCCAAGTTCCTGGCGTTGTTAATCGTGCCTTGACACCAACAGCCGAGTTCTTGGAGTCTGTTCTTAACAAGCCTTACCGTAGAAGTCAGAACGGAAAGGCTGCCTCTGTATGTACCGAGCCATCTTCCAGTCATAGACCGCTTTTGTCATCCAATGCTGATGGTAGCCGCAATGGATTCAGAGCTTTATCTAAGCGCCCAGGCGACAGAAATCAACCAGAGCAGAGGCATATTCAGATATCATCAAGCTATTCTGAGTATACAAATTTAAACATTGGATCATCCAGGTAATATGCGCCACAGCTTGGCCATTTAAATTATATTACAATTTGGATCATAATTTTTGAAGGGCACCTTTTGGTGGCCAGTAATTATCAAGGGGACAATTGCAGCCTAATATGTGATCACCGTTTACTAGCAAATAGTCATCACACTTCGAAAATCATGATACATTTGTTGTTTGAAGCTTTTAAATGTTTTTTGTTTCTTATTAAAATGGTTTACAGGTGAATTTTGTTTTATTGAAAATAAATGCTAATGCAAAAAATGCTTGTAGAGATATGAGTAGCTATTTTTGAGAGGCTAAATTAATACTATCAATGATAATGTAGGCTTGGCCAGTATGCAAGTCGAAGCTGGCCTACTGGTAAAAATTAACTCTTCAAAAATAATCGCCCATATGCCCTAAATCAGTATATAATTGTCAGATAGTGATATGTGTTGCAACCACAAATGGGTGCTCCTAAACATTGCCGTCATGGAAATCCCATTTAGTGCCTCTGGGCGAGGGTCCAGCACGGCGGGAGTAATCTTCGTCGCCCTGGGGACGTTTCTTTTTTTTGCAGTCAGACATCATTGATAGAATGGAGACCAAGAGTGCCTCAGTAGTTAGGGCAGGCGTCCATTCGATGCTAAGGATACTGATGCAAATATGGCCATTGCTGTATATGTGTGGGTTGATTGGAGCTGGTTTAATGAAAACTACCTCTGGCGCCTCAGTTGGGTATGATTCGCTGAATCGGACCTCTAGCTTGTATTTTTCACCCTGATAGATGGTGTTGTTAGCGCAAGTCATTTCAACAATCCATCTATAAAAAGTGCATTAATAGGAGAAGGACATTCAAGAGAAATTAAATCATCGTTAAATAAGGAATAAAAGCACGATTAGCTAGATTAATGGAAGTTGTAGCCTTGCTGGCTTCTTAGCTAGAGAGGGGAAGGTAACATACCTGTGGATGTTATTGGCATGCAATATCTTGAAGTTGGAAGGTGGGTTCTTTTTGAAGGCTTTCAACTCCTTGAGTAATCTCCTGTTGCGGATAACGTCCATACTTTAGCGTTGCGATTTGGCAAACTTGTATATAAACTCTCAAAGTAGTATTTGGGATTAGTTGGAAATACTAAAAGGATAGCGAGCATATAACGTCAGGCGGAAAGGTTGGAATTTATAGTTTTATGGAAAAACTCAAAAATGTACGAACACAATTTCGGAGGCCCATAAATTACACATCTCTTGGGCCATTCTGAAGCCACGCTTTGATTCCACAGTAGTTGAAACCCTAGTGGCTATGATTCCCCGCTTTTCATCTATTCTATAATATATTGGCTCTTTACATACACACTGCTCCCCTCATAGTACACGCAGCACACGTGTACCAAAATTACCAACACATTCAAACCCCATTGACGCTTATTTATTGTTGCGCTTTCTAAAATGCCTACTGAGGATGAGAATGGCCTTCATTTGCTAGATTCTTTGGAGAGCCCTCAAAGAGAAACTCTTTCACAATACTGCAACATCACCAATAACAACGATATCACAACAGCAATGGCTGTATTGAGCTCTTGCAGCTGGAACCTTGAGGTGTGTTTTGACACTATGCAGTATATACTACCGGCCTTGCCATTAAACACTTTGTATATATTGATTTCATTGACATGCTTTATTTGATTATTAACTAGGATGCATTGCAGGAACACTTTTCAAACCCATCTAACAGTGCTTTAATGAGCGAAGGAAATAATGGTATTTTTGAGAGTACTGAACCATCACCGAGTATAGATGCTTTACTCGGAGATAGCGGTTTAAGGCAAAGGCGAACACAGACCACATCGGATGACCCCGCAGCTTTCCCATCAAGAGACGCAGCCAGCATTGCTTCAAATAGTGAATCAGAAAGAAATGGAGGGTAGGTGTCAAAGAGAATAGTAGTGTCATTAAATGTCAATTGGAATTTGTTTAAAGGGGATTTGAAGGATTAATCATAATTGGCATTTATTCAATAGATCCGTGTCAGAAGGTGACTACAGCGTATGTATGAGAGAATAGTATTTGAAAAGCAGTCCAGATAACATCATAATATCATTTGAAGCCAAACAACAAAATTTGAGTGTTCATTTAATGTCGTCACTTGTGTAGGGATTTGTGTGGTATCCTTTATACCTTTGGCCATTAGATCTTTCGCTCCAGATGGTTCGTTGCTTAGTCAAGACTATACGTAAGCATCATCTATATTTACTGAACATTTCTTCATGGGTTTATGCATCAGCGTTTTAAACTTCATATGTTTGCAACGATATAGTGGCCTACTCTGGCCAGCGCAATATCGAAAGCAGTGGTATCCCGCCATATATTGGTTCATTGGATGCTCCTACAAACCAAGAAGTATCAACATCGCCTTCTAATGTATTCATGAACACCGATTTCATCATAACACCTATATCAGATCCCTTTTCTGCCAGGTCAAATGAATCATTTAATGACTGGCTTGACCGTTGCTTTGGAACTTCACATCCTACCTTTTTCAATGGCTCATACCAGGAGGCATTGCAACAAGCCATGGTTGAACTAAAGTGCCTTGTCATAGTTTTTGTCTCACCAGAACACGATCACAACTGCAATATAGGGACCATATTTACATCACCCGCCATAAACGACTATTTCAACCAAGACAAATTTTTGTTATGGGGTGGAATAGTAAACAGCTCTGATGCCTTCAATGCCTCTGAAGTTTTGTCTGTCTCTGGCTTCCCATTCGTTGGCGTTGTTATATTCAGGAATATAGGCGAAAGTGGCACTTTGGGCAATCAACTGAAGCCAATATTGGTGTCTCGCATTGACGGATTGGAGAACATGACTCCTGAAGCTTTAATATCATCCATGCCGGAACATCTACTAACACATGATTATGTTCAGCAGTCTATGCAAAGGGAAAATAGCGAACTTGAAGCCAACAGGCAGTTAAGGGCTCAACAGGCACAAGCCTACGAGGCATCTTTAGCTCAAGATCTAGAGAGGGCACGCCAGGCCCAGGAGGCTGAAGAAAGAGAGAGGATGGAGCGAGAGGAGGCAAAACGAAAAGAGCAGGAGATACTAAATATGGAAAAGAAGATGATTCAATGGCGCAGGTGGGCACAAAAGGCACTGGTAAAACCTGAGCCAACCGGAGGAAGCAAAGATCGTGTAACAAAAATTTCGTTCCGACTGGAGTCAGGCAAGAGAGTCATTCGTAAATTCGATGGCAATAATCCAGTAGAAGACTTATACATATTTGCTGATACTGCAGAAATACCTGATCTGTCTGAGGAGTCCACTAGTAGCGAATCCAACGACAATCCCGAAACCATTAACAATGATCAGCCACCAGATCCAGACTATAAGCATGTGTTTGATTTTAACTTGGTTTCTACATTCCCTCGCCATCGTTTAGAAATCAGCCAAAAAACAATATACGAGGCTTTGAGCGAGGCCAAGCTGTGGCCAAATGCATCATTTATAGTTGAGTTATTAGACGAGGAAGAGTATGAGAAAAAAGTAAGAGAAGCAACAATGTAAAGCTCAAAACTATGTTTAGTATAGACCATTTTAAATCCTTGAAAACCTCGACAATTCCTCTTTAATTGTAAAAACAAGATCAGCCATATCACTAAATGACACTCAACGTTAGGCAAAATGGAGCATTGAAATTATTACATTTTGGGCTTGTCTGTTCATCAATACACTACATTGCTTTATGTTTGATAGAGTCATTCAGAACTCCAATTTCTTGCAACAAAGCCAGATGATTAAGCTTTTTATTACTTCTAGGGAGTAAACTGAATGCCACATACACTTTCTTGCAACAAAACCAGGTGAAATGGCATTTTTACAGCTCCCCATAACTATGCTTCATTGGTGTCTGTTATTAGAAAAGTTGAAAAAGGTTTAAAAGCTTTAGACAATTAACCATTCTGTAAAGTTTCAAAATGAGCGAAAATACGTTGGCTGCAGCACTCAAATGGCCAAATGGCCTTCCTCCTATCCATTCAACAACCTTAATTACAGACTCACTGAGCTCACCTGGTCAATTCTTGATATCGAGCTTAGTAGCGTCATCATTAAAGTCATCCCCGCAAGCAAGAACTGTCTTAATAGGATTTTCACAAATATTTAACCATTACAATCACATAGCTGTCAAACTTGTAAGCATTTCATTGCAGCCCACATCCAAATATCTTCATCTATATTTGCACTTGCCTTTAACCCTACTCAAAATTGTCGATCTATTCTTATATTAGGGCATCAATTTGGGAGCAGCCAAAGCTAATGGACAGCTTGCATTCATTGATGGACTTACTAGGATAGGCGATAGATTAAACACAAGAAAATATTCTGTGATTGGCTCCAATGCAGTACAGCCTGATCATCAACCATCGTCAACTATAAAGCCCTTTCCGATTTATAATGACACGCAGGCAACCAAAACCAACAATGTAGATTGTAACAACGATCCGTCTCTAGAATGGATTAATTCCCTCCTAGAAGAAATTCAGGGGCACTTGTATGTGCCAAACAAGACACATGATGACCCGTCTGTGAAAAACTATCTCATAATTGATGACATTAACATAATGTTGGATGTTGGGGTTCCTCTGTATGCTGTTCAAACGTTTATTCAGGCCTGTCAGTCAATGGCTGCCCAGAATGATGGTGTGCTTGTGATTTTGGCACATGCCGATGAGGAACTTCGTGAAGAATATGTGGAACCATTCGATGATTTGGCTTCTTTCCTAGGAAACATGTATCAGCTATCAGATTATGTTCTCCAGCTTGATGGCTTAACTACCGGATATTCACATGATGTTAGTGGTCAGGTATGTAGTAATGGATTTGTACTACTGGCTATAAAGTGTGCTTTGGAATTATATCTAACATTGCGAAAACCCTAAAACAACTATTATTTAGTTGACTGCAGCTCGCGGATCGCTCTGCAAAGATTCGGATTTTCAGCCTACAGTACTACATTACAGTATTCAGGAAAAGGGAACCAAGTTCTTTGCCCCTGGTGCCGCCCATGATGTGTTGTAGCTATTTAAATAAACATCTGGCCTATGCGCTCTCTAGGATAGAATTTTCTGTTAAAAATACCAAGAAGGTTCTTTCTAAAATTCATTATCAAAAATGCAATATTTTCTATCAGTTTGAATTTTTAAAACCCATAATTTGTCTGTAGCACTGTTTATACATAGATTTTGTTTTTCTTGAAAACTTGACTTAAAGGCAAATTAGCAGTCCAAAAAATTATTCCAAAATATATTATAAGAAATGAGTCAAAATGAAAGAGTCGCACAGCATGGAATAGAGGGGGAGGAGCAAGATGCTTCTACTAAAAGGCAGATTCGCAATGAATACCGTGAACTATATGGCGAACTAACAGGTAAATGCCACAAGATATGTAAAAGAAATGAAATCAGACATTGGCCAATAATATTCTATAATTCAAAGAGCTTGCTTTAAAACCGAAACTTGATGACAATAATCATGTGTATCTATAGCAAAACGGCGAGATGCATTACAGGGAGACCCACAGTTTCTTGTTAAAGAAATTCAGGAAGCAAACAGAATTTTTGACGGAGGTAAATGTGCAACAATCAATGGATATAAAAAGTAATAAATTTGAACCCTAAACTAATTATGATAACGATGGGTTTGGATAGTTCAAACCACATATGAAGCGTCTATGGACTCGCGATTTCTGATAATGTCTGCAGAGATTGCAGCTCAGAAGGCCCAGCAGATGCGGGTGGATCATACGGCATTTGACACAGACGATTTTATCGGCAAGATCAAAAATAAGCTCTATGGTAGAAATGCAGAAGAGAGGCAGATGGCCGGAGCAGAGCCTGAATGGGAAACAATAGGCCAGATAGCAGCCAAATACACGAGGGAAGCCCCTCAGCACTCATTCCTGTAAGTAAAGCTAAAAATATCGCGCCTGTAAAATAGCTACAAAGGGGGTTTAGATAAGAATATATATTGACATTACACATGCGTGTGTGTGTATTTTATTTTATTTTAGTTTCGGAGTCTTGGAAGTAGACCCCAGCATAAAACAGCGCAAAACCACCAGACAGCCCAGACAGCGGGCAACACAGGACCCATTGAGCAAAGTTGAAGAGGTCCAGAGCGAAGACTACAAGAAGCAAGAAAACGATACAACTAAAAATGTAAAATATATCCACCGGTTGCTGGAAAGAATTGGGTCCATAAACTTTTTTGAGTTTGTGATTAACCCTAGGTCATTTGCACAGTCGGTAGAAAACATATTTTATCTCTCATTCCTAATCCGTGATGGAAGAGTGTTTATTGATGATGACACAGGCCAGCCTATGTTGGAGACATGTGAACCACCGCTGCAGTCAGATTATCAGGAAGGCCTAACAAAAAAGCAGCTGATTATCGACCTTGATGTTGAGCTATGGAAGGAAATCGTCGCCACATATGGCATTTCAGAGCCTGTCATACCGCACAGAGAGCCAAAAGAGGTGGTTCCATTGTAGTAGTTCTCTATTTACTAGTTTTTTTCGCATCTTTTCCAATAATACAAGATACGTCACAATGCAACGGGATGTAAATCAAGCAATGGGATTGGCTTATCCGCGCACCACTATTGCCCTTTTGAAGCATGCCATTTCTGATGGCACAGCACGGCCGTTTCCGACGCAGACAAAGGCCCTTAGGATCATGGATGGTTTTCCATTGCTCAAGCACAGGTATAAATTGCTCGAACAGGTGCGCTGGCCAGCATTCTTGATGTCCTGGCTCATGTTCATTCTCCTCTTTTCTTTTGATACCCCATCCAGAAACTGTATTTCAGTGCGCCTCCAATAATAACTCCAAGATGCTCCAAAAGCAGCCCCAGTCCGCCTCGCCACCCAGTTGCGACGACTCTACCAACCTAGAGTACATGAAGTTCTACAAGGAATCGGCACCACTTAGCCGCAGCAACAGCGCCAGCTCGTCATCATCGTCACCATCTACCAGCCGCAAAAACTCAGATGCAGTCGACGACTATCAGAAGCATAGCGAGTACTGCATTTGCAACTCCAGCGGTGTTGGGTGCGAATGCACCAAGACGTGCAGCTGTGGTTCCCAGACCACTCTTGCCTAAAACTTTAGTCCTGGCTCTTCTGGGCCAGACTTTTTCCATCGTGCCCCATGCGCTTGCCGCTCCATTTCTGTCCTTTCTCTCTCTCCCCTTCCCTGTTGTCTCCAGTCCAAATGATTGGGAGGGCAATCCAACACCTGACCAGCGATCGCCGTTGTTACAATGTCTTTGCTTACTGGCATTTCCAAGTGGATTCGTGTATGTCCTGAGTTCTTCGAAAGACAAGGCCTCCTGACCGTGATCTGTTTGTGTATTGTATCTGTGATTTACAACATTCAAAACCTCTGTATCGGTAGTAGGGATGTTCACAAGCACAGAGTTTACTATAAGCCACGATCGTATTGATAGCGCTTAGTATATAGTTTTTTGCGTTTATAACATCCCGCCGCTACTTCCCCTCCACCTTGTAACCCTATTGCTTTCATTATTGCTACTACTGTTACTATTACTACTTTTGACATTCGCTCGTATATGGGTGATGATGATATTTGAAAGGTTCATTTTGGTGGCCAACGATTATAGGGGAACACAGCTTATTAGCAAATTGCCCCGTATTGTATTGTGTAGTATTAAAACAATAAACCTTCAGCATTAGCCCATTATTATACCTGCATTTTATTAAATTTGGCATTTTATCACATGCCCCCTCGTCCTCCTATTTTTTCCGCTCCTATTTCCACCATTTTATCAAAAGGTGCTATTTATTTGTAAGGCTAGGGGGCGTGCTCATGAATTGCTCGAATATCCAAAAAGCTTATCTGGAAGATACACACTAATACGCCTGATTATAAAAAGTAAGCTGAACCATGTGTCAGGCTTACAGATAAAGCAACAGCCACGCACATGCTACATGTGCTGATAGATTTTTGGCCTAGATTTAACATGTGCAAACTTGCAGGTAAAGCACTGATCAGCATACTTTTGCATGAGGCTACTTGTTTTTGGCGGCAGACGCTGTTGGCTGTTGTTCAAAGGGATTGGTGGGCGAAAGCCTCTTCGTCATTGGCTATTAATTCGACTACAATGATCTATGCTGGTAATAATTTTTGTGAAAGCCAAGGCTGTGATTTTGTGATTTGATTCCAGTCATTAATGCGTGTCTGTGTGGGGAATGGATGCAATTTTGAATCATTAGCTTGATAGCAACTCCACATTGGCCCCCTGCTTCTTGCCATGTCTTGTTATTCATGACATTGGTTATAGGCCAAATAAAGCCACAACTTTGCACACCATCCTTTTTAAATAGCCGGTTTAGAAAAGCATATGGTGCCACTGAGGATTGGTGGCTGAAAAGCTAACACCAATGTTGTTTGTATAGCCTTAAATGCCATCATGGATAGTCATACAGCTTTGCTGTGAATGCACTTGAAGAAAACAAACATTAAAAAGAAATTCGTGATATGGATCATAATTTTTGAAGGGTGACTTTTGGTGGCCTGCGATTATAGGGGCAATCCCAGCCAAATGGATGATCAGAGTCTATTATCAAATGGACACCCTTCAAAAATTGTCACCCATATGCAATGATCATAGCGCAGCTGTCCTTATCCAGACTTTATGCCCCAATCGATAGGCATAGGTATAAATGGAAATTGACCAACCCAAAGTCCACTAACAATCCAAGTATATTAGCCAAATTGGTTTGTATTGCTAAAAATACAATTGTTTCCCCCGCTAAATGGGCTATTACGGCCCCCCTTGAGGATCGATCTATATGGGTTATAATTTTGAAGGGTGAAAGTTTACTAGTAAAACTGGACATCCACTTGGCTGTGATTACGCCTATAATCATCGGTCACCAAAATTTACCCTTCAAAGATTATTGCCCATATCAGTCTGCATACCATTTTGTAGCAAGATCCTATTGATTTCTGTTTGCATGTAGTAGTCTGTATTGGCACGCCGCAGTATCGCTGAAATCACTTTTTGCTTGTCTATTAATCTGATGTGAGCACATTTACTGGTGGATTTATTATTGTGCATGAATGTGACACTGCATTTAAACATTCGAGCCATTATGGCTTAGGAAATAATGAGGATGGCAGTAATAGCGGCGGCAGCAACGGGGGGCTAGTTGGGGAGGAAGCAGATATGGGAATCACTGTGGCGAAAATCTTGGACTTGCAATGGCCAGACTTGTGTATCCCAACGTCCTATCAAATCTATAGCGGCATATTGGCAGCCTTTAATCATTATTGCGGAAATACATTTTATACACGCCATTCAGTCAGATAACCCTTATGGAAGCATAATATTATTAACCATAAGATCTTGGCTAATGTCTTTGTGCCAGTGAGGCGTGCGGACCAAGATAACTTTATGGCTGCTGGCGGTGGCATTTATCTAAAAAACAAGTAGCAAATAAAGAACGATTGATCACGGATTGTGGTGAATTTGTCATTTGAATTCTTGAAGTATATGCGTAGCCTTGCTTATTCAAGGGAGGATGTGGGAATATGCGTGTGGCTCACTCCATGGTTGGCCAGCAGCTATGATGGTGAACTCCAGCTTCGTGTGGCCGACTCCTTTTTAAAACAAAAAACAAGGCTAGGATTCCAAATTGCAATCCGCCGAATATGCATTTCTGCGCCACACGTTCTTAGATACGCCCGTATATTACATGTTCATTCCACATCAATCATTGATAAGCATGTAAAAATGCCGTTTGCAATACCAGAAAACCAATGCTGTGCGCACCCCAATAATTACGCCCAGGCCTATCAAGTTGGAGGTTTTTTGGAGCATTGGCGGTGCTGAGGTCAATGTTTCATCACTAATAGCACGACAATATGGCATTTTATATTCATATGCACACAGGTAGCAAATATATTATTAGCTTACATCACGAATACAAGTAAAGAAGGGATCTCCGAAGCACGGTGGCGGAAATTGTGAGAGAGGGTAAGCTTTTAGCAAGCTTTGATCTCTAATGGCCTGCTTGGTATGATGGTTGGGCCTATGGTGCGTGTAGATCCTACTCACAGTCCCTTGCCAATCCTTGGCCCAACACCGAGTTGCCGTGGTTGTCAGTAGAATGAAACCTTTGGAACAAATTAACCTATAAATGCACTAGGAGGCATAAATGCCCCCGTGTCTATGGTAGTGATAATAGAATCCTAGTTTTTGGCACTCTTTTTCCCTTAATAATATTAGTTAGTCCGTTTCTTGTTCCATTCCCTGACTCGGCAATTACCCCTTCATCCCCTCATCTACATTTCTCTTTGGCTGTCCATCTCTCGCTGTTTCAACTAAAAATGAAGTGCAAGCTGCCCTTGCCCAAGCGCTTCATGCAGTCTGACGCCCTGAAGTACATAAATAAGGTTCGGAGCTCCAGGCCAGCCGTGGTGTTTGTGTCGACTCTGGCCATTTTCACCGACTCGCTGACATGTGGGATTATTGTCCCCGCTATGCCCGACCTTTTACAAAACAAACTGGGAATGAGCATCTCGGCTAATGGCATCCTTTTCGGATGTTTTGGTTTGGGTATCATCATCGGTGCTATTGTTTCCTCAATTATATCTGATAGACTTAATATCCGAAAGATGCCGATGATAATCGGCCTTATTGGTCTTGGCGCGACCAGCGCTCTGTTTGCTGTTTCAACCGCCTTCTGGCAGCTTATCCTTGCCCGTATCGCCCAAGGAATATCGTCTGGTGTATCGTGGGCCATCGGTCTGAGCATGATCGCCGATGCTTATCCTGGTGAGCAGATAGGTACGCCTATGGGCTTCTCGTTCATGGGCTACACGATAGGCTACATGGGTGGTCCCATCTTTGGCGGTTTCCTGTACGATTTTGGTGGCATGCATGCTATCGCTGTCTTCATTGCTGCCTTCGTCGTCATTGACCTCATATTCCGTCTACTTCTCATCGAGCCAAAAGAAATCATTGAGAGAGAACGGCTGCACCGGATTCTCCACGAGGCTGAGCAGGACTCGGCCAGTATTCTACCCGGAGGAAATGGCAGCAGGACATCTGTCGACAGCGACAAAGATGCAAACCGGGCCAGTGCTGACGATGTGGGTAGCTCAAGAATAGTCACTGCTAGGCCATCTATTTCCAACGAAGATGCCATTTCTGTGAAATCAAGCACAAGAAATACAGACAACGAAGGAAAGTCCGCCAAGGATGCCCAAACCGACTCCAAGGAAAAGGATGGCGATGGCTCCGAGGCTGCTGATGACATTGGTGGCGCAAATAGCTACCTCACCATCTGGAAGCTCTTGAAGGAAATGCCCATTGTTGTGTGCTGCCTTGGTGCTATGTTCCATGCTGGCTGCGCTGGCGCACTGGAGCCAGTCCTTCCCGTTGAGCTCGCGCAGAAGTATGGAATGAATTCCGGAAGAATTGGTGGTATGATGGTTGCCTTTTCTGTTCCTGGTGCCCTTTTCAGCCCCATCTTTGGCTGGCTATCCGATAACCCCAAGTTCCTTAGGATGCTAGCCCCGTTTGGTCGTCTGGGAATGATCGGGTTGTTTACTGTCCTAACTGCCATTGTTCTTGCCCTGTTGGCCACAGCAAACAATATAGCCTCCATTGTTGTCGTGCTCGTGTTCATTGGCATCTTCACTGATGGCGCAGTTGTTCCTGTCATTGCAGCCATGGGAAACCATGTTCACTACAAAGGCTGGAATTGCTATGCCCAGCTCTATGCATTATTTAATATCGCCTACTCTGTTGCCATCTTGATCACCCCCACAATAGGCAGCGTTGTGCTCAACGCTATAGGTTTCAAGTGGACTTGTGGCTTCTTGGGTCTTCTGCTAATGGGTGGTTTCTTTTTGATAATGGGCCCTCCATGGTACAAGTACATTATAAAGAAGGAGCTTCCCCCGCCAATACCAGAGAGGGGGCCCAAGAAGCAAGATGGTGCCACCGATGCTGAAAACAACTGTTAAAATCATAATTCCCAACCAAACCCAACCCAACCCAAGAGAATTTATTTTGTAATGTAGTTTTTAGATCTACACCAGTGGCAGACCAGAAATTAAAAACAAATCACTGTAAAAATTATATTCCCTATAGTATTGTTATTGCTCAATGCCAAAATTTGGAAAATAGTTTAGAAAAGCAGCCTATTTTTGCAGATTTTAATTGTTTTAGTGCTTTTTTGCTTTAACCTTTTCGATATACATCTCATTTTTGACGTTGTCGGGTATTCTTGGAATAAACCTTTTCATTTCAACCTCAATAGTCTTTTTAGCTTCCTGAATAAACTTCTCCCGCCTTTCCTTTGACTCTACTTTCCAATTATAAGGCTTTAGTCATATAGGATAGAACATTTAAATAGCGATTTGAATGCCAAAAGGCATATTGTAATGCATAATGTTTGCTTACCATCATTATCGGGTGCTGCCGGACGACCAACAAGGGCCACATTCTTAGGGGATGGAATTCTTAGGAACTCGCGTTCCATCTGGTACCCATATTTCTCAGAGAGGTTGGCTATATAGTTTGTATATGCCATGTATTTGCTCTCACCAGGCTTAGTGTTGAACTGCATCCACTTTCCAGATAAATCATGGGGACAGCAAGGAATCACTACAAAACTAATAAATCATTGCTATCATGTTAGTGATAGCTCTAGATTGGATGGAATATATAGCAACGATATCTTTGTGGGTTAAATATCATACCTTTTAAATCCGCTGGAAGCTCCCAAAAGAGGGATCCTATAAAAGTTATCAATGTCGGATCAGTGAACTCAAATGTGCTTTTCATATTATAAACAGGGATAAATTGTAATTCAGAATTATAGCTTCAGATAAACTTACCACGGAACAAGTTCGTCAGCATGGTTGCCAATGATCCACTCTGCGTTGAGCACAATGCTGTCCGGATGAATGGTCTTGGCTTCCAAATTGATATGGCAGTCCTTGCTAAATTCATCCCATATTTTTCTCGAACATTGGTCTATTCCATAGCCCTCAAACCCCTCCATCCTCAGAATATATACGAGAAGACCATTCCCACACCCAAGATCGACAAATGATGGTTTTTTTGGATGCCACAGACTTATGAGCCAACTGGCAATCGCAATGTCTTCAAACACAAACTTTTGGGGATCAGTCTTTTCTACCCACATTTCAATTAATTTCGAAGAGTATTTAGACTTTATTCGGTGATACGTTTCTGTATACGTGTCCTTTGGCACAAGCACATCCATCACAGAATGCTTGCGATAACCGATCATCTCGTTTACCGTCCATTTATATAGTTTCTTGAAAAGGGCCCTGAATATCTCTAGCTGCACAGTTTTGTCACACAGTAGTTTATTGTTTAGGATCAATATTTATGAAATGGAAAGCTGGTCTGGGCAGGGTTAAACAGTGCCATTTGGCTACATACCTGTCTTTTTGGTATGCACAAGTCATCGGAAGAGTGCGCGGTCAATGATAAAACTATCTTATGGTTGTTCTCCTCATGATGATGGCGATGATCATGATCATAAGCACTATCATCTTTCCTGGCACGGGTATTTTTGTGGATGCTGTATACGATTTTCTTTACCTGATCAAGTTTGGTTTATTTTAAATGCCATAATTTTAATCCGCTCATATCTCCTCCATAGCAATGCAACATTAACTGCATTGATAAGTGTAATGTATAACTGTGCTTACTTTGGGATAAAAGAATGGTATTTTATCAGTTGAAACTACCAAGGGTTCAAACTCCACCCGAAGTCCTAAAGTATTAATGCACAAATGGATGTTCGGGATTAGAATATCATACAAAGATGATGGATATATTAGCTCTCAATAGCCAAAGAAAGTACTGCTGAACTTGAGCAATGTTACAAACCATCATCTGGCAGCTCAAAGAACTGAATGCGCTCGTGAAGCACTGGATCCTTATTTTTTCTTTTCGGGATAAGCCTGCGCTCTATAACACGAAATGGCAGTACTCCGTGTGGCTGGGCCTCAGGGTTAGGCATTATGGAATCGCTGACAACATCAGTTTTTTCAACTGGTGGGATAATGAGTTCAGCATTGAAGGCCCATCTTTCCTATACGACGATGTAGAAGGGTTGCATTATAGTTGCATACATAATATAGAAAAGGCTACGTATGGTACCTTTATATTTACAAACAACACGTATAGGGATCAATTTCGCAAAAGCATAGTAATGCACCATTCATACTTACTAGGACACTTTGGAAGTGCTTTGTCTTGATATCGTATATGGGGGTCTCTGCAACATCAACCGTGATTGTTGGAGATGTAATTTCTTTGGCGTCAGCAGGAAACGAAAATGTAGGAGAGTATAGTGAAAAGGCCTCAATTCTTTTTGTCTCTGTTTCTAGATCCACTGACTCTGATGCCAAAGTTTCATCATGCGAGCCATAGTGCATCTTGAAAGGTATTCCTCTAATAGTTGTAGTGGCAAGTGGCCGTATGATTCTTGGAATCATTGGGTGCCTGGTGATTTCGCTTTTCTTTGGGCATTCTGGCTAAATTAAACTTGAAAGGCCGACCTTGCATCCAATCCTCTATTGTGGGTTTAGACTAATTTATAGCACAGAAAATCTTCTCTTTTCATAATTGAAGAATATGGGCGATTATTTTTGAAGGGTGACCATTTACTAGTAAAATGTGATCAGTCACCCTGTGTGATCAAAATTAGT